>BPTQ01000006.1:281625470-282041141 GCA_019973895.1 Chrysanthemum seticuspe | reverse complement strand
TTGCGTAAACCTAGTTTTAGACGTCCACCCCCATGAAGTAATTCTTATAGTAGTCGGCCAAGTAGTCACAACCTTCGCCACACAAGTTGACAACACCACCTCAGTTGACCACCACGAAGAAGTTGTCATCAACAACATCGTCCACATAGTCCATATTTTCATAATAGTCCAACTCGTCGCCTATGTACTACTCACAGATTTATGAGTAGTAAAAACATGGTTAATTTGACGTTTTTGTAGACTTTTGTGAGTCTTTACGTAGTTTTACTATTTTAATAGTGTTTATTCACAAAATACACAAAATTTACGTTTTTATAGTTTTAGACCACTTTTTGCATAGTTCAAACGTATTAACCGTCAAAATCAGGGAGTTCAAAGTTTTCAACAGTTTTTGTCAGGGACCATTTTGTTTTATTTCTTTTTACAATAAGTTCCAGGGACTTTATAAGATTCAACAGTTTTTACCAGGAACTTATTTAGAAAACAGTTTACCGTCTTTTCCAGGGACTTGAAAGTTTTTTACAGTTCAAACCAGGGACCTTTAAACTTTAACAGTTTTGATCAGGAACATGATAACTTTGAACAGTCAAAACCAGGAACACTGTTGAAACTATTTTACCGTCCTTACCAGGAAGTTCTAAAGTCTTAATGTTTTGTTCAGGAACAGTAATGGATTCGGTTCGGAACAGTTTAACTTAATCTGGGGATGGTAATATGGGGTAAACTGGGGGACAGTTTTGGAAAAAAACTTGGGAACCAGTTTGAGTCAGTTTTTTGGTGAAAAGGGAGGGTGGTGGACAGAAGGGGTGTGGTGAACGGACACGGGAGTGGTCAGTGGAGGAAGGAGTCTGGAATAGTGGAATTTGGTGGGGGGAGTAGTAGTGTTGGGAGATGTTATTTACGGTGGGGGGGGGGATCGTCGATCAAAGTCTCGGTTGTCCAGGGGGTGGTTTAAGGTGATAAGGTCTGAGGAAGGAGGTGACTGGTGAGGGCACAGGCAAGTGGTGTGGGGAAGACAGGTGGTGGGAGGGAAAAGTGGTTTTTTGACTGAGTTTGACCAAGGGTTCAAAAAAAGGTTTTGACAGGGGGTCAAATGGGGTATAATGGTAGGGGTCTAATTCAATTTGACAAGGCTTGGCTTAGGTAATGACAAGGACTTGTTTTGTAATTCTGAAATCTTGAAGGACCATTCCTGCCATTTTATCAAAGTTGTCACAAGGACCAAAACTGACAAGTTTCAATAGTACAAGGACTAGTTTTGACAATTTCAAATTTCCAGGGACCAAACTTGACATTTTTTGAAAGTTCAGGGACCTTTTCTGCCATTTGACAAAAGATTTATTCAAGGACCATTTTTGACAACTTAGAATATTTCAGGGACCTTGAATAACATTTTTCTTTATTTTGTTTTACCAGGGACTGTTTTTGACAACTTTTGAAACTTGAGGGACTAAAACTGCCAATTATGCAAACTTGATACGTTTTTCACCAGATTTTGATATTTTTGCATTTAAAACACATAAAACACTTATTTGTGATAATTTTATCATTTTGATGCATTTCTGAGTGTTTTCAGATGTTTTTGCAGTTTAATTGGTACAAAAATGATGAGTATTTAGACACTCATCATGTATCCGCTGCTCAACCTGATAATACTTTTATACCTGATACACCTGCTACAACAACTACTGTTGAAGAAGCACCACCAGTTGACTCCACCACAACAGTTGAACACACCGCTTCCAACACTGATGAACCGGCTGATGATATTCTTAATGAAGTACCCCCACCTGCAGATTTTGATCCAAATGCGTTCTTTAACCCGTTTGCTAATGAAACTGCTGCACTAGATGTCGCGGAATCTTCAACAAACCATTTGAATCCTCAGAATCTGCACAATGTATACCAACATCAACCCTCCACACATAGATGGACAAAAGACCATCCTCTGGCAAATATTATTGGAAACCCACATCAACAAGTCGTTACGAGACAACGTCTTCATACAGATGGTGAACATTGCATTTATGCACTCACTGTCTGCCAATCTGAGCCTAAAAACATTAAAGACGCAATGACAAAAGATAACTGGATTGAATCCATGTAAGAAGAACTCAACCAATTCAAATGTCTTGAAGTATGGGAACTGGTTGAAAGACCAACAGGGGTCTACGTCATTGGTCTCAAATGGATTTGGAAAAACAAATTGGATGCTGAAGGAAACGTAATCCGAAACAAGTCACGTCTAGTTGCTAAGGGTTATCGTCAAGAAGAGGGAATAGACTTGGAAGAATCTTTTGCTCCAGTCGCTCGTCTTGAGGCTGTTCGGATATTTCTCGCGTTCGCGGCTCATATGAATATGACGGTCTATCAGATGGATGTCAAAACTGCATTTCTCAATGGACAACTTAAAGAAACGGTTTATATCAGCCAACCAGATGGATTCGTTGATCATGAGTTCCCGAACCATGTCTACAAACTGAACAAAGCTCTGTATGGTCTCAAACAAGCTCCTCGGGCATGGTATGATAAGCTATCATCTTTCCTCATTGCTAATAATTTCACCAAAGGTTCGGATGACCCAACTCTTTTTATACAATATCACGGGGCACATATCTTAATTGTTCAAATTTACGTGGATGACATCATTTTTGGGTCTACACATAAAAAGTTTTCAATCGCTTTTGCAAAACTAATGAAGAAAAATTTTGAAATGTCCATGATGGGTGAACTCACATTCTTTCTAGGACTGCAAGTTCATCAATCACCCCGTGGTATTTTCTTGAGTCAGTCCAAATATTCCCTTCAATTGTTAAACAAATTTGGAATGAAAACCTGTGACACTTATGCCACACCAATGACTCATACCAAGAAGCTAGACGCTGATTTACATGGGAAATTAGTAGACCCTACCAAATACCGAAGTATTATTGGGTCTCTCATGTATCTAACAGCTAGCAGACCTGATATTGTCTTTGCCGTTTATCTATGCTCCCGTTATCAGTCGCGACCAACTGAAACCCACCTCTCTGAGGCTAAAAGAATCCTCCGATACATCAAGGGAACCATTAACTTGGGGATCTGGTATCCGAAGGATTCTGGTTTTGAACTAATCGCTTTTTCAGACGCTGACCACGCAGGATACTTAGACTCAATGAAAAGTACTTCAGGAGCACTACAATTTCTTGGTGATAAACTGGTGTCTTGGCAATCAAAGAAGCAGGATTGTACATCGCTGTCATCAACTGAAGCAGAATATGTAGCCATGTCCGCGTGTTGTGCCCAAGTCATCTGGATGAGAACACAACTCAAATACTATGGTTACGTATTTGACAGAATCCCGATGTACTGCGACAATCGGAGTGCCATTGCGATCTCGTGCAACTCAGTTCAACATTCGAAATCAAAGCACATCGATCTTTGTTATCATTTCATCAAGGACCACGTGGAACAGGGTACAGTTGAATTATACTTCGTGGGTACAGAATACCAATTGGCAGATCTTCTCACCAAAGCCTTGCCTCCCGCTAGGTTTAATGAGTTGGTCCACCGGATTGGTATGAGGTGTTTGACTCAAGAGGAATTGGATGAACTCCTAAAACAGTCCTAAAAACGTGTCAAACACCAAAATCTCTTTTGTAAATAATTTTTAAATAACAAAATACAAAAATATAAAACTTGATAAAACAACAAAAATATTCTTCTAGTTTAATTTTCTTTCAATATGGCAAGTACATTTCTTCCATCAACACTATAATCTTTCAAAATTCAGTATTTTTCCGATCAAGTGTTGAGGGGGAGAAATTAATACCAAACTGTTTCAAAAATATTCGTGTACTTGCATGTTTTACTATACCGGCTATTTCTGTTTCAAAAATATTCGTATGACACTCCTCGGACTAAAATTTATAACCTTTCATTATTTTTCTTAAGTCGAGGGGGAGTGTCGTCAAGTTTCTTTCTTAAAATCTTTATTTGGTAACCAAAATGGAAGTTAAATGGCTTTGTATGAAAAAGTAAAAGGTGGAGGGACTAAAACTGTCAAAATGTTAAAGTCATTTTAATAAAAGATCCCACCTAACTTAACTCTTCACATTTATTGCAAAAACCTATCTCATCCTACGCTTAAAAAACGTTCAAGAAATCAGTGTTTCAGATCTTCAATTTGTAAGTTTTTATGTGTTCCTAACAAGATTACAAACAATGGTTTTAAATCGTTTTGAAAATTAACGGTTAGATTTTAAACTATAGTTGATTTTGTGTTCTACGCGTATGCGTATGAACACATAATCTTGTTTATGTGTTTGTGGTTAAAAAGATAGTGTCAAAATGTTTTAATAACATCAATGATATTTTTTCTATCATCAAAACGAACCCAGAAACTCGAATTGAGTGATTTTGAAAATTAGGGTTCTTAAGTCGAATTTGGTGTTTTCAAATGTGAAGGTTATTGGTCAAAAATATTGTTGTGTGACGCTCATATCATGTTGAATTAATGATTTCCAGGCCCTATAACAACCCAGAAACACTAATTAAGTCAGAATTAGGAATTAGGGTTTAATGTTCTTGAGTTTGGGTATTTTTGATTCACCACAAATTGGATGTTAAAACTTGGTTATTAGACTCTCACAACACTTAAGACCTACCAGAAAACGTTTGGTGCAAATCCTATGGTTAGAAATCATACGCGTAATTCTTAAACTCTAGGGTTTTGACCTACGCATATGACTTTCTACGCGTAAATGTTTAACATGTTTTCATGCCATGATTTGTTGTAAACTGAATATATGTGTTAAGATTGATGTTATGATGATTTTTTTCAGGCTTGTTACGCATAAAACTCAGAATCAAGGTGTTTGTTACTCTACGCATAAGGATCACCTTACGCGTAGAAAGTTATGTGTAAGAGAAATTTTACGCGTAACTGTTACGCATAAGGTTCTACAATGGGACTACGCGTATCCTGTGAAGGATATGCGTAAACAGTGACCTCTACGCATAAGGTCTACTCTTACGAGTAAGCCTTACGCGTAAGGTTTTTATACGCCTACGCGTAAGCTCTATGCATAAGGTCCCCTTTTCCTACGCGTAACATTTCTTACGCGTAAGTAAGGATCCTACGCATAAGCTTGCGTCTACGCATATACTTCTCCTGTTTACGCATAAGGTACTATTCCTACGCATAAGCCTTGATCAAACCTTCGTTTCGAATTGTTACGCGTGCAAACTTGTAAATAATTGAATCATGACGTCACGAATCCAATAATGTCACTAATAAACTTAAAACATTTAATATGTTGTGAACTATAAGTGATAACATAAACTTTTAAACTTAAAGTTAACTAACTCATGAAATATTTCACGACGTCATTGGACTATTGGACAAACAAGTGACTTAGGACTCGTAACAATGTTTAACACTGTACATTCAATAATTAGACAATAAAAAACCTTTTGTTGACTAACATTATGTCTTTCGATATGTTGGTTCTTTTGGCTAATGTTATTTCAGATCACGACATGGCTGCTCAACTGAATGTGGATGCACCAGAAGTTCTCACAATTGATGACATCTTCCCTAATGGCTATCCTAGAAAGATTGGAAAGAACAACCTTAGGGTTGACTTTGAAACCCTCACATGCTCAGAATCTTCTTGTCTCATTGCTGTAGATATTCTAAAGAATCATCCCTACCAGAACATGCTCTCACACTCTGCTACAGTACCGGAAATCTACATTCAGCAATTCTGGAATTCAATGCAGAGGATCACAGGTCAAAGTGCAGTGACAGTGACTCTCAATCACAAACAAGTCACCATCACTCATGCAGACTTACGGGCTGTTCTTCTCATTTCTGAAGTCGAGCCAACCGACTTCTTTGCCACACCTACTGAGGAGACAGTTCTTCAATTCCTGATTGATATTGGCTATGATGAAGCTTCAGGAACTATCACTAAGCACTCTTATGTGGAGCTTAAGAACATTCCTCAACCGTGGAGAACCCTCTACATCATCATCACCAAATCGGTCTCCGGTCGTGACAGTGGCTATGAGCATCCCAAGCTCATGGAACTACAAATCTTCTGGTCATTAATCAACAAAAAGGACATCGAAATTGAAGCACTGTTATGGGAAGACATGATGTCATTTGACAAGAAACTTGGCTCAAAGATTCCCTATGTCAGATACACAAAATTGTTGATCCAGAGAGCACTTGGACTTCATCCCGATATTCCACAGAGGCTCAATGACCCATAAAATCATGATATGTTGACTGAGCCTACCCTATCAGTCAGAATCAAGGAATCGTCAACTAAGAAACAGGGTGCGGTGTTACCTGATCACCTTCTGACAAATGAAATCAAAAAGCTTGAAACGTACAAAAGGTATCGAGTAGCAGTAAGAGAAGGGAAAGTTGGTCATCTCGATGAAAAGCCTTCTGGAACACCTACTCGGAGAACCAGAAGAGGAAGTGCTGCAAGTGCTACAAGTACTGAAAGTCAAAGGAAGTTTCCCAAAAGGAATCCTCCTCGTAAAAGGATTGTTCCCATAAAGGAAGCTGAACCTATTCCCATACCTGAACCACCAAGAAAGCTACTAGACGAAAGCTCTGAAGATACACAATCAAACGAGGAGGTTCACTACTCTGAATCTGCAACCGAACCAGTCCTCCAGCTGAACATGGAAAAGGGAAGACTCCTGTACTTGTGCCTTATGAAGAAAGCTCAGATGAAGATGAAGAGCAACTGGATACTTCATACAGGAAGAAGTTTAAATTCGTTAGACACCTTCAAAAAGCTGAAGAATTTGCAAAAGACCAAATGGGTGGCCCCGGATGATCAAGTGGTGCTGCCCACTCTAAACCAACTCCTGATGTGGTTAATCAACCCGATAAGGGAGCTGGTGCCACCACTCTTGTGCAACAACAAACGCTTGTGGAGGAGTCTACTGATTATAACATTGAGGAACCAGAAAAGGATAAGACTGAGAAAGAAAAGACTGATGAAGAAGCTAAGGCTCAGACGGAAGAAAAGGCTAAATCTGGACAAGATAACGAAGAGAATTATGATGATTATCTTCTCAACAGTCCAACTCATTCCAAGGAGGATACTTCTGAACCTCCAAAGGACCCTGAGCCTCCTCATGTCTCCTCATCATCAGATTCATCATCTCATTCTTCACAACCACCATCTAAAAGATCAACCAAATCAACATCCAAATCAGTGAAGAAGCCAACTCGATCTTGGATATCTCATGCTCATAAAAGAATTGGGAAAGCTGTCAAACAAGTCAGAAAGAAAGACATCCTCTACAGGAAGATGAATTTCTATGCTGATCAGATATAGTATATTCATGATGATCTCGACAAGATGCAAGATGAAAGGGAGTATGTCCAGAAGCTCATGAAAGATGATCTTCAAGGGAAGATGGACGAAATGATCAAAGGATACACTCACCAGTTCCTTATGGAGGTCGTTCCAAAACTGACAAAGGAGATGTATACCAGACAACTGTATCCAAATCTCTTGCATCTAGCCAAACAAGCCATGAAATCAACTCTGATGAATTTAAGCATCAATCCAGTTGAAGATACAACAGAGGAATTTGAATGGTTTTCTACACTTGTCAATTCCACTCCCTACCCTGAAGAAGGTCAAGATCTGGTAGACGGTAATACATTGGAGCATGCTAAGATTCTGCAAGAAAAGTTCCATGTGAAGAAGATGACGAAATCTGAGTTGAGGCGAATCAAGAATGAAGCTTTTCAACTGTGGAAAGATAGCTCAGAAAGTGCCATCGAGGTCGAATATCACCTTGAAAACATTGCTCGTGCTATGTCTAACAACATGGATTGGCTCAACCCAGAAGCAAACATCAACTTCACCAAACGGGACAACCCTCCATACAACACCGACTGGTCAAAACCTCTACCAACAATTGGCCAACCAGATGAACCTAGGATCCCATTAAGATATTTCTTCAACAAAGATTTGGAATTTCTTCTACACGGTGGCGATGGATCAAGGAAATACGCTACATCTTTGACACTTCCATTCCCAGCAGCCATATACTCAAACTGCATAGCTATCGAGGAAAGAGCTAATCACTTGTTCTCCAACAAAGTGTAAGCATACGACCGAGATGCAATGTACGAGATTCATCATTGGCCGGAACGCCGAAGAATCTATTACAGAAGCTGCCAGGTTCAGAAGTCTCAACATGCAGTGTTCAGTACTAAAAACATCGTTGCCATCAAACACGTTGATCTTTCGACCAAATGGGACTACACTTTTCTCAAGAAGATTGTGGTCAAAAGGCAAGATGAACGAGATTATGCATTCTCTGAAGCTGACTTTGAGAATTTGTCTATCAACGACATTGAAGACATGTACCTTGCCAAAGTACAGGGTCGCATGAGGCAATTTTCAACTGAAGTACAACGTGAATTCATCAAGTCACTGCTCATCTTTATCATACGCATAGTCATCAAAGAAGGTGTAGAAGATCTACAGCTCGCAGTTGAATCATATCATACACGTATCAACTTAACTCCACCTCAGCTTGATCTTCCCGACATCAACCATCTCTAACAATATACGCTCATCAGCAAACCTTTCGGCGTCGTTTACCGCAGTGAACTTCAATGAAATTGCTTAATAGCGTGTAGTGATCTTCACAAGTTTGGGGATCACACTTTGAAGATGGTTAGGGACGGATTGGCTTATAGGTTGAAGGATATACGTCAAAAGATTGGGTCTCCTAAGCGATGAAATTCTCAGGAGCGAAGGGATGTGAGGAGGATCATCAAAATGATTGATGAACGGTTGTATAGAAGGGATCAGTTCAGAAGATTGGAAAGCTATGTTGGTGGTCGACCCAGGATTAACATCACCGGCTTTCAACGCCCGATTCACACTCCTGGCGACATCTCTGGACTTCCTGGTACCCCTTGAACTGCTTCTTTCATTATAAATTTGGATGTGTGATTATATATGTCTATGGCTTGTGCACACATAACAGTGTACAACCTGTTATTGTCAAGAAAGGACCCTGTGGTACGCTTCAGTGCCACAATCCTTATAAAAGGAGCGAAAGCTTCTTACTTTTGAGTAAAACCTATCAAACCTTTCATTTTTCAAGGTTTTGCTCAAAAGGACAAGTACTTCCCCGTATGATTTTCAAAACCTCAACCGTTTATATCACTTGTTGAGGGGGAGTACTTGAGTTAAAACTTTGTTCACAAATTGTTCATAGTGGTCATCTTCCCGCAACACTCGAAATGGTCATATTTATTCTCAACTTTTCAAAAATAACATTTTATATGCCATTTTTGAGGGGGAGAAAATTATGTGATAAGAAATATGTTGTGTACATGCAAATGAATCTTTGTGTAATAGACTTAACCAACGAATTGACGGTACTTAACTGTTAGTAACTCGAAAAGACTTGTCCGGGACGGGTAATAATTTCAAGCTAGTTCGCTAGTAATGTAAACGTGTCTCGCAAAGGACTTGTCCAAGTAGAAAGTACCATTCGAGAAACTCTTGGTAGACATGAACTCTGACGGGTATGACAACCTTTCGAGGTTTGTCTACACCTTCAAGGTAGTTATTAGAGCTAGTTGTCACCTAAAAGCTGAAAATGTAACTCTTTAACTATGCAACGTAACCGTGTCTCGCGGGGGATTGTCTATCTTGAAGTTGATCAATTCAAAAGTGCGCGCTCTTCCCACACAGTGTAGATTTCCGTCAAAACTCTAAAGCACATGTGGAGGGGGAGTATTTCTGCTAAAAGATAAAACTATCACAGTGGTTCAAACATGTTTTCCATTTACAAACCCTTTGAGAGATTTTCTTGAAAATTGGTTTTATGGCAACATAGGTTAGTCATGGTGTGATAAGGTGACTAAGGTTAGGAATAACCGTCCTATGATCCGCCAGAGCCGGAGGGATCTACCCAAGGACATCACAAATAGTTAGTACTTAGAAGTCCTTAGGTACGATTATAAAAAGGAGAAAATGAGAATCGGAGAAAGAAGGAGTTGAAGAATTAAAAAGAAATGCAAAGAAAAGGGTGAAAAGAAATAGCCCTCCTAATTATTCAACTTAGGGCAGACACCGGGTTCAATTCATATGCTACTGGTTGTCACTTAGTGACGCCGGTATTGAAGATTAAAAGTCGTCATGGACCCAGTGACGCATGCACTATACCTTCTTAGCCACTCAAGTTTCTCTCAAAAGAAGCTTCTTTCATTCTCACAGGGAACCCTACATAAACTATTGGCTTTTTCTTAGAGATCGCTGGTATTGAAGAAGGAGACCCTCCCTAGTCTCCGCTCAGGAAAACCAAAACGCACTATTGAGTCTAGAGCCACGAGATTCCTCAAAAGATCTCTTAGGTACACTTGACATTTCATCACTCGATGTTCAACAATAAGAACATCAGTGGTACATTATCGAGTCCTTCACAGATCTTTGCAATCTGTCGAGAACATTTATGAGAGGTTCACAACTATGATCCTCATTGATTGAATGGAAACTCCTGCCAGGGTCTACATCAAATAGCCATGACAGCAGGTCACTTCGGTAACTCCCCGTGGATTATGCTTAGTGTGTCTCAAACGGTCTACAGTCGTGAGGTGATGCTTCGGTGTACCTCAACGACTCATCTGAACTGTAGATGTACTTCGGTACATCGTGTTATCTCACTTGTGGGACTCCAGTTCAGGAACGGCCTTTGTGAGAATTAGAGTTGTGTTTTCACACTATGCTGTTAACACTCTCGAAGTTCAAACTTGTAAGTGTCGGAATCCGCTTATTACTAACCGTTTGAAATGTTTTCTTCTTATGGAAGCTCCGGAGCGGGATGATCGTGCAGATTCTTCTCATGCTCACGCCAATATCATCACTAATGGAAGTTCTATCCAAAAGCAACACAACAGTCAGAATGATTCTTCGTCAAAACAAAGAATCTACAAAGTTAAAGACTTAAAGAACTTCATCAGTACTGAATTCCAACGTCAAAGAGCGTGTGAGCATGTTGAAGAATGACGTGGAGACACTGTAGCGGCAAAGCAGACCTGAGGCAGACTTTTTGCAGACAACAACATACTATCACTTTCGTCAAAAGAACAATGATCAAAGAACAAAGTTAAAGATGACGTCAAAGCATAACTATTCAAAGTAAACTATCTCTCTACACTGGGGAGATTGTTCGAATCAAGGCAATTCTTCTCACAAGAAAGAAGAATGTCAGAAGACGTCAAAGCTACCATTACATCAACGCCTTCACCGTTTTTCATCCCTAACACTTGAGGGGGAGATTGTTGGAATCACTCCTAAACCTTAATTCAAGTGTTAGTTACTTATATGTAATAGGTAGTTTATTATGGCCTTTATGTTTGTTTAAGGTCAAGCTTATGTAGAGGGCCCATAAGCTTAGGCCCATGTCCAATAAGGAAAAGGGAAGGAGTAGGAGTGTTGCCCTAGCTCCTTGCCTATAAATACTATGTATTAACCCTCACTTGAGGGTTGGTTGTTAAAGTTTTTCTTTCATTCACATCTTACGCGTAACCGTCCTTATCATAACACGTGTGTGTGTTTGGTTTACTTGTTCAATCGCCTTTATCTCTTTCTTGTAAGCTTGTGTTGTAAAACTAGTGACCTAACACTCAACAGTGGTACTAAAATGTTTTTCATTCACAGACACTTTGAGAAATTTTCATGTAAATGGTTTTATGGCAACATAGGTCAGTCATGGAGTTATAAGGTGACTAAGGTTAGGAATAACCGTCCTATGATCCGCCAGAGCCGGAGGGATCTACCCAAGGACACTACCAATAGTTAGAGTTAGAAGTCCTTAATGTATGATTATAAAAAGAAGAAAATGAGAATCGGAGAAAGAAGGAGTTGAAGAATTAAAAAGAAATGCAAAGAAAAGGATGAAAAGAAATAGCCCTCCAAATTATTCAACTTAGGGCAGACACCGGGTTCAATTCATATGCTACTGGTTGTCACTTAGTGACGCCGGTATTGAAGATTAAAAGTCGTCATGGACCCAGTGACGCATGCACTAAACCTTCTTAGCCACTCAAGTTTCTCTCAAAAGAAGCTTGTTTCATTCTCACAGGGAACCCTACATAATCTATCGGCTTTCTCTTAGAGATAGCTGGTATTGAAGAAGGAGACCATCTCCCTAGTCTCCGCTCAGGAAAACCAAAATGCACTATTGAGTCTAGAGCCACGAGATTCATCAAAAGATCTCTTACGTACACTTGACGTTTCATCACTTGGTGTTCAACAATAATAACATCAGTGGTACGTTATCGAGTCCTTCACAGATCTTAGCAATCTGTCGAGAACATTTATGAGAGGTTCACAACTGTGATCCTCAGTGATTGAATGGAAACTCCTGCCAGGCTCAACATCAAACAGCCCTGACAGCAGGTCACATCGGTAACTCCCCGTGGATTACACTTAGTGTGTCTCAAACGGTCTACAGTCGTGAGGTGATGCTTTGGTATACCTCAGCGACTCATCTGAACTGTAGATGTACTTCGGTACATCGCGTTATCTCACTTGTGGTACTCCAGTTCAGGAACGGCCTTTGTGAGAATTAGAGTTGTGTTTTCACAATATGCTGTTAACACTCTCGAAGTTCAAACTTGTAAGTGCCGGAATCCGCTTATTACTAACCGTTTTCATGTTTTCTTCTTATGGAAGCTCTGGAGCAGAATGATCGTGCAGATTCTTCACATGCTCATGCCAACATCATCACTAATGGAAGTTCTATCTAAAAGCAACACAAAAGTCAGAATGACTCTTCGTCAAGCCAAAGAATCTACAAAGTTAAAGACTTAAACAACTTCATCAGTATTGAAATCCAACGTCAAAGAGCGTGTGAGCATGTTGAAGAATGACGTGGAGACACTGGAGCAACGAAGCAGACCTGAAGCAGACTTGATGCAGACAACAACAACATACTATCACTTCCATCACAAAGAACACTGAACAAAGAACAAAGATAATTATGACGTCAAAGCAGAATTGTTCAAAGAAGACAATTTCTCTACACTGGGGAGATTGTTCAAATCAAGGCAACTCTTTTCACAAGAAAGAAGAATGTCAGAAGACATCAAAGCTACTATTACATCAATGCCTTCACCGTTCATATTCATTCATCACCAACACTTAGGGGGAGATTGTTGGAATCACTCCTAAACCTAAATCAAGTGTTAGTGATTCATATGTAATAGTTAGCTTAATTATGGCCTTTATGTTTGTTATTAGCTTTAGCTTATGTAGAAGGCCCATGAGCTTAGGCCCATGTCCATTAAGGAAAGGAAGGGAGTAGGAGTGTTGACCTAGCTCCCCTTCCTATAAATACCTTGTAATAACCCTCACTTGAGGGTTGGTTGTTCAATATTCTCTCTCATTCACTCCTTATGCGTAACCGTATTATTATATCGTGTGTGTGTGTTTGTTTATTGATCATCCGACCTCTTTCTCTTCTCTATTTCTTTCTATTGTGCTTGTTTTGTAAAACTAGTGACCTAACATTCTTCTTTTTACCAGTTTCTACCAGTTTACCTTTTCCTTTGTCTTTAGGATCTAAAGTAGGTTGAGAAGATAATTGCAAGACTTGAGGTTGTTCTTCAACTCCAGGGATACTAAAACCTCTTGGTCTTGATATATTAAGCATTATCTGAGCAACAGTCTCATCATCGCTAGCAGTATGTTCTACTTTAGGTGTACCAGCTTCCTCTTCATGTAGGACTGTTGAAGGACCAGATTCTTCTTCAAAATTTAGGGTTCTTGGTATAATGAGCTCTTGCCTATAAGTTCCTTGAAGAGTAGTACCTTGATCAGCACCTTGAGCATCAGCACCTTGATCACCAGTAGGCTCAGTACCTTGAGGCTTAGTTTGCTCAATTTTCTCAGCTTCTTTATCAACAGTGTCAGTTTCTTCATAAGTTTGAGCATCTTCATTCAAATTTTCTTGCTCCAAATTCCTCCCCAATTGGAATGAAGAATGCTTGTGAATCTTCTTGCCTTTAGAAGCCTTCTTAAACTTCTTACCTCTCTTCTTCTGAGACTTTACCCACAATCTGTGATGTTGAACTAATGGCCATACAAAGTTCTTCAATCTTCTAAACTTGTTGTTCAACTTCATCAGTTGTGCAGCTTGAGATTCATAATCTTTCTTTAATCTCAAAAGTTCCCTTTTCAAAGCATAATTATCCAAAGCCAGACCCTCAGAAGCCATATCTCCGTCATCTCCTCCAGATGTTTGAGACCCATCTGTGGAAGTATAATCATTGGGAGAGGATGGTGGGTTGACCTCTGGTTCAGAATCATCATGCACAATATCTTGTAGAGATGCAGTAGGCTAAGATGCAGTACCTTCCTGTGA
This sequence comes from Chrysanthemum seticuspe, assembly GCA_019973895.1. Classification (NCBI taxonomy): domain Eukaryota; kingdom Viridiplantae; phylum Streptophyta; class Magnoliopsida; order Asterales; family Asteraceae; genus Chrysanthemum; species Chrysanthemum seticuspe. Next base: position 282,026,729 of record BPTQ01000006.1, on the reverse strand, counting down.
AGCAGTACGTTGAGAAGCAGTATGTGGAGTAACAATACCTTCCCTTGAAACTGAAGGCTCATGTTCTTCACTTACAGCAACTTCATCTCTAACTTCTTGCACTACCTCCATCATGTTAGCTATTAATGGTGTATTCCTCCCAGAAAACTTGTCACTCTTTCTAGCCATGAAAGTGAATACCTTTGGTAGATGTACTACAACTGGTAGCAAGCTAGAAGGTTTAGGGACATCCTTAAGCTGCTTGTTCAAAAATAGTTGAACAAATCAAGGATACATGAGGAATGGTGAACCATTGGATATGTGAGATAGCATACCATCTAGAATCATTCTTGAAAATTTAAATGGTTAATTGGTAGCTAATCCCACTAAGGCAGAGGCTATATTGGATCCAAATTGTTCCCATGAAGTACTCTTGGGACTTAAGCAATGAAGCTATACATGAACTAGATACTTCCATTGTGGACTAAATAAGGGTTTCTTAAAGGTTGTTTCAGTGAGAGATCCTTCATACCCAATATCTCTTAATGTATCCCAAAGCACTTGTTTGTCAAAATGAATAACCCCTTCCTCATCATTAAACAGTAAATCTTCCCTAACGATGGCTTCACTAACTCTAACTATCTTCCCAGCAACCTTAGCCTGAATATATGATTCATCATCTTGCATATGAGATCTAGCAGTTACCCAAAATTATTGAATCCAGGATTCAATGATGTCAGGTTCAACCAAAACAGCATAATTAATGGATGATCCAGTGAGAAAATCAATTATGTCATGAAAAGCGACATTGGATGGTGTTTTATCCAAGTTAGCAACCATGTTGTGCTTACTAATAGTGTTACGGTTAGCCATTTTATGTTTGTTATAAGAGAGAATGGTTCGATGAATAGTGAATGTGAATGAGAGGAGAGATATGGATGGATAAGTATAAAGATGAGAGGGAAAATCGAAGGGTAGTTATTTATAGGTAAGATTTCAAAAAATCAAAGCCCAATTAATAAAGTTACCGTTCTTTGAATTTTACCCCATCTTTTGACCGTTGGAACAGTACGTTGACAAGACTACAGTGCTTTCCACGTAAGCAGTACTTTCAAAGTAGTACTTTCAGAGCAGTACTTTCAGATAAACTCTAAGCAATACTTTCCATCCTTTTCTTCACTATGGCAAAAACATCAAAAGGCATTGTATTGCCTCCCCTTAAACAATGCACGAGAGTAACTAACTAACTAATAAGTCCTCCCCTTAGTTGTAGCTTAATAATTAATCATACCAATATTCACCACTAAATGATTGAATCTTGAAACATCAAATCCCTTTGTGAGTAGATCAGCTATATTGTCATCTGTGTGGACCTTGACAACATTAATGAGCCTATGCTCATAACAATCTCGAATAAAGTGATGCCTAATCTGAATGTGCTTGGTCTTGGAGTGATAAACTGGATTCTTCACAATGCAAATTGTACTCTCATTGTCAATGTTGATAGGAGTATTCTTAAAATTGAATCCATAATCCAAGAGTTGATTCTGCATCCACAATACTTGTCCACAACAGCTTGCAGCAGCAACATATTCTGCTTCAGTGGATGATGTTGCTGCAATGGTTTGTTTCTTACATTGCCATGAAACTAATCTTCTTCCAAGATATTGGCATCCTCCAGTGGTTGATCTTCTATCATAATTATCACCTACATAATCACTGTCTGAAAAAGCTTCCAAGTGAAAAGGTGAATCCTTTGGATACCACAACCCTAACTTAGGTTGTTGTTTCAAATAACTAAAAATCCACTTGACTGCATTCATATGAGACACTGTGGGTGAGACTTGATATCTTGTACATAAACAAACAACAAACATGATATCAGGTCTAGATGTAGTCAAATACATAAGACAACCAATCATTGATCTGTAAAGCTTGACATCCACAACTTGTCCATATTCATCCTTTCCTAATGAGTTTATAGCTTTGATAGGTGTGGTGACTGGCTTGATAGCATCGAAGTTGAACTTCTTAAGAATGTCAGTGACATACTTATCTTGACTAATAAAGATTCCAGTCTTTGATTGTTTAACTTGAAGCCCCAAAAAGAAAGTTAATTCACCTATGGAACTCATTTGAAATTCTTGTTGCATGAGCCGCTCAAATTCTTTCACCATTGATTGTTTTGTAGCTCCAAAGATAATATCATCGACATATACTTGAACAAGCGTGATGTCCTTTTTGTCTCTCTTAATAAACAAAGTCTTATCAATTGCTCCTCTCCTGTAACCATGTTGCAATAAGAAAGTGGAGAGTCTTTCATACCAAGCTCTAGGTGCTTGATGAAGGCCATACAGAGCCTTAAAAACTTTGTAGATTTTGTTTGGATGTGCAGTATCGTTAAAACCAGGAGGTTGTTTGACATAGACCTCCTCTATAATCTTGCCATAAAGAAAGGCACTCTTGACATCCATTTGATAAACAGGAAAGCCCATATAAGATGCAAAAGCAAGGAATAATCTAATGGCTTCAATCCTTGCTATAGGAGCAAACACTTCATCATATTCCACTCCTTCTTTTTGTCTATACCCTTGTGCAACTAATCTTGCTTTGTTCTTGATGACATTCCCTCTTTCATCTCTCTAAACTCTGAAAACCCATCTTGTACCAATGACTTTCTTTCCATCTGGTAAATCACATAGTACCAAAACGTCTTGAAGTTTGAATTGAAGAAGTTCTTCTTGCATGGCTTCAACCCAACTCTCTTTAGTTAATGCTTGAGCTACAGTCTTGGGTTCTTCTTGAGAGATAAAGCAAGTGAATAAGCATGTTTGTTGATCCTTATGATTCAGCCGGTTTTGTTTGTACACAAAGCTAAGTAAAGCGTTATGTGGCTTAGAGAAGCCTTTAGCTTTGGTTCTTGTGAGTACACCAGAAGTAGAAGGTCCAATGATTTGACCAACATGATGATTTTTATGAACTCTTAATGTAGGAGTCTGTGGAACTTCAAGATCATCACCCAAATTAGTGAAATCAGCTCCTTCATTAGAATTTGAGAAAATACCTTCATCATCTAACTCTGCATCAGTGTCTTCTAACCCAGGCATAGTTGGATCATTCAAACCATCAAAAGTACTGTCTATTGGTGCAGCAGTACTTTGATCCAAAGTACTATGATCTAAAGTACTGTGTGTGACAACTCGCAATTTCAGGTCATTTCTCAAATTTACTATTCATCTCGGGAATTTACTATTCACCGGTTACTATTCAAAATTTTACTATTCACCGTTTTCGGAGTCGAAGTAATATTCTGAGAACGTATTTCAAAATTTTACTATTCACGAATCACTATTCATTTCTGGAGAAAATCGCTATTCAAGTTTCACTATTTTGTCATTTATTGTAAACTAGGTTTACGAGTATCAAATTCGCGTAACCTTAATGGTTTAGCTGCGAATTCATGAACAATCATTCAAGGACATTTCATATAGACTAGGTTTAGTCTACATATCATTAGCATCATTATCATCATATTAGTTCATGCATGGTTTTGCATTTTACATTAAACGCAAAATTTTTTAATAAATAAACGCAATCGCGTAATTAATTATTTTGAACAATTGATCTGATATTTCCAAAAATTATCCCGATATATTTTTATACTCATATTAAGATTATAAAAATAATATTATGAGTTTACCTAGTGTTTTAAATTTATTTTGTATATAAATTGTTATATTTATATAATTACGACGGTTTTCTTAAAAACTACACGATAATTATTATTTCACTCAAATTTTTGTAAGGAATGTATTTTTATAATTTTTATGACTTCAATATATTTTATTTTGACCCGTTAAAATTTATTTTTAGCTAACGCTACCCTAAATGCTTAAATAAATATACAAGTTACTAATCACCCTTAAATAAATACACATTATATTACATTTAAATACTTAATAAAAAAATATATATATATACAAACTAACTCATATACCCCTTTTTGACACAAGGGGATGAGTCATCTCACATTTGCTAAATATCTACCTACATACTAAACATATATTCATATTTTACTTTCATTTAACACATAGATACTAAAAATACATAGTGAAAAAAATCAAGTTCTCTTCCTCTCTTCATCACCTAGAACCGGCCACCCTTAAAAATAAGAAGGTGATCACAAATTTTTTTCAAGTCAAGTTAATTCACAATCTAGTCACACTCTTAGTTAAGGTTTTGAAATAAAAACCTAGGGTGTTAGGATTAACCTTTGTTCACTTCACCTCATCAAGTTACTAGTAAGCATTTCATGTTCATATTCATTTTTTCATATTCATGTTATGTTCATTTCATCATATTTAATAAAAACATGCAAGTCATATTGATGTTTATACCACTTTTTATTGTTTTTAAGAGTTATAAGTATATATTTATCATCCTATAATTACTCCTTGAAACATATCACTTTTGGTGATGTCTAGGAACCCATGACACCCTAAGAATGTGTATGGTAGTATTAGAATAGCTTCGGAGTTGTTTTGAATTGGTTGGAATAGGTTTGGCGCGAGAAAAACTCATTTCGACAAGTTTACTTAAGGGTCTGTCCATATTTTTGAATTCTGGATTTTTCAACAGTAGATAAAAATTTTTGGCCTTGATATTTAGAAAATATACTTTAAAACAAAAACGTGGTCGCTTGAACGGGTTTAAACGGAGTTATAACGAAGAAGATATGAATTTTTCAAGTTAGACAACGAAAATTATAAAATCCTGAAAATTCAGCATGTTACGTCCAATTTGTACGAGTCAAAAATGAGGCTTAGGCGTTATGAAATGTGTCGACTTATCAAAAATATATTAGTATACTTTGATACGAAGCTAAGGATATAGAATACGTAGAAAACGGACTTGTAACGATTAAATTACACGCGTTTAAACAAAGTTGCCGTAACTATATTATATAAGAAAAACTAATATATTTCTGTTAGACAAATATTACGGCCACGAAGGACCATGTTGAGGGTCGTTTATAACATGGATGTAGTACTTTTTATAACATGATGTCTTCTAGTAAATGTGATTTCGCCAAGCATATTTTTCAAAATGTCCAACCGTTCGTCAAGCGGAGTTGTAATGAATAAAATACGGTTACTTAAACTTTGCCGAAAACCACCCTTAAACAATATTTTGGACACAAGTACCATATTTTACCTATATTTTTCTCCATGATTGAGATCTCTAGGATGAAAACTTAAATGCTAAAACTTTGAGATAATGATACAAGCTTCCCAAAACCGTTGAGTTTGTTTCCTAACACTCGATGTGCATCATTTTACGACTAGCTTTTCGAGGCTATTTAGTCACTTTCATGAAATTTTCAATGACATTATTTTACGACGAAAAGTTATAATTTCATAATAAATCACTAAATGATCATCGTAGGATATCATTTCAACATAAATACATGTAAAGTAATTTAAAAATGGTCAAGACGTTATACGATTATTTTTCGACAATAAGTATTATTTTCAAAAACTCACAAGTGGTATAGATATCATACGAAGTGCATGCATAACATTACATCATGACTTATTATATATCATATCATTCATAATAGGTCGCAGTTAGAGATTGCGCATCATTTCAGTGTACGCACTTTTGTCATCGCATCATTGTACCAACTGAGTTCATAGCCCCACTTTCTATTACTTAATTGTTTTACAAACTCTTGGGGGAGATACATGCTCAACTATTTTTAATCGAACACAAATGCTTTGAACTGTATGCTATATCCAAATGTTATATTGTCACTAAGTAATCAATTGCCATGTTTGAAGTCCCTACATCATACACCATTAGTCACTTGCGAGTGAGCGCGAACATTGTGAATAGGCCTATTGGAATTAACACTCCCGTTCTTATTGACCCAGTTAGGGGAAATCGAACGCACTATATTTGAATCATTAAGGTAAATTGGCAAGTTTACCATATTAGGGCTGCGATGAAACGATTTTTACCAATTTCTATTGGTACGAGGTTTACGCTTTGGTTGTCATGAACTTAGTGAAAATAAATGCTGTTTTGTTTTCAACGATGAGTGTGAAACAACGTAACTCACACTACGAATATTGTGTTCAAACGAATTAATTAAACCTATGAATTTCACTCAACCTTTGTGTTGACTGTTTTAAGCATGTTTTATCTCAGGTATCTAAGGCATATATTTCATGGCATGCATGTGGACTTATCATAGAGTCGTGGTGACGACGCGTCTCTCATGGGATTTTTCTACTTTAAAAACATCGTTTGACTTGTATCAAACTTATTTTCCGCACATGTTGATTATCATTTGGCACCTATCTTTGTAACTCTGAATGTTTTTAATATATCAAACGATGTTCTTTTCAAATGACACTTTAGGTCATTCAATATAACTGTGATTGTGATGCTATGACAGTCAACCCGCAGGAATTTCATTCCGCTGCAAAACAGGTAATTTGAGGGTGTGACAGATTGGCATCAGAGCTTCAGTTATAGAGAACTAGGTTGCATCATTGACCCTAGACTATAACTACCTCATCATAGCATCTCATCATTTCATCATAAGTGCATATTCACTTTACATGCGGTTTATACGTACATTTTTTTCGAGTTATTTCTTTCATTTCAAATCGATTGTCACATGGATGCCTTCAAATACCCATTCCATTATCCTTTCTTTAGAATCCAACGTGGAAAATGTCTTATCATTCCCTATCAAAATTTTAATATCAGTTGACTCATCACCGATAACGTCGAATGCCGAGATAAACCTTTAAGTACGGCAAAGTCACTCTCACTCCTTTGTTTCACCACTAACATGTCGAGTTACACGTTAGTCACACATTAAGTCACTAAACCATCGTACATTTGAAGCACTTACGACATCTCATAACCCATCTTCTTGGAATCCATCATTCATTTTTGAAAGATAACCTTAAATTTATTATCTCATATCACACCTCTTTAGAGCGTTTATTATTAACATAGAACTTTGCTACGTCTCACCTTTCCTCTTATTTTGAAGAAGTATGGCGCCAAAGAAAGCCACACCTAAATTGACACAAGCAGCTATGCAAAAGTTTGTGAGGGATAGTATAGCCAATGCATTAAGGACCGAAAGGGCAACAGTGGCGGCTGCTGCTGAGGCTGCGGCTACTGCCGAAGCCACTAGACTTGCCAATGCTGCCGAGGCTGCAGCCACTGCTGAAGCCGCTAGACTCGCCACTGCAGCTGAGGCTGCAGCTAATGCTGAGGCCGCCAGGCTAGTTAATGCCGCCGCGGCTGCGGCAACTGCTGAAGCTACTAGAATTGCGAGGGAAGCTGAAGCCGCTAGACTTGCTGCTGCTGCAGGTATTGCAGGAGGGTCCGGGGTTAGAAGTTGTTCGTATAAGGATTTTAAAAGTGGAGATCCCACTAAGTTCAAGGGAATTGAAGGGGCCACTGCCATGGTTCGAGAAAATGGAGTCTGTGTTTTTGTTATGTAATTGCCCGGAGGATAGCAAGGTTAAGTTTGCTACTAGTACACTACTTGATGGGGCAATGTCTTGGTGGAACTCGTATGCTCAGCCAATGGGAATGGAAAATGCTTTCAAACTCACCTGGGAGCAATTCAAAAGTTTGTTAACAAAGAAGTATTGTCCGCGTACGGAGGTGAAAAAGTTGGAGACCGAATTTTATGAACTAGTAACTGTTGGGTATGACATTGATACTTACATTCGAAGGTTTCAAGAATTGGCCGCGTTATGCCCATCTATGGTTTCGGATAACGAGAAGCTACTGGAGGCTTTCATTGAGGGACTTCCCCAGATTATTCAAGGAGACGTGATTTCCTTTGATCCGCAAACGATTGAAGAATCTATTCGAGTATCTCAAAAGCTCATGGCACAAGTATTGAAGGGAGAAAACATTACCAACACCAACCGTAACAACAATACCAACAACTGCACCAACTACAACAATAACCAAAACAACAACAACAACGACGATAACCAAATAAACTACAACAAAAGGAAATGGGAAAATGACCCAAGAGGTTATAATAACAACAACCAAAACCGTAACACTAACAATCATCAACAACATAATAGAAGGCAAGAAGCTGCAATGGTTTATGTCGCTGTACCAATAGAAGGCAGAGGTTATGCTGGAACACACCCACTATGTAATCGATGTAAGTTTCATCACTCAGGTCCTTGCCCTGCCAAGTGCCACAAGTGCCAAAAATCGGGACATCTAGCCAGGGATTGTAGAGGTAAAGCCGTAGTCACATGCTTCGGATGTGGGGAGCAAGGACACTATCGGAACCAATGTCCCCAAAACCAAGGTCAACAAGTTGAAGGTGCTCTTGGGAAAGCATACATGTTAGAAGGAGGAGAAGCTCAACAGGATTTCAACAACGCGGAAAACTGAAGAAGTTCAGAAACTAACAGTCTTATTTCTCCTTATGTACTATGTCGTACTAAGTTTATGTCTTCCATCGTATCCGGATCTTTATTACTTAAGATGTATTACTTTTTGATAAACCACTCATTGTAAAATATTCTCATCTATCGTACTTTATTTTCTTTCCGATTTGTTATCACTTACGAGAATTATAATTCCTTTTACTTTAGCTACCATTTTAACGACACGGTTTAAATCTTTGTAAACATTGAGAGTTATAACAACTAAACCGAACGTCACATTATCGTTCCTTAAGTATACATAGCCTAGCTAACTATGTCTAATTCTGGAGGGATCATGTTATGTTGGGAGCAGTTATTTATAAACCTTAGTGCAAGCAAAATTTTTACATATTCCAAAAAGACAAAGTGATGCTCATCGAAGATATTCATCCAATATTTTCTCTACTATGATGTTTTGTACGCTCTCAGTCATCGATAACCGTAACGACACCTCCTTATATCTTCTCTCCTCGATATTCTTCATAAACTCAAAAATTTGATAGACTAACACGAACTGAATTCAGGGACTGAATTCCTTTTTGGGTGGGCGAATGTGACAACTCGCAATTTCATGTCATTTCTCAAATTTACTATTCATCTCGGGAATTTACTATTCACCGGTTACTATTCAAAATTTTACTATTCACCGTTTTCGGAGTCGAAGTAATATTCTGAGAACGTATTTCAAAATTTTACTATTCACGAAACACTATTCATTCCTGAGAAAATCACTATTCAAGTTTCACTATTTTGTCATTTATTGTAAACTAGGTTTACGAGTATCAAATTCGCGTAACTTTAACGGTTTAGCTGCGAATTCATGAACAATCATTCAAGGACATTTCATATAGACTAGGTTTAGTCTACATATCATTAGCATCATTATCATCATATTAGTTCATGCATGGTTTTTCATTTTACATTAAACGCAAATTTTTTTAATAAATAAACGCAATCGCGTAATTAATTATTTTGAACAATTGATCTGATATTTCCAAAAATTATCCTGATATATTTTTATACTCATATTAAGATTATAAAAATAATATTATGAGTTTACCTAGTATTTTAAATTTATTTTGTATATAAATTGTTATATTTATATAATTACGACGGTTTTCTTAAAAACTACACGATAATTATTATTTCACTCAAATTCTTGTAAGGAATGTATTTTTATAATTTTTATGACTTCAATATATTTTATTTTGACCCGTTAAAATTTATTTTTAGCTAACGCTACCCTAAATGCTTAAATAAATATACAAGTTACTAATCACCCTTAAATAAATACACATTATATTACATTTAAATACTTAATAAAAAAAATATATATATACAAACTAACTCATATACCCCTTGTCGACACAAGGGGATGAGTCATCTCACATTTGCTAAATATCTACCTACATACTAAACATATATTCATATTTTACTTTCATTTAACACATAGATACTAAAAATGTTGGAAAATTTAGTGCACTTGTGGGATGGTTCACACCTTGTAATGGGTTAGGAGGTACGGAGTGTACACCCATAAGGTCCATGAACACCCTGACTCTAATAGTGGTATGTATTGGTAGTGCTTGGTGAAAGTACTGTTGTGGTTAACACTGATTATCAGTGTTTCCACTGAAGCAGTACTTCAGCAGGATCAGTGTTTCCACTGAAGTGGTATCTCACTGAAGTTGTGTTTATACTGAAGCAGTGGCGTTTCCACTGAAGCAGTGTAACCACTGAAAGCACTATGAAAGTACTGATATAAGTACTGATAAATGACAGTTACAACTGCATCATTATGACCACGTTTAATTGGTCATGTAACCACTAACGGCTATAATGGGGATAATTATGAGGCTATTAATGGGCCGATTAATACTCATAATTCCATTGGAACGGTCAAGAGTAACCTCCTATAAATAGGAGATCTGAACATGCATGAAAAACACACAGAAAACGTAAACACTTATTAGCGAAAGGGTTATAGAATTGTGCCTAATTCTCTAACTGCATTTGGTCTTATCCCAAGTAGATATTCGTGATACCCAGGCATTAGGGTCGAATAGTTTACTTTGGAAAGTGATCACACGATTCCAAGTGATATCCGGTAACCACCAAGTGGTATCTGTTACTACTAACAGTTTGTTTGTTTCTGCTGAAGAGTTGCACATTTATGCTGAATTGATTATCTTCACCCTGCTTTGGGACGAATAACCACCAACAATCAAAGTAAACTATTTTGTGATAATCAATGGCAACTGCTGCAATGAAACACATGGCTTCAAACTTTGCTAAGCTGGACAAGTTTGAAGGGGTGGACTTTAGGAGGTGGCAGAAGAAGATGCACTTCTTGCTGTCAAGCATGAGTGTGGTCTATGTGCTGACTACTCCAATTCCTGATGATGGTGATGATGCTACTGTGGAGCAGATCAGGAGGAGGAGCAAGTGGGAGAATGATGACTACATATGCAGAGGTCTTATTCTGAATGGTATGTCTGATTCTTTGTTTGATATTTATCAGAACTTTGAATCTTCCAAAGAACTGTGGGATTCCTTAGATGCCAAATATATGGCTGAGGATGCATCAAGTAAGAAGTTCCTTGTTAGTAATTTCACAAATTACAAAATGACTGATTCAAGACCAGTTATGGAACAATACCATGAACTTCTTGGAATACTTGGAAGGTTTACACAACACCAAATGAACATGGATGAGGCTATCAAAGTCTCTTGTGTCATTGACAAACTCCCTCCTTCATGGAAAGATTTCAAGCATACCTTGAAACATATGAAGGAGGAGTTAACTCTTGTCGAGTTGGGCAGTCATCTGCACATTGAGGAATCTCTCAAAGTGCAGGATAATGACAAGCCAAAGAGTAGCAATGCTGCTGGACCATCTGTTGTCAATATGGTAGAGCATAACAACTCTACCAGGTACAATGACAACAAAGGCAAACGCAAATATCATGATAACACAAGGGCAGATCCAAACAAGAAGGCAACACCTACTTGTTGGAAATGTGGCAAAACAGGTCACATTAAAAGGGATTGCAAGGGTGTTAAAATTGGTGGTAAAGCCAATGGATCAGGCACTAATGGTTCAGGGAGTGGTGGTTCAGCCAACTCACTGAAAGGTCAGAATATGTTTAATAAGTCCTTTCAGATTTATTATGTTACATATGTATCTGAATCTTTTTATGTGCAGGATGATGATGTTGCGTGGTGGGTTGACTCTGGTGCAACAGTTCATGTGTGTAAAGATAGAAGCTGGTTCAAGACTTATGAGTCACTGAATGATGGTTCTATTCTTCACATGGGAAATGAGTCAACAGCCTTGGTGCATGGTCGTGGTTGCGTAGATCTTAGGTTTAGTTCAGGAAAGATTGTAACTTTGTTTAATGTTATTCATGTTCCTGATATAAGGAAAAACTTGGTTTCAAGTAGTGTTTTGAATAATCATGGATATAAACAAGTTATTGAATCTGATAAATTTGTGCTTTCTAAGCATGGTGTTTTTATTGGTTTTGGTTATTTATGCAATCAAATGTTCAGGCTTAATGTTACCACTGATAGTGTTATTTCAGCTTTTGTGACCACATATGACCAGACTGATTCTACCCTTTGGCATGCTAGACTTGGTCATGTTCACTATAAAAGAATGCAAGATATGTCTAGGGATGGTTTAATCCCTGCTTTTGACATGGACACTGAAAAGTGTAAAACTTGCATGTTGACCAAGATAACCAAGAAACCCTTTCAGGGTGTTAGTCGTGAGACTAAGATCTTGGAGCTTATTCATAGTGATCTGTGTGATTTGCATGCCACCCCTTCTTTGGGGAATAAGAAGTACTTTGTGACATTTATTGATGATGCTTCTAGATTTTGTTATGTCTATCTGTTACATACCAAGGATGAAGCATTAGATAAATTCAAAGTGTTTAAAACTGAAGTTGAATTACAACTTGGGTCTTTGATAAAAAGATTAAGGACTGATAGGGGAGGTGAGTACATGGATACTCAGTACTTTCAGTCTATTGGTATTATCCATGAAACTACTTCTCCCTATACTCCTCAGCAAAATGGTATTTCTGAAAGGAAAAACAGGGTGCTGAAGGAGATGGTTAATTCCATGTTGTCCTATTCAGGACTGAGTCAAGGGTTCTGGGGTGAAGCTATGTTAACAGCTTGCTATTTATTAAATAGAGTTCCTAACAAAAGGAACAATGTTACCCCTTATGAACTCTGGACTAAAAGGAAACCCAACCTGAACTATCTCAGGGTCTGGGGTTGTAGGGCTGTTGTAAGACTCCCTGATCCAAAGCAAAAGACTTTGGGTGAAAGAGGCATTGACTGCAACTTTGTTGGATATGCTGAGCATTCCAAGGCTTTTAGGTTCTATGTTATTGAACCTAATGAATATGTTTCAATTAACTCCATTATTGAATCAAGGGATGCAGACTTTGATGAGAATAGATTCTCATCAGTTCCTAGACCAAGTCAGAGGATTCCTAATGGAACTCATGACACTGGTGTATCAGAGGTCCCTGATGATGAACCATCAGTGGTCCCTGATGAGGTTGTGGTTCAGCAACCTGAACCTGTGCTCAGGAAGAGCAAAAGGGTCAGGACTCCAAAGTCATTTGGACCTGAGTTTCAACTATACTTAGTTGAAGGCACTAGGGATGAGGTCTCAGACCAATACTCCTATTGCTTCATTGTTGAGGATGACCCCAAAACATTTGAAGAAGCAATGAAGTCCCAGGACATTGCTTTCTGGAAAGAAGCAATCAATGATGAGATGGATTCCATCATGGGCAACAACACTTGGGTGTTGGTTGATCTACCTCCTGGTTGCAAACCTCTGGGTTGCAAATGGATTTTCAAAAGGAAAATGAAGGTAGATGGAACTATTGAAAAGTTCAAGGCTAGACTAGTCATTCAGGGCTTTAAACAAAAGTCAGGAATAGACTATTTTGATACTTATGCCCCTGTGGCTCGTATCAGTACCATAAGACTGCTGATTGCTATGGCATCTATTCACAATCTGGTTATTCATCAGATGGATGTGAAAACAGCTTTCTTGAATGGTGAATTGGAAGAGGAGGTTTATATGAACCAACCTCAGGGCTTCATAATGCCAGGCAATGAAAACAAGGTGTGTAAACTGATTAAGTCTCTTTATGGACTTAAACAGGCACCTAAGCAATGGCATCAAAAGTTTGATGAAGTGGTTTTGTCTAGTGGTTATGTTCTTAACCAAGCTGACAAATGTGTATATAGCAAATTTGATGAATCTGGTAAAGGAGTCATCATTTGTCTATATGTTGATGACATGTTGATCTTTTGCACTGACCAAAATCAGGTTGACCTGACAAAGGAATTTTTGTCATCAAGGTTCTCCATGAAAGACATGGGGGAGGCTGATGTTATCCTTGGAATAAGGATTAAATATGAAAGTAATAGAATTTCTATCTCTCAGTCTCATTATATTGAGAAGGTACTGAGGAAATTCAATTACTTTGATTGTACTCCAGTGAGTACACCTATGGATACTTGTGAGAAGCTGATGCCTAATCATGGCAAGGCTGTATCTCAACTTGAGTACTCTAGGGTAATTGGCTGCCTGATGTATGCCATGACTTGTACAAGACCTGATATTGGTTTTGCAGGGGGAAAATTGAGCAGGTATACTAGTAATCCTAGTGCTCATCACTGGCAAGCAGTTCAAAGGGTACTGAAGTATTTGAAGAGAACTATGGATTATAGTCTCTCATATACTGGTTACCCATCAGTGTTGGAAGGTTACACTGATGCAAGTTGGATCAGTAACACTGAAGACAATTCGTCTACCAGTGGCTGGGTATTCCTACTTGGTGGAGGTGCAATTTCTTGGGCATCCAAGAAGCAAACTTGCATCACCAGTTCAACAATGGAATATGAATTTGTGGCTCTAGCAGCTGCTGGTAAAGAAGCTGAATGGTTGAAAAACTTGCTTCTTGAGATTCCATTGTGGCCTAAACCTATAGCACCTATTTCTATCCGGTGTGATAGTGCAGCTACATTGGCTAAGGCTTATAGCCAGATGTACAATGGTAAGTCTAGACACTTAGGTGTCAGGCATAGCATGATTCGTGAGCTTATCATGAATGGGGTGGTATCTATAGAGTTTGTGAGATCTCAACAGAACTTAGCTGATCACTTAACGAAGGGTCTGGCTAGAGACTTGGTTATGAAGTCTGCTAAAGGGATGGGTTTAAGTCCAACTTAGTCACTGAATGCTAGGACACCCAACTCCCTCCTGAGGAAACTTAGGAGTTGAGTTCAATGTGGAAAGCTGAACATTCAGTGGACTGGAGCACATGTTTATTTTACATCCCAAGGTTGTGCTCGGAACTTGCTGAAAGGAGGATGAAGTCTTTACTTCTTAATGGTTAACTTATCTTTGAAAAAGTGCTTGGCAGGAGCATGACTAAAGAGGAACCACCTATGTAAATGTTGAAGTTTTGCCGCTTCAGGAAGCTTTTGGACTTTTAGCTTTTACAACATTTATGAATTTGGATATGGACACATGGCTTGTATAGTGTCAGGAGCTTTTAAGTGTTTGAAAACTTGTGTGTAGTTATCTTCAGGTATTCAAATGGGTTGAAGGGTTCAATTCTTAGAACACCCTGATTCTCGAATATTTGAACGTGTAATTACTAAGATGGAAATTCAATCCTCAGGACATTTTCGTTTATGCACATGTTTTGCTTGATGTTTATTTTACATGCAAAGGGAGTGAACTAAATTTGGGGAGGATTGTTGGAAAATTTAGTGCACTTGTGGGATGGTTCACACCTTGTAATGGGTTAGGAGGTACGGAGTGTACACCCATAAGGTCCATGAACACCCTGACTCTAATAGTGGTATGTATTGGTAGTGCTTGGTGAAAGTACTGTTGTGGTTAACACTGATTATCAGTGTTTCCACTGAAGCAGTACTTCAGCAGGATCAGTGTTTCCACTGAAGTGGTATCTCACTGAAGTTGTGTTTATACTGAAGCAGTGGCGTTTCCACTGAAGCAGTGTAACCACTGAAAGCACTATGAAAGTACTGATATAAGTACTGATAAATGACAGTTACAACTGCATCATTATGACCACGTTTAATTGGTCATGTAACCACTAACGGCTATAATGGGGATAATTATGAGGCTATTAATGGGCCGATTAATACTCATAATTCCATTGGAACGGTCAAGAGTAACCTCCTATAAATAGGAGATCTGAACATGCATGAAAAACACACAGAAAACGTAAACACTTATTAGCGAAAGGGTTATAGAATTGTGCCTAATTCTCTAACTGCATTTGGTCTTATCCCAAGTAGATATTCGTGATACCCAGGCATTAGGGTCGAATAGTTTACTTTGGAAAGTGATCACACGATTCCAAGTGATATCCGGTAACCACCAAGTGGTATCTGTTACTACTAACAGTTTGTTTGTTTCTGCTGAAGAGTTGCACATTTCTGCTGAATTGATTATCTTCACCCTGCTTTGGGACGAATAACCACCAACAAAAAATACATAGTGAAAAAAATCAAGTTCTCTTCCTTTCTTCATCACCTAGAACCGGCCACCCTTAAAAATAAGAAGGTGATCACAATTTTTTTTCAAGTCAAGTTAATTCACAATCTAGTCACACTCTTAGTTAAGGTTTTGAAATAAAAACCTAGGGTGTTAGGATTAACCTTTGTTCACTTCACCTCATCAAGTTACTAGTAAGCATTTCATGTTCATATTCATTTTTTCATATTCATGTTATGTTCATTTCATCATATTTAATAAAAACATGCAAGTCATATTGATGTTTATACCACTTTTTATTGTTTTTAAGAGTTATAAGTATATATTTATCATCCTATAATTACTCCTTGAAACATATCACTTTTGGTGATTTCTAGGAGCCCATGACACCCTAAGAAGGTGTATGGTTGGATTAGAATAGCTTCGAAGTTGTTTTGAATTGGTTGGAATAGGTTTGGCGCGAGAAAAACTCATTTCGACAAGTTTACTTAAGGGTCTGTCCATATTTTTTAATTCTGGAATTTTCGACAGTAGATAAAATTTTTTGGCCTAGATATTTAGAAAATATACTTTAAAACGAAAACGTGGTCGCTTGAACGGGTTAAAACGGAGTTATAACGAAGAAGATATGAATTTTTCAAGTTAGACAACGAAAATTATAAAATCCTGAAAATTCAGCATGTTACGTCCAATTTGTACGAGTCAAAAATGAGGCTTAGGCGTTATGAAATGTGTCGAGTTATCAAAAATATATTAGTATACTTTGATACGAAGCTAAGGATATAGAATATGTAGAAAACGGACTTGTAACGATTAAATTACACGCGTTTAAACAAAGTTGCCGTAACTATATTATATAAGAAAAACTAATATATTTCTGTTAGACAAATATTACGGCCACGAAGGACCATGTTGAGGGTCGTTTATAACATGGATGTAGTACTTTTTATAACATGATGTCTTCTAGTAAATGTGATTTCGCCAAGCATATTTTTCAAAATGTCCAACCGTTCGTCAAGCTGAGTTGTAATGAATAAAATACGGTTACTTAAACTTTGCCGAAAACCACCCTTAAACAATATTTTGGACACAAGTACCATATTTTACCTATATTTTTCTCCATGATCGAGACCTCTAGGATGAAAAATTAAATTCTAAAACTTTGAGATAATGATACAAGCTTCCCAAAACCGTTGAGTTTGTTTCCTAACACTCGATGTGCATCATTTTACGACTAGCTTTTCGAGGCTATTTAGTCACTTTCATGAAATTTTCAATGACATTATTTTACGACGAAAAGTTATAATTTCATAATAAATCACTAAATGATCATCGTAGGATATCATTTCAACGTAAATACATGTAAAGTAATTTAAAAATGGTCAAGACGTTATACGATTATTTTTCGACGATAAGTATTATTTTCAAAAACTCACAAGTGGTATAGATATCATACGAATTGCATGCATAACATTACATCATGACTTATTATATATCATATCATTCATAATAGGTCGCAGTTAGAGATTGCGCATCATTTCAGTGTACGCACTTTTGTCATCGCATCATTGTACCAAGTGAGTTCATAGCCCCACTTTCTATTACTTAATTGTTTTACAAACTCTTGGGGGAGATACATGCTCAACTATTTTTAATCGAACACAAATGCTTTGAACTGTATGCTATATCCAAATGTTATATTGTCACTAAGTAATCAATTGCCATGTTTGAAGTCCCTACATCATGCACCATTAGTCACTTGCGAGTGAGCGCGAATATTGTGAATAGGTCTATTGGAATTAACACTCCCGTTCTTATTGACCTAGTTAGGGGAAATCGAACGCACTATATTTGAATCATTAAGGTAAATTGGCAAGTTTACCATATTAGGGCTGCGATGAAACGATTTTTACCAATTTCTATTGGTACGAGGTTTACGCTTTGGTTGTCATGAACTTAGTGAAAATAAATGCTGTTTTGTTTTCAACGATGAGTGTGAAACAACGTAACTCACACTACGAATATTGTGTTCAAACGAATTAATTAAACCTATGAATTTCACTCAACTTTTGTGTTGACTGTTTTAAGAATGTTTTATCTCAGGTATCTAAGGCATATATGTCACACCCCCAAATTACCTGTTTTGCAGCGGAATGGAATTCCTGGGGATTGACTGTCATAGCATCACAATCACAGTTATATTGAACGACCTAAAGTGTCGTTTGGAAAATACATCGCTTGATTTAATAAAAATATTCAGAGTTACAAAGATAGGTCCCAAATGAAAGTTACTATGTGCGGAAAATAAGTTTGATACAAGTCAAACGATGTTTTTAAAGTATATAAATCCCATGTGAGACGCGTCGTCACCGCGACTCCATGATATGTCCACATGCATGCCATGAAGTATATGCCTTAGCTACCTGAAAATACATTGCCAAAAGTGTCAACACAAAGGTTGAGTGAGTTCATAGAGTTGTTGAAAATGTTTAATACGACTACCACAAGTATAAATTATGTATGACAATGTCGCCACAAAAATGATACAATTGCTATAAGTCCATGACACCGAAACTAGACTGATCATGATGTTCGCCCCAACAGAGTGTTTGCCAAACAACACAAATAATGTTATTAAATGAAATGCATCCGTTTAACCAGTTGGAATCCACCAACCCGGATGGAGGAGTCACCCTCGATAGATCTATCCACTCACCCTCGCTTCTTTCGGAATTAACGGTTCATGTTATATAATGGGGACATTCAATTGGCATGAGGTAATTTAAGCAATGTAAATGAATTTGATATACTTGGTATCGTAATAAAAATGATGTGCAATGTATTCTCCCCCGTAGGTTTGAAATAAGTATAAACTTGAATAAATCGGGGCTATGAAAACTCACCTGTTGCAATGTTTATGATGATATAATGGCAAAAGTGAATACACCGAAATGAGGCGCAACCTCTAACCGTGACCTATTATGAATGATATGTTCTATGATAAGTTATGATGTAATGTTATGCATGCAATTCGTATGATATCTATACCACTTGTAAATTTGAAAATAATGTTTATCGTCGAAATATATGTTTATGACATCTCGTCATGTTATAAAATACTTTACAAGTATTTACGTTGAAATGAGATCTTACGATAGTCATTTAATGATTTATTATGAAATTATAACTTTTCGTCGTAAAATAATGTCGTTGAAATTTCCATGAAAGTTACTAAAACGGCCTCTAAAAGCTAGTCGTAAAATGGTGCACGTCGAGCGTTAGGAAACAAACTCAACGGTTTTTGGAAAGCTCATATCATAATCTCAAAGTTTTAGTACATTAGTTTCCATCCTAGAGGTCTCGAACATAAAGAAAAATAGAGGTTAAGTATAATACTTATGTCCCAAAATATAGTTTAAGGATGGTTTTTCGGCAAAGTTTGAGTAAACGTATTTAATTCATTACAACTCCGCTAATCAAACGGTCGGACATTTTGATAAATGTACTTGGCGATCTCACTTTTACTAGAAGACATCACTTTATAAAAGGTTCTAAATCAATGTCAAAAACTACCTTCAACTTGGTAACTAGTTTTGCCGTAATATTGCCTATTAGAAATTTAATATAGTTTTTCTTATATAATAAAGTTACGACAACTTTTTGTAAACGTGTATAATTTAATCGTTACAAATCCGTTTTCTACGTTTTAAAGGTCCTTAGCTTTGTATCAAAGTATACTAACATATTTTTGACAAGTCGACATAATTTACAACGCCCAAGCTTCATTTTTGACTCTTACAAAATAAACAATGCTTGCTGAAATTTCCAGAAATTTTATAGTTTTCGTCGCCAACTTGAAAAATTCATAACTTCTTCGTTATAGCTCCGTTTAAATCTGTTCAAGCGGCCACGGTTTCGTTTTAAAGTATATTTTCTAAATAACTAGGCCAAAAAATTTTACCTACTGTCGGATTTTCCAGATTTTGAAAATAAGGACAGACCCTTTTACAAACTTGTAGAAATGAGTTTTTCTCGCGCCAAACCTATTCTAACCCATTCAAAACAACTCTGAAGCTATTCTAATCCTACCATACACCTTCTTAAGGTGTCATGGTTTCCTAGGCATCACCAAAACTAATATATAACAAGGAGTAATTATAGGATGGATTATATATATATATAACACTTAAAAACCTTAAAAAGTGGTATAAACATCACATAACTTGCATGTTTTACTTGTGCATAATAAAAATGAACATAGAAATGAATATGAAAAATAATGATATGTATGAAATGCTTACTAGTAATTGATGAGGTTTATGAGAACAATGGATTTTCCTAATCATCCTAGGTTTATATTTCAAAACCTATACAAAGAGTGATACTAATGTGTAATAATCTTGTCTTGAAAAATTTTATGATGATCTTCCTTCTTATCTTGTGGCTGCCGGTTTTTAGAGAGAAAAGAGCAAGAGATATAGTTTGATCTTTACTTAGTGAAATGAAGAAGTGAAATATGTTTGATATATTAGTATAATACATGTATACTTGGGATATTTTGCAAACAAATGTGACTCACCCTCCCTTGTCGACAAGGGAGGTTAGTCATTCTCTTATAAGTATTTTTTTTTAATTATTATTATATAATGTAATGTTTAAGTATGATTAAATGTAGATAAATGATAAGTTGTAGTCACATTTGAGTATATAGGGTAGCGTTAGTTAAAAATAAATTTTCACGGGTCAAGATAAAATATATTTAGGTCATAAAAATTATAAAAATACATTTCTTGCAAAATTTGAGTGAAATAATAATAATCGTGTAGTATTTAAGAAAACCGTCGTAATTATATAAATATAACAATTTATATACAAAATAAATTGAAAACATCGGGTAAACTAATAATATAATTTTTATAGTCGTAAAATGAGTATAAAAATATATTAGGATTATTTTTGGAAGTGCGGATCAATATTCAAAATAAATGTTTACGCGATAGCGTTTATTTAATAGGAAAATAAACGTTTAATGAAAAATGCAAACCCATGCATAATATTGATATGAAATGATGTTATTAATGTTGTGTAGACTAAATCTAGTCTATATGAAATGTCCTTGATAAAATGTTCATGAATTCGCAGCTAAACCACTAAGGTTACGCGAATTTGATACTCGTAAACATAATTTACGATAAATGATGAAATAGTGAAACTTCCAAAGTTTGTAAAAATGACCTGAAATTACGAGTTGTCACATTCGCCCAACCAAAAAGGAATTCAGTCCCTGAATTCAGTCCATGTTAGGTTCTACAATGTTACTTGTGAAGAGATGCGAATATTTGAGTAGCATTGGGTCGTCCAATGTTTTTCTAAATCGTACCACACCCTTCCAAGACAGGACTTTGAATATAAATCTGTTGCCAACTTGAAATTCTAATGGTTTGCGACTTATGGAACATACTTCCAATATTTTGCGTTGTATATCGACGTAGCTTATCTAGCCATTTGTTGTTTCTTGTAACTGATTTTTGATTTGTACGATCACTTTGTTGTTTCATGAATAAGTCATTGACTAGTGAGTTGGACTTTCCTGATTTTTGACCAGTGAATAAGTGATTGACACCTCAACCATAGAGTGCCTCAATTGGTGTAGTCAATATGTTTATGTAATTACTATTGTTGTAAAACAACTGGTTCGATGAAGTATGACTTGCCTAATCATTTCTAGAAAGTCACACATGCTTGAGCATATTATCTAATGTTTGAATTGTCCTTTCACTTTGACCATCGGTTTGTGGATGATATGCTGTGCTCATCTCTAATTTGGTTCCAAATGAATCTTGTAAGGATTTCCAGAAATTTGAAGTGAATCGACTATCTCTGTCAGAAATGATAGAAATTGGTGCTCCATGCCTCGAGACTATTTCCTTGACATAAAGTCTAGTGAGTTGTTCCATGGAATAAGTCTCTCTAATTGGTATGAAATGGGCTGATTTGGTAAGACGATCAACGATTACCCATATAGCATCGTAACCTCCCGATGTCTTAGGAAGTTTCGTAACAAAGTCCATTGTAATGCGTTCCCATTTCCATTGTGGAATTTCAGGTTGTTGGAGTAATCCTGAAGGTTTCTGATATTCGACTTTTACCTTAGAGCAAGTAAGACATCTGCTGACGTACGTGGCAATTTCCGCTTTCATGTTCGGCCACCAATAAAGTTTCTTGAGATCCTGATACATCTTATCAGAACCTGGGTGAATAGAATACTTTGACTTATGCGACTCATGCATAATCAATTCTCGTATCCCGCCATAAAATGGTACCCACATTCTATCCTTGAAGCATAAAACTCCATCTGCTCTCTTTACAAAGCCATTTGCATTTTCGGGCATACCATAAAGCTTTTCACTTGGTCGGTTCTCTTCCTTGAGTGCCTCGATCTGTGCCTCAAGTATTTTTGATGGTAAAGGTGAACTGATCGTCATTCCTAATGATCTTACTCTTAAAGGTTTAGGTCTTTCTTTCCGGCTAAGAGCATCAGCCACAACATTGGCTTTTCCCGGGTGATACTTGATTTCACAATCATAATCGCTGAGTAATTCCAACCAACGACGTTGCCTCATCTTAAGTTCCTTCTGATCAAGAACATATTGTAAACTCTTGTGGTCCGTAAACACTGTGCACTTTTTACCATAAAGGTAGTGTCTCCAAATCTTAAGTGCAAAGACTACGGCCCCCAACTCAAGATCATGTGTGGTGTAATTCTTCTCATGAACCTTAAGTTGTCGAGAAGCATATGCTATCACCTTCTCGTTTTGCATTAATACAGCTCCAAGCCCTTTATGTGAAGCATCGCAGTATACAACGAAGTTCTCAATTCCTTCGGGTAGTGCCAAAATTGGCGCACTGCAAAGCTTTTGCTTCAACAACTGAAAAGCAGCTTCTTGTTTCTTTCCCCATTTGTACTTCTTGTTTTTCTGTGTCAACTTGGTCAAAGCTTTAGCTATCTTTGAAAAACCTTCGATGAATCTTCGGTAATACCCGGCGAGTCCTAGAAATTGTCGAATTTCTGTAGGATTCGTTGGAGTAGCCCAATCTTTTACGGCTTCAATCTTTGCAGGGTCTACTTGTAATCCTTGACTATCAATGACATGACCAAGAAATTGTACTTTACGGTTCCAAAAATCACACTTCGAAAATTTGGCATACAACTCCTCATTCTTGAGTAGTCCTAAAATCGTTCTTAAATGCCCTTCATGCTCTTCTTTGCTCTTTGAGTAAATCAATATGTCGTCGATGAATACTATAACAAACTTGTCCAACTACGGTTTACATACTCTATTCATGAGATCCATGAATACTGCAGGTGCATTAGTTAATCCGAATGGCATTACTTGAAACTCATAATGACCATAACGTGTTCTAAACGCTGTTTTCGGAATATCCTCCTCCCGCACTCTAAGTTGATGGTAACCTGACCTTAAGTCAATCTTTGAGTAGATACTAGAGCCTTGTAACTGATCGAACAAGTCGTCGATTCTGGGGAGTGGGTAACGGTTCTTCACCGTTAACTTGTTCAGCACTCTATAATCTATACACATTCTGAAGGATCCATCTTTCTTCTTCACAAACAAGACCGGTGCTCCCCAAGGCGAGGAACTTGGCCTAATGAATCCTTTGTCTAAAAGTTCTTGCAACTGATTAGACAACTCCTGCATTTCTGATGGTGCTAATCGGTACGGTGCTCGCGCAACTGGTGCAGCTCCGTGCACTAAGTCAATATGAAATTCTACTTGACGTGCCGGTGGAAGTCCTGGTAAGTCTTCAGGAAATACTCGAGCAATCGGTACATCCTCAAGTCGCTTCTCCTCCGACTTCTTCTCGGTTATATGTGCTAAGAAAGCTAAACAACCTTTCTTTATGTACTTCTCCGTTTTGATGCATGATATAATACTGAGTCTAGTTCCACTTCGTTCCCCACGAATGATCAAAGTTTCGCTGTTGTAAGGAAGATGAACAACTTTTTCATCACAAATGATTCTTGCACGATGTTTGGATAACCAATCCATTTCGATGATGACGTCGAAACTACCAAGTTCTACGGGCATAAGGTCTATATTGAAGGGATGATTTAGAAAATTGAGTGTACAACCACGGACAATGGTGTCAGTGCTAATTAAGTTACCATTAGCTAATTCAATATTGTATGATGTGTCTATTGTGGTTGGTTTTCAAGATTTGTTCCGATATTGAGTGCTTCTAAAATAGTTCATCACCTAGATTGTTATCATGCTAGCAAGAAAATAGATATCAGCTCGTACTATGTCGAAGAATGTTTGTTCTAATTTCACTTGTAGGTGGAGAGTCATTGATTGTCCGATATGTTCAAACCTGTTGCATCTCTTGATATAGAAGTAGGTTATCCGTAATTTCTAGAGAACACAATGCCTTAGGGGAAGTTTATATCGATAACCTTAACTTAACCAAAATTTTCTTTTAAGGGAAACTCATTGTAGGGAAGTTCACATATTGTGGAGGCCATGTTTAGTGAAATGTTCTGTAGTCTCAGTTAGAAGACTTGGTTGATCCCTATAGTGTTGCTTAGTGTGTATTTGCTTCGTACTAAATCTTGTAACTCGGTCTAGCTAGTACTTTTGAAATGATATAATTTGACTTCTAGTCCAAAATAGTGGTTCGGAATGTCTCGTTATGTCTTAAGATTTTTATTGAGTTTTGAAAGATCTCGTTACCTACTTCTAGTCCTTGTTGGTAATTCTGAAATCCTTTCATTATTTTCTTGTATCGAGGAATCCTCCTCATAAATTGTATAGGAAACATTTCCTAAGAAAAAGTAACTCGTCAAATTCTAACTTATCGGTTGAGTGAGGGATGAATAACGTAGGCTCTTATTGAGTGTTAACAAAAAAAGAAATGTTTATGAACAATTTATCTGATTACAAAGCTTTGCTTTTGAGTGAAGATTGTTTTAAGAGATTTGAAATGATGCTTGTTACTTTCATGACATAATTCTTCCTGAATTATACATAGGTGATCAAGCCATGTATAATCGAGGACAAATGATGTGATGCTTGGTTTTGTTGAAATGATATTATGTTCCTCCGAAGTTTTGAATGGTATTCAACGTTTTGTTTTGTAAGATAATGGCTCAATAACTTTTCAGAGTAACATGAAAATCGTTTCGCATGATGGTATTAGATAGTTGATAAAATGACTGAAAGCCAATTGATAGGGTGGTAACGAAACAACTTTGTTTTAAAACTTTATGAAACAATGTTTCTAAGATGGTGTAGAATGGCTTGCAATAAAATTAAGTGAAATAATGTTATGAAGTAGTAGCAAAGTAACTTGAAATAAAATTTGTTAAATGGTTTGTAGGATGCGCGGGGAAACCTCCTAGAATGGTAATAGTTTCCTAATTAGTCAAGAATAAAGTTGGCCTAACCCCTAGTAAGATAGTGAGGTATTGTCGCGAAATGATTGAAAATTGGGCAATTGGAATAAGGAATGAAATAAACAAAGGTTGTGATTATCGTGGAGATAATAAATGATAAAGATTACATTAGCTAGAAAGGTACTTATTATCGGTTCCTGTCGGTGGTCTAATCATGCCTCAAGTGTAGGAGTAGTAGGCTGTCTAGCAACAACAACTTTAAAACTCTCACAGTCCTCAAATCTATAAGATAGTGTAGTTTCTGTAGTCTTAGTGGTAGATGGTAGTGGTGTGTCAAATTATGCACGCTTCCCAAGCGGAAAATCAAACGTATGACTAATAGGTCCACTAGGACTAAGCTTGTAAGTCCTACCAAATGGTATGATCTGTCTCAACAGAATGATAAAAATTGTCCTGATCCTACAGTGAACCAATGATGATCGTGATGGTGTAGGTGCAACTTCGTCCTCCTAAAAGGGTTCAGTCTCATCATCTGATGTTATCGGTGTTGAGTCAACTGATGTTAAAATTGTGATAGGGAATGACAGGGCATTCTCCATGTCAAAGTGATGGGATGGGTATCTGAAGGCATTAATGAGACAATCGATTTGAAATGAAAGTAAATAACTCGCAAAATGTGCGTATGAAACCGCATGTATAGTGACTATGCACTGATGATGAAATGATGAGATGCTATGATAATGTAGTTATAGTCTAGGGTCAATGATGCAACCTAGTTCTCTATAACTGAATCTCTGATGCCAATCTGTCACACCCCCAAATTACCTGTTTTGCAGCGGAATGGAATTCCTGGGGATTGACTGTCATAGCATCACAATCACAGTTATATTGAATGACCTAAAGTGTCGTTTGGAAAATACATCGCTTGATTTAATAAAAACATTCAGAGTTACAAAGATAGGTCCCAAATGAAAGTTACTATGTGCGGAAAATAAGTTTGATACAAGTCAAACGATGTTTTTAAAGTATATAAATCCCATGTGAGACGCGTCGTCACCGCGACTCCATGATATGTCCACATGCATGCCATGAAGTATATGCCTTAGCTACCTGAAAATACATTGCCAAAAGTGTCAACACAAAGGTTGAGTGAGTTCATAGAGTTGTTGAAAATGTTTAATACGACTACCACAAGTATAAATTATGTATGACAATGTCGCCACAAAAATGATACAATTGCTATAAGTCCATGACACCGAAACTAGAC
This sequence comes from Chrysanthemum seticuspe, assembly GCA_019973895.1. Classification (NCBI taxonomy): domain Eukaryota; kingdom Viridiplantae; phylum Streptophyta; class Magnoliopsida; order Asterales; family Asteraceae; genus Chrysanthemum; species Chrysanthemum seticuspe. The sequence goes on along the minus strand of BPTQ01000006.1, from coordinate 282,000,015 downwards.
TGATCATGATGTTCGCCCCAACAGAGTGTTTGCCAAACAACTCAAATAATGTTATTAAATGAAATGCATCCGTTTAACCAGTTGGAATCCACCAACCCGGATGGAGGAGTCACCCTCGATAGATCTATCCACTCACCCTCGCTTCTTTCGGAATTAATGGTTCATGTTATATAATGGGGACATTCAATTGGCATGAGGTAACTTAAGCAATGTAAATGAATTTGATATACTTGGTATCGTAATAAAAATGATGTGCAATGTATTCTCCCCCGTAGGTTTGAAATAAGTATAAACTTGAATAAATCGGGGCTATGAAAACTCACCTGTTGCAATGTTTATGATGATATAATGGCAAAAGTGGATACACCAAAATGAGGCGCAACCTCTAACCGTGACCTATTATGAATGATATGTTCTATGATAAGTTATGATGTAATGTTATGCATGCAATTCGTATGATATCTATACCACTTGTACATTTGAAAATAATGTTTATCGTCGAAATATATGTTTATGACATCTCGTCATGTTATAAAATACTTTACAAGTATTTACGTTGAAATGAGATCTTACGATAGTCATTTAATGATTTATTATGAAATTATAACTTTTCGTCGTAAAATAATGTCGTTGAAATTTCCATGAAAGTTACTAAAACAACCTCTAAAAGCTAGTCGTAAAATGGTGCACGTCGAGCGTTAGGAAACAAACTCAACGGTTTTTGGAAAGCTCATATCATAATCTCAAAGTTTTAGTACATTAGTTTCCATCCTAGAGGTTTCGAACATAAAGAAAAATAGAGGTTAAGTATAGTACTTATGTCCCAAAATATAGTTTAAGGATGGTTTTTCGGCAAAGTTTGAGTAAACGTATTTAATTCATTACAACTCCGCTAATCAAACGGTCGGACATTTTGAAAAATATACTTGGCGATCTCACTTTTACTAGAAGACATCACTTTATAAAAGGTTCTAAATCAATGTCAAAAACTACCTTCAACTTGGTAACTAGTTTTGCCGTAATATTGCCTAATAGAAATTTAATATAGTTTTTCTTATATAATAAAGTTACGACAACTTTTTGTAAACGTGTATAATTTAATCGTTACAAATCCGTTTTCTACGTTTTAAAGGTCCTTAGCTTTGTATCAAAGTATACTAACATATTTTTGACAAGTCGACATAATTTACAACGCCCAAGCTTCATTTTTGACTCGTACAAAATAAACAATGCTTGCTGAAATTTCCAGAAATTTTATAGTTTTCGTCGCCAACTTGAAAAATTCATAACTTCTTCGTTATAGCTCCGTTTTAATCCGTTCAAGCGGTCACGGTTTCGTTTTAAAGTATATTTTCTAAATATCTAAGCCAAAAAATTTTACCTACTGTCGGATTTTCCAGATTTTGAATATAAGGACAGACCCTTTTACAAACTTGTCGAAATGAGTTTTTCTCTCGCCAAACCTATTCTAACCCATTCAAAACAACTCCGAAGCAATTCTAATCCTACCATACACCTTCTTAAGGTGTCATGGTTTCCTAGGCATCACCAAAACTAATATATAACAAGGAGTAATTATAGGATGGATTATATATATATAACACTTAAAAACCTTAAAAAGTGGTATAAACATCACATAACTTGCATGTTTTACTTGTGCATAATAAAAATGAACATAGAAATGAATATGAAAAATAATGATATGTATGAAATGCTTACTAGTAATTGATGAGGTTTATGAGAACAATGGATTTTCCTAATCACCCTAGGTTTATATTTCAAAACCTATACAAAGAGTGATACTAATGTGTAATAATCTTGTCTTGAAATATTTTATGATGATCTTCCTTCTTATCTTGTGGTGCCGGTTTTTAGAGAGAAAAGAGCAAGAGATATAGTTTGATCTTTACTTAGTGAAATGAAGAAGTGAAATATGTTTGATATATTAGTATAATACATGTATACTTGGGATATTTTGCAAACAAATGTGACTCACCCTCCCTTGTCGACAAGGGAGGTTAGTCATTCTCTTATAAGTATTTTTTTTTTAATTATTATTATATAATGTAATATTTAAGTATGATTAAATGTAGATAAATGATAAGTTGTAGTCACATTTGAGTATATAGCGTTTATTTAATAGGAAAATAAACGTTTAATGAAAAATGACAACCCATGCATAATATTGATATGAAATGATGTCATTAATGTTGTGTAGACTAAATCTAGTCTATATGAAATGTCCTTGATAAAATGTTCATGAATTCGCAGCTAAACCACTAAGGTTACGCGAATTTGATACTCGTAAACGTAATTTACGATAAATGATGAAATAGTGAAACTTCCAAAGTTTGTAAAAATGACCTGAAATTACGAGTTGTCACAATATATTTCATGGCATGCATGTGGACTTATCATAGAGTCGTGGTGATGACGCGTCTCTCATGGGATTTTTCTACTTTAAAAACATCGTTTGAATTGTATCAAACTTATTTTCCGCACATGTTGATTATCATTTGGGACCTATCTTTGTAACTCTGAATGTTTTTAATATATCAAACGATGTTCTTTTCAAACGACACTTTAGGTCGTTCAATATAACTGTGATTGTGATGCTATGACAGTCAACCCCCAGGAATTCCATTCCGCTGCAAAACAGGTAATTTGGGGGTGTGACACTGTGAGGGTAATCTGTAGACTTACCCTTTTTCTTTGCTTCTTCAGAAGCTCTTCTTTGATCATCCTCATAAGATTGTGCTATTGTTTCTTGAAAAAGCATTCTATTAAACTCATCTTGGAGAGCTTGATCTTCTTCAAACAATGTGGATTTTGGTGCATCAGTACTTTTCTCTTTCTCAATAGATATAGGTTCTTCATCAGGAACAGCATCAGGTCTAATATTTACTCCATAAATAATGTACTGTAAATCTTCTTCTTTGTGAACAACTTGATTTTCACCTCTAACAGGAACATAGTTCATAGAAGGAGTCAAAACATCAAGATCAAACATCCAATCAGGACCTTTACCTTTTTGATTTTCTTGATCTTTTAAAAATTCAACATGAAGACAATCTTGAACCTTTTTGGTAACCTTGTTGTATACTCTAAATCCTTTGCTGTTGGTACAATAACCCAATAAGTATCCTTCATCTGACTTGCCATCAAATTTTCCCAAAGTATCAATAGTATTGAGAATAGTCAGAGGACATCCAAAAGGTTTCATAAAACGTATGTTAGGTTTGTTTCCCATAAGCAGCTCATAAGGTGTCTTCATCTGAGGTTTAGTGACTGATACTCTAGTCAACACATAACAGGCAGTACTTACAGCTTCAGCCCAAAATTGAATAGGTAATAGAGAATCTGTAAGCATTGTTCTGGCTTCTTCTATCAATGTTCTATTCTTTCTTTCTGCAACACCATTCTGCTGTGGAGTTCTAGCAATGTTAAACTCCCTCTTAATCCCTTTCTTGGCACAAAATTCATCCATAAACTTGTTCTTGAATTCAGTCCCATTATCACATCTAATACCTGTTACTTTGAGTCTCAATTGGTTTTCAAGGGCTATTATAAGATCATGAATAGCATCAAAGGTTTCATCTTTAAATCCCAAGAAAAAGACCCAACTAAATCTACTACAATCATCTGTTACAACTAAGCAGTACTTCTTCTTGTTTAAGCTTGCAACAGAAACAGGTCCAAACAGATCCATGTGCAACAACTCTAAAGGATCTCTAATAGTTCTTTCCTCAATCTTCTTGCATGAAGCTTTGTGTTGTTTACCTTTTTTGCACGCCAAACATGAATGATCATTCTTGTATGTTTTGGAAGGTAAACCTCTAACTAAATTGCCTTTAACCAACTTGTTGATATTTTTGAAATTCACATGACCTAATCTTCTATGCCATAGATGTGCTTCTTCAAGTGTTGCCTTGGCTACTAAACATGTTGCTCTTTCAGAAGAATTAAGATTCTTCATATCTAGACTGTACACATCATTGGTTCTTGGTACTCTCAGTGTTACCAACTGATCATCAACAAGTTTGAATTCAGGGGAAAGAATAAGACATTATGTGTCAGTGAATAAAACAGGGTGCTTCTTGTCACAGATCTGAGAGACTGACAAAAGGTTAAACTTGAGCTCCTTTACATAGCGAACATTAGCAAAGTCTATGCTTCCTTCCTTGATAGTTCCTTTTCCAGTAATTCTACCTCCACTAGGATCATTCCCAATTGCAACTCTTCCTCTAAAATAAGATCTAAAGTCTAACAGAATCTCTTTGTCTCCTGTCATGCTTCCAGAGCAACCACTATCAACAATTAAATGATCTTTAAGCTCCTCTTCTGGGTTACCCTGCACAAAGATGAAAGAGTTAGTTAATTTTAGGAACCAAAGCCATTACTGACTTGTGTTCCCCTTGTGGAGTGACATACTTAAATTCTTTAAGTATGTAATCTCCACTGTCTTTGAAAACATGATCAATTATTTTCGTTTGTTCCAAAACATGTGTTGGATTTTCAACAAAACACTCTTTTTCATCAAAATTCTCTTTTTCTTTTTCAACAAAATTCCCTTTTTCACCCTTACTTGCTGAAAGTACTGTTTGTTCCCCATCAGTACTTTCTTTCTTAACCCAGTTGGTTTTAACTTTTTGTGTAGATTTCTTTGATCTAGATACTCTTTTTGAGGTGTAACGCCTTCTAGATTGATAGTAATTGGATCTCCTAGGGCTTCCATTCCAAAAAGTGCTAGCAGTACCTTGATTGGGTGAAAACCTAGTAGTACTTTGAGAAGGTACTGCTTGAGAAACTTTTGGCTTATCAATACCTTGAAAAATGCTTGAGGGTACTGGTGATTTTGAAAAAGGTCTTTTCTGGTGAGGGTACCTATAGTCTTTTGAGAAATTACTATGGTTTACCCTATGTGAATGATTCTAAAATGGCTTATTCTCCCTCGGTTTTTGTTTGGCAGTTTTAGTCTTTGGGAATTTTCTTAAATATTCTGAGTGAAAGTCACAGTCCTTAATCAAATTATCAGGACTATAACAAACAAAGCATAATTTTTTTACTCATACTCCCAAAATTTCTTCCTTTAGTTCTATGACCAAAACAATCCTGACTTTTTGGTGAAGGATCAAAACTATCCCAAAATGATTTAGCAGTATTTTGAAAGGTTTTTCTTGAATGTACTGCTGAATGTTTAGCAGTACTTTGAAATGAAGGTACTGCTGAACTTTTAACATTATCATCCTTAGGTTTCTCAACTATTTTTTTTGGGGTTTCAGAACTAGATGGACCTGAATTAGATTAACCAGTAAGCTTTTTCCTAAACTCTAAATTGTCTACTCCGAAACAAGAAACATCTGTCCTAAGTGGTTGAAAACTACCAGTGGGATGAGGGACTTCATTATAACCCTTGTCTTTCTTAAATTCAGGAGGTGTTTGACTAATTGATTCCTCATTACTAGATGTATTCTCTTCTGAGCTAATGAGTTCATCATCACTAGTGGTTATCTCTTCTGAATCAATTTGTTCCTTATCACTAGGTGGGTTTTCTTCTATTTTGCTAAAATCCATACCAAAACCTAGGCCAGTTTTATTGTGTGCTCTTTTATGTTTTTCAACAAAACTAACATGTGAAAGGCCAGATTCTTTCCAACTAGCAAATTTTTCTAACAATTCATCCCTTTCTTTAGTCATCTTTTCAAGTTCAGAAACCTTACATCCTAACTTCTATTCACTTAATTTTAATTGATAATCCTGTTGCTCATATTTTTCTGCCCAATCCATTTCATTATTTTCATGAGTTATAATTTTGGCTTCCATTGACTCTAAAGTTATCTGATAACCAGCTACCTCAGACCTAGCCCTTCTACAATTATCTCTTTCAGTTACATAATATTTAAGCACTTTTTGATAAAAATCATTACATTTAGAGCATACCTTAGAGATAGTGGGTGAACTTGGTGAAGTAGCTACCATGGCAAGCAGAACAGGTTCTTTTTCACTTTCCATGCTCCAATCAAAGCTTCCAAGGCCAACTCTTGATTCTAAAGCAGAAAATCCTGGTTCCTCATCAAAATCTGTGCTCCAATCAAACTCTTCCACTGCGACCATAGAGTAGTTTACTGGTTCATCATCAAATTCAGCACTCCAGTCAACCTCTGATAGATTTTCTTGAGCAACCAAAGCTTTTGAATTAGTAATTGGAATTTCCTTTAGTTCAAGCTTGGGTTTCTCAATCATTCTATTTGCTTGATATTTAGAAAACATGCATTCTCTTGCAAAGTGTCCAGTCTTTTAACAATTAAAGCATTTAATCTTGGATTTGTCAAACGTTATTCCCTGTTTGGGTTTGAAGTCAATGCCTCTTCCTGTTTTCTTCATGAACTTCTTGATCCTTGCAGTGATCATGGCAACTTGCCATCTTATGTCAATTTCTTCTAGAGCATCCTCTTCAATTTGTGACAATTCTTCTTCATAAGTAACTGGTAAAGTGGCTTGCTCAGTGAAGAATGAACATACAACTTCATCAGAGTTGATGGTGTTTGTTGGTGATGAGGTGGGGGTAGTCATGGTTGTGTAAATATGCTGTTTATCACCAACAGTACTTTGAGCAGGATAAGCAGTACTTTTAGTAGAAGTACTGCTTCTATTTTCAGAAGACACAAAGGTAATGCTGTGAGATTTTGAACTTGATTGGCCATTCATCTCATGCTCATACACCTTTTAATGGTTGTAGAGATCATCAAAGTCCATAGTGTCCAAACCAGGTTGTCCTCTAATCATAGTAGCAATTACATGCCATACAGATGGCAAACTTCTTAAGAACTTTAGATTTGCATCTTCAACAGATACCTCTTCTTTGTATAACTCTAGGATACTAAGAAGATTTTGGAATCTGTCATAGGCAGCATCAAGACCTTCTCTTTCACCAACAGTGAATGTTTCAAACTGTTGCTTCAACAGATTTCTATGCATCTTCTTGGAAGCATCATTACCTCCAAATCTTGTCTTGAGAGCAGCCCATAGTTGTTTTGCATCCTTAGCATCATGGAATTTGAGTAAGTGACCATCAAGAATAGCAGACAACAGTATGTTGAGAGCCTTTTCTTGATTTCCTACTGTAGTTGCTGGCAAGGTAGGCTTAGGTGGTTTAGGTTGTCCATGAACTTCTACAGGTTCTTCAAGAATGACATTACCATTGACAATCACATTCCATAGTGCATGGTCTGTAATAGCAATGTACTGCGTCATCTTCATGCTCCAGAGATCATATTCTCCCTTCTTGATGATAGGAATTCTGAGTGAGGTGATGGATGGGGGTGGTGCAGCTTCAATCAACATCTTTTAGATTTTGTAGTTAAATCGGTTTTAAGAGTTTCTTCTTAATCAGAGTTTCCACACAAGCTCTGATACCACTTGTTGGATCGATATACTCTGACCAAACTAACTATGTAGCTTGTAAGGGCTTAGCAACCTCGGATAAATCCTAAGTTACTAACAATGAAACACTGATATTACTCTATTAAGTATGCGGAAACTACTTCAATAAAGCTAAGAAGAATAACTTTAAACTTCAACAATTATATTAAAACTTTGAACCTGCTTGATACACAGATTCACTAATAACCCTAATAACTCTAATAACGAACTTGCATGTAAGTCGTATCTCTAATATTCTCTAATATTGTGTATCTAATAGTCGTATCACTAATGCAAATCTAGGGGTCCTTTTATAGGCATAAGGAGTACCCTAGTCGGTTTACAATTACAATCCTTGTATGACAAGTAATACTAATTCTAAACTAAGAATATTCTAGAATTACAAAGCTTTCCATAAACGATATAACAGTTCTTTAGCTTTGCAGGACTTTGACACAAGCAGTACTTTGACTTTCATTAAGAAGTAATTTGACTTTCTTCAGCACTTTGACTTTCTTCAGTACTTTGTCTTTCATATCCCAACAAGAGTTGAACCTACTTGACATCTAATTTTATATTTAGTCTTCCTTTAACATTTAATGACCGTTAGTCCATTACTTTTAATTACTTAACATTCGTTATGCATTTCGTGTAAATAATAACTAAATATAACATTTGATATTTAATTATTATAACTTTAATTCTCATACGTAAAGTGTGCAATCTTTTGGTCTCGAGTTCGATCCTAACTCACGACTACTATTTTATATCCATAAAACCAACAGTTGGGATGCCGTCCGGTCTTCTGAAATTGCCTTGTTTTCTTGACTTTGTCGTTTTCGTCATGTTTTTGCTCCATTTCATCCAAATATGCTTCATTCAAGCATTTTGCTTCTAAATGACCTAAAATATGAAACGGAATGATTTTAATCAGTAATGGATATAAAATTTAACGATTTAGGGCTTAAATGACCCCCTAAAATGTATGTTCTAAATCCTTATCAAATATCCCTACACTTGGAATTTGCTTGTCCTCAAGCAAATGTGCTTTTGGCTAATCAATTTATAAATTAGGGGTCATTTAGAATTTGTTTAAAACAATCTTCAACAAGTACAAGTGCTACAAGAGTTAAAATAAGTACGAAAATTATATACTAGCACCTCACAATTGGTGTTTGGATTCTCTCATCTCTCGAGTGTATATGAAATATAACATATAAGGAAATGGAAGATAAACACTCTCTACCTGTCATAGCACACAAATTACCATAGGCTTGAGAATAGATCAAACCTCCAACGCTTTGGCGTAGGCACCTAGGAATAACTATCAAAGAGGTCTTTACAAAGGGTTGTAATGTTAGGCTTCAGGTAGGAAAATAAAAGGGTTTTGTTGGATACAGGGAATTTTTAGTGGTGGCAAGTCAAAAATCTAAGTTACATGCATGTAAAATGCGGCCTTGCTAAGCCAAGACTCGACTCACTAACATTAAATAACAACTTGAAATAAAATCAAAACATAAATATAAAACATAAAAGATAGATGTAGGATGGTAGTCCATTTTTTTTTCTCTTTCTTTTTCTTTTTTTTTCTTTGACTTTTCTATTTTTTTCGGGTTTTTTTTTCATACATTCTTACCCTACCATCCTCTAAGATAACATCAATATAAAGGAATTTATAGCAGCATCCCTACACTTGAGTTTTTATTTCATTAACACTATTGACCCGAATTGAAAAGATCCAAACACTTGGAGTACTTAATTACGTAGACAAAGGAAATTTGAATTTAACGTTCCTTCCCGTTACTCCATAAATTACTACTTTAACCCATGAGTCCCAATCGTCTCAAAACTGTGTACAAAAGATATGACTCGACTTAGTAACCATGCAAGTAACTAGATAATTGAACTAAGGGTTTAACAATAGTTACTGTGGAAAACTAGAAGGGGTGGTTTGAATAGTTTTGCCGATTTTAAGTTAGTTTCTAAAAACTTTAGATTCGATGTAATGTGAAATCGTATGGATGAAGATAAAGTATAGATCTAAGAGTAATGCAAGTAAATAAAGTAAATTAAGGGATAGAAATGACACAACCGATTTATAGTGGTTCAGCTACAAGAACACCTTCTTTGCCCTACTCCACTCCCCGAGTCACCTACTCGAGAGTTCAAGCACTATGTCAACAAACTCCTTCAACTTGGCGGAGAAGCCTTCACAACGTTGCTTACACCTTTTTCCAGTACAAAGCTAAATACCGAGTCCGTAACACGGAGGACCAAACCAACACGACTATTACACAACAAATATGTGAAATATCAAGTACAAGATCTTTGCTACAGAAATCTTGTGAGGGAACAAATTAATCAAGGACCCCTTGCTTGGATGACTTGTAGAAAGCTCATGATCTCGCCTTAGAGAAGGACCTATATGAGAATCACAATAGAGAGAAGAACAACTCTCTAGATCAAGTGATCTTTTGTTAGAAGAGTGTAAGAATATATGAGAGAGTTAGTAAGAAGAGGGGTGAAGAGAAATGAAGAAATGGCTCTCTATTTATAGGCCAAAACTTGCCACTGTTGCACGGATCCAACGGATCCCTCCCTTAAGGGATCCGTCTAGTGTAACACCAAGGATCCGTGGGACGCTCCTCTTTGCCCATGGGTTTTTTGGTTATGGGTCATGGGTCATGGGTTATGGGTTGGTCCATGGGTATTTCATTAGATACAATGTATCTAATAGATGCAATGCATCTAGTCAAATGGATATGGGTCAATACCATGGGTTATGGATATGTGATTCGCTCCCAAACCGTCAAGTTTTCTCACACAAGCCGGCCACTTGTGAATAGCCGACCGTAAGAAACTTAAAACGGTTCAAAAACAAATGCAATGAAGATCAGGAGAGTATAGTGTTTCCCCGGGTCGTTATGTCCCAGCGAGCTGTGCGAAGAATCACCAAACGAATAGTGATCGAGAGATTTGAACGGAAAAGAGTTTTGGAATTATTATAACTACATAAATAGCCTATAATTACAAAGGCTTAAATGCAAATTAAAGGAAATTTAAAAAGATAAAAAATATTAAATAAACGCTATCACTATATTTAAAATGTTGTTTTTGATTTTATGTTTTTATAAAACTAGAATTTAAAACTACGCGACTTACAAAAGAAAATATGAAACTAAAACAATATAAATCCTAAAAATATGAAAATGACATTTTTACAATCCTAAAGTTAAAAGAAAATTTATAGAAAAAGAAAATTATTTTTAAAACTATTTATCTAATTATTATTAATTAAAAACTATTTTTACTTATTAAATAATAACCTAAAATACAAGAAAATATGAAATAAAGCTAGAAAAATAAAATTATGACTTGGAAAAATCTAAAATAACAAAAGAGAATTTTCAAAACTATTTTTGTATTTTTCTGATTATTTTTGGATTTTTTATGAATTAAAAACTATTAAAAACTAATTAAATTGCTTAAAAATACAGATTTAACTAAGAAAAATCTGAAAAAATATTTTTTGTTGTCTTTTTATATTTATCTTAACTTAAGAAAAATGAAAACTTATTTTTTTGAACCTTTTCTGATTTATTTGTATTAAATGCTAATTAAAAAGTGCTAAAAATTGATTTAAATCAAGAAAAATACTAAACTGACCTAGAAAAATCTGAAAAATTCAGGAAAACTCTAAAATATTATTCTAAATCTAGGAAAAATATAAAAATAGAGGGTTGTGTGCAAGAATATGAAACTGCTATGATAAGTGCTTATGAATAAGCACTCTAAATAAGCCAAAAGCTACAATTAAGCACCAAACTTGCACAGAAGCTAAAATAAGCTAAAAGTACTCAAATGCAACAAGAAACAACTATCCTATACCACTGAATAGCAACTTGCACAGATTTGAGGATTTTGAACTTATGAGCAAAAACAGATTTGGGCCACTACTTTGAAGCTAATGCACAGGCTAAATAAATAAGCCAAAAGGAAAAACAGATATAGAGACCTAAAGATCACCTGGCTTACTACACTTGGACCAAAAATCATCTTCTCACAAAAGCTTGAATGAAGCTTGTGCAAAAGCTATAAGATACCTGTGCACACTGAGTGTGTGGACAGGGCATGCATTTTGAAAAGGGGGTCAAAAGAAGCTAGAAAATAAGCACTAAATAAGCTGAGAAAAGATGAACCATTATTTTTCTAATTTAGTTGAGCAACTCAACTTTAATATCCCAAAAGAATTCAGACTAAATCTTAATATTGAAGACACAATAAAATTCTAAATTTTATTCAAAAACTGCATTTAGGAAATTTTGACTTTTTAATAGATTATGCATTTTTGACTTATCTGAGATTTGAGCTTATGCAATGGAATGAAACTGATGTTTTTAGATGTAATGAGTTCTAAACAAGCTAGCTTAACTGATTCTACACCTAAATGCAAGTTTTGGACTTATAAATCCTTAACAGTAAACAATTATTGAGCATAAAATGGAATTTTGACTTTTGTTGAGTTTTGAGGACAAATTATGGCTAGAATGATTCTAAATGCCTATATTGAGACTGAGCAGACATATATTAAACACAAACCACATCCAAAACTCAACTGATCCTACTGAACCAAACACTCCTATAGAAACTGATTTGAAAATTCAAACTAAGTTAACTACTGACATGGCTTAAACTATCATTGAAACTTAATCTAGATATTCTAATTACAACTACTGAACAGGTTTAAGAGATGTAATGATCACAGATACAAATTCAAGCACAATCTGCAAACTTGAATAAAAAATGAAATTGAGAATGACACTCACAAGTGTCCAGCAATGATGTAGCTTATATAGAACCCACACTAATCTATTCTATACCAAACCAACCCCAAATCAGCTTCTGCATCAACCCATATCATCACCATTACCAATCTAGCTCCAGTTTGACTTTTGTTGACCAGGGACCAAACTTGCTTAAAATTAAATTGTGAGCTTATAAAAAGCTATCAGTAGCTTATACAAGCTTGTTTATATTGGAAAATGAGCTTCTAATGACTTAGATAGAAGAACTTGAAACTGAGTTTTTCAACAGTATGCAATAAAACATGAAATTAGATAAAACCTTAGGATTGATGCTTAAAAATAGATTACAATGACAAGGTAGCTTGAGTTTAATACATTGAAACAAAAGTTTACATTGTAAGACTTAAACTAAAATATTTATACTAAAAACGACATACAAAGAGAATTAAAAACTAACTACTCCCCCTCTTCTCTTTCTTCTTCCTCTTTTTATATGCAAAACATCTCTCCTCCTTGTTCTGAGCAGATCCCACTTTAAATTGGAGCCATTGGATAGCTTAGGAAGATATTGGCCATTGATTTCATTTTTGGCGGGAAATGATATTTTGACAGCTGGGGAGTTTGAGTGTAATGGAGAGGAAAGTAATTAATGTATCTTGGAGTTTGGTGAGGTGGAGGGAACAAGTTGAGTGGGTGATGAGCTGGGGGGATAAGGTGGGAGATGGAGTGTTGCAGGCACTTTGACAGGGAAGAAAGAAAAAAGGCGCCAAGGTGTGTTTTTGTTTGACTGGGGTAGGGTTGGTTGACCAGGGCTTAATATCAAAGGGGGTCAAAAGGCAAAGAGTCCAAATGGCTTTGGCAGGGGGTCACAATTGGTTTTTGACAAGGCCAAGTGTTGAAAGGGTTTTAAAGGTTTAAAACACAAGGACCTAATGTGCAATTTCTGAAATTCAAGGGACCAAAACTGCCAATTTGCAAAGTTGCTCCAAGGGACTAAAAGTGACAAGCTCCAATAGTATAAGGACTAAACTTGACATTTTCACAATTTCCAAGGACCATTTTTGCCAAATTTGAAACTTGAAGGACCAATTTTGTAATTTCTCAAAACTTTTGATATTTTTCACCAAAGGACTAATTTTGACAACTTATGATTTTAAAGGGACCTTTGGTGATTTTTCTTTTGAAATTAAGGCTCAGGGACTATTTTTGACAACTTTTTGAAACTTGGGGGACTGAAACTGCCAATTATGCAAACTTAGCTCATTTTTCATCTGATTTTGAACATTTTGCATCTGAAACATATAAAATGCAATTTTGGAATATTTTCAGTATTTTGATGCATTTCTGAGCATTTTTAAACGTTTTTGCAGTTCAGATTGACCCAAAAATGATGAGTATTTACACACTCATCAATATGATCCATGGGTTGTGGTTTTTACCCAACCTAATAAACTATTACAACAAATGATTTATTACAACAATTTGTATTAAATGACTATATGTAAATGCTTTACAAAAATAACATGTATCCTTATAATTTTACTTATGATAACATTATATTTGTTATCAACAAAACACAAAGAGATCGCTAAATATTAATAAATGTTTTTACGGTTTATTTGTATTAACAATCTCCCCCTTTTTGTTGATGACAAAACATAATGTTATGATGAGTAAAACTTAAGATTAGATGTATGTTTTGAAAGCCTAAGTTTTACTTCTTCTCCCCCTTTTTGTCGAAACAAAAAGTTACCCCAACGAAGAAATAAAATGTGGAAAAATAGTCCACGTATCGCTAACTCCCCCTTGACGGTAGCTCCTCCTAGAATGGGGCGTCAAGTGAGAAAAAATAAAAAATCCTACAAAGAAGGGGTTAGTAGTAATATGCATAAATAATCTTGTGATTGACGAGAATCAAGGTTGGTAGCCAAGGTATGTAAACAAGGCCTTGTAATAAAACAACAAAATTTAGTGGTATTAATGCCACATACAAGCATGTAAAAGTAAGAACAAAACTTGTTCTAAAAAAAATGACTCAAAAGAAAAAATACTAAAAGTAATAAAGATGATTCCTTCCATTCTTGCATAAGGTTATGGATGGAAGTTTTGATGAGTAATGATGTTGATGCGATCAAGGATAAGGTTAAGTATGGCTCGAATTTCTTCCTTAATCTCTATTGCGATATCCCTAGTGGATTGGCAATATTCACAATGTAAGTGATGTGGGTAATGAGTGCGGAAGTTTTCCGGGTGACTTTGATTTGTGAGATGCGGAAGTTGTGGTGGAAAAGTTGGAAAATACGGATCAAAGTCCGGAATGTTTGGTAGTGGTGGTGGAAAAGAACCTAGATGTTCTTGTAACACAATAGGAGCTAAAGGTGGTGAGGTTTCAAGGTCTTTGAAAATTGTGTTTGGAGAAGTTGGAGGTGTAAAAAAGACTAGCTCTTTTTGCTTTATTTGTTGAGATCTTGTTAGAGTCTTAAGTATTTCCAAAAGAGTGACCTTAGGTGGTGATGTGATGGGTGATGAAGTTGGTGATGAAGGAGGTGATATAATGAAAGCACCTTGAGGTGAATGAGTTGTTGGTGATGAACCATTTGATGATGGTTTTGCTAAGCAACAAGGCCGGATGCTAATCCGTCCGGTTTTTATAGATTTGGGTGGTGGTACTTTGGAAGGTAGGAGGATAAAGTTTTGGATTTCTTGAAAGGGGTTGCTTGCACTAGGTAATTCATCTATGTTGGAAATTCTTTTGGATAACATGATGATGTTTGTTTGTGAGGTTGAGAGTGATGAATATGCAAGCATTTTGGGAATCCTATTTATAGAAAAATAATGCATTATAATGAATGCTTGACCCAAAATGTGGATTAAAATCTAATGATTAAATATGAATTTAAGGCATGTGATCATGAGAACACAAGCATTAAATAACATACTCTAAAAAAATAAAAGAAATGATGAAACTATTGAAGTTTTCATCCAAAGTGAGAAAAATAGAAGATAAAATTAGCTTCTGTCTCACGGATCCCACGGATCCTTCCCTTGAGGGATCCTTCCAGCGTTAAGGTTGGGATCCGTAGTACTGGTGATTCAGACAGCTAAATATTTTCCTTTTTGGAAACATTTGTGCCTAGTGTTTGCCTATATGCAAACCATTTGGAGTTGCGGGTTATCTCGACTCCTAAAAAGAAAAGAAAAATAAACTAGAAGTGAAAAAAGCACACTATTATGTGAGATAACCCGAGTGCTCCTAATTCATTGTTGCTTAAATGAATCTACCCGAAAACACATATTAATTATGTGTCCTCTTTAGCATTCAAAAGACATGAGATGCAATGAAAGCGGGTTTTTACTTTGTATTAATAATGAAAATGCGACTTGTCCTAAACGTGAGAAATGGCTTTTATGAAAGTTATACGAGAAAAGGTATCCTTTTAGAAAACATTTATAAAAGAGGTTTCTATGTGTGAATAAACCGTTTATTCTTTAAAAGAGAAAAAATATGTATGCAATTACGTCTTTGCAAAAGGTACTTATCTTGAAAACTTAAGAGAAAACTATGAATTATAAGTAAAACTTATCTTGGGTTTTGAAAATTCCCGTATTGTTTGTGAATTGTGCGTGAAATAGAGATCCTAGACTTAGAAAGAAGAAGGCTAGTGTTTACATACCTTGTGGAGTTTAAAAGCTAATTACGACGATTGTTCCATGAGACCAAGACCAAGACGAAGTAGCTTGAATTGTTCCCGCTTCAACGGTTTGGTGAGGACGTCGGCTATGTTGTCTTCGGACGCTACCTTCTCAATAGAGATGTTCCCTTTTTGAACATTGTCTCTTAAGAAGTGATGACGAATCTCTATATGCTTTGTGCGAGAATGCAATACCGGATTCTTGCTTAAATTGATGGCACCTTTGTTGTCACATAGAATGGCTATGTCACTTAGATGAATGTCATAGTCAACTAACGCTTGTTTCATCCATAGTGCTTGTTGGCATGCTTTGCCGGCGGAGACATATTCAGCTTCGGTTGTTGATATTGCTAATGCCGTTTGCTTTTTTGAGAACCAAGATGTTAAACAACATCCCATAAAAGTACATACCCTACTTGTACTTTTTCGGTCAACATAATCACCTGCATGGTCAGAATCTGCATATACAATTGTTTCTACTCCCGTACCCTTAGGATACCAAAATCCTAATTGATTTGTACCATTAATGTATCTAAATATCCTTTTGACGGCTTCTAGATGTGATGTTTTAGGATCTTCTTGAAACCTAGCACATAGGCAAACACTAAACATGATATCTGACCGACTAGCCGTGAGGTAGAGAAGACTACCAATCATGCCACGATATTTTGTGTTATCAACGGATTCGCCGTCTTCATCTTTTGTGAGTTTAGTGTCGGATGACATTGGTGTCCTAATTGGTTTTGACTCTTCTAAACCGAGTTTCTTTAACATCTCCTTAATGTATTTAGACAGATTAAAGAAGATACCATCTTCTATTTGTTTGATTTGTAGACCAAGAAAGAAACTAAGTTCTCCCATCATACTCATCTCGAACTCATCATGCATGATTTTAGAGAAATCATCACACATGTCTTGACAAGTAGATCCGAATATAATATCATCTACATATATTTGAACAATGATTATATGTGACTCTCTTTTCTTAGTAAAAAGTGTGTTATCAACTAACCCCATGGTGTAGTTGTGTTTGAATAAAAATAACTTAAGTCTATCATACCAAGCTTTTGGAGCTTGTTTAAGACCGTAAAGGGCTTTCTTTAGCTTATACACATGTTTAGGTTTTTCAAAATCGATGAAGCCCGGAGGTTGAGCTACATATACTTCTTCATTAATAAAACCATTTAGAAAAGCACTTTTGACATCCATTTGATAAAGCTTAAGATCATTAGCACAAGCATAAGCAATAAGTATTCTTATAGACTCTAATCTAGCCACGGGGGCAAAGGTCTCATCAAAGTCTATTCCTTCTTGTTGATTATACCCTTGAGCAACGAGTCTAGTTTTATTTCTAGACACTATACCGTTTGCATCTAACTTGTTTTTATACCCATTTGGTTCCTATTATGGTTTGATTACTAGGTGCGGGGACGAGTGTCCAAACATCGTTAGAAACAAATTGATTTAACTCTTCTTGCATAGCCATTACCCAACTTTCATCTTTTATGGCTTCTTGTGTATTATTAGGTTCTATGGTTGAGACAAAGCAAAACAAGCTACTTGGGTTTTGAACTTGAGACCTTAAGGTTCTTTCATTTAGCTTTCCTATGACCTTATCTACGGGGTGAACTTTTGACTCTTTAATATTTATGATTTCATTATTTAAAGGTTCTTCTTCTTCGTTTATCTTTTTCTTTATTACAATAGCTTCACTTTTGACAATCTCGTCATCGACAAGAGGTGGAGTAGGTTTGGGTGGACTTTCATCAAATTTTACGTTTAATGACCCTTCTACCTTCACTGTTTATTTATTTAATATGATGTAAGCTTTGCTATTAGGAGAGTAACCTAAAAAGATACCTTCGGTTGATTTAGGATCAAATTTTTGTAAGGTAATCTTTAGTGTTAAGTAGAAAACATTTGCTACCAATGACTCTAAAGTGATATAACGCAGGCTTTTTGCCTCGAAGTAACTCGTATGGAGTTTTACCTAAAAATGGTCTAATTAAGACTCTATTAAGTATGTACGTTGAGGTATCAACGGCATTGCACCAAAACTTTTGAGCTATGGATTGCTCATTTAGCATGGTGCGACTCATTTCTTGTAGGGTTCTATTCTTTCTTTCAACTACCCCATTTGATTTTGGAGTGCGAGGAGCCGAGAAGTTGTGAGTAATAGCATTAGCGTCACAAAAGGCTCCAAATTGCACTTCATTATCAAATTCCCTACCATGATCCGTTCTAACAGACACTATAGGACTTCCTAGTTATCTTTGGATTTTCTTACTTAATAATTCAAAGAATTTGAACGTTTCAGTTTTGATCTTTAAGAATTTAGTCCACGTGTACCTAGAGTAATCATCGACTATAACCAAAGTGTAGTAGTTGCCTGATAACATCAAATAGTCCTGAATATTAAGTGTCAATTTCCCCCGATAATGCTTGTAATTTATATCATTTATATGGATTTACGCTTGTTTTCCATTGTTTTCCACTTTCAGGTAAATTACGAGCATTGGAGCTAAAGAGACGCGGAATTGGATAAATATCAAAGATTTATCATAGTATGCTGACTTTGAAGAAGTTACGGCTTAACTCATCTCTCAGATTACGTCGTAACTAAAGCGTGACTCAGAAAACCAACTCACCAGAAGGTTACGGCGTAGCTCTCCCCAAAGACTACGTCGTAACTATATTAGGTCAAATGAGGTTCCACGCTGCTGATAACTACGCCGTAACTATTGTATAAACTCCGGCGTTACCAAGTAATATTGAAGATACGGCGTAACCACTTATAAGGTTACGCCGTAACCAGCAGATCTAGTGCAAATTACAAAGAAATTGAAGATTACGGCTTAACTGTTATATTAGTTACGCCGTAACCCAGATCTGTCCTATAAATACCCCACGATTTCCAGCATTTCAAAGCATCTCATTCCACACACCACAACAACAAAACGTGGGAAGAAGCCAAAGGCAGGTCTAGAGGAGCATACGGAGTTGTCTCCAAGGGAGAAATCACTCCCTTACGATAAGCATTAGCATTTTATCTTTTCTTTACTTTCGATTCATGTATTTCGCATCATTGAATATTGAATTGATTTGTATGGTTAATATGAGCGGCTAAGCACCTCTTGGTGCTGGCCTAGTTATGATTCCTTAATTGTTTTGTTTGCGTTTACATTACTTTGATATAATTATTTCTAAGTGTATGCATGCATAGTTTATTGGTAGCTACCCTTGTTTCGGTAGTTTTGAATGGCGGTAGAGGCTAGGTGCTAGGAGATATGACCAACTGACCCTAAGTAAGTAGACTGAGACGGTAAGGGTAAGATATAACCAACTGAAGACCCTTTCTACTTGTGTGATTTGACCAACTGATCACCTACCGTTTGGATGAACTTAAGAATTAGGGGGTGAGTGTTTAAGTTGCTAACGTCCGGGCACTCGCTATTATAAGTCTAGCATGTAGAGGTTCTTAATGACTTGGCTTAGGGGACCAGGAACAACTGGACTTATGAGGGGACACCTGACTTCTCTAGTGGTGGTATCTTTGCTGATAGGTTAGGGCGAATTGACCAAATGCTGTCCTCTCGACTTTAACCCTACCTAAAGTAATTGGAAGTAATTAGACGTAGACATTACTAGCTAGGATGATTAACTAGGTTAGCACCTCTCTCCTCTATTGATTGAACCTTTGCCTTTATTTGCTTTTATTTGCTTTAGTATTTAATTAATTAATTCCTTATCAAAATCATATTAAAATCTGTGACACCTAGACTTAGTAATAATCCAACACACATAGCTCTTGGGACGACCTCGGGTTTACCGAATACTACACTACACACGACTAGGTACACTGCCCGTTAGTGCATTAGGGTAGACCATAGATATAACGAGACTATATAAATATTAAAACCTGGTCAGTAAAACCTGCATCTAGTTTTTGGCGCCGCTGCCGGGGAGTTATATTAGGATTGCTATTAAAGTCTTTCATTTTCGTTTTGTTTTAAATTTTTCTATATTTCTCAAAATCACTGTTCAAGTTTTTAGGTACCATAGAACTTGTTAACATTGATGACCTCACTCTTGAGGAATATTTGGCGTTGACAAGAGCTGAGCAAGGGTCGGGTCTCGTAAGACCGGCAATTGGAGCTGATGTCCGTCTCGAAATTAAAGACCAATTTATGAGGGAGCTTCGCGCTAACCCTTATACTGGAAACAGGGACGAGGATGCATATGAGCAAGTTGAAAATGTCCTATACATCGCAAGCCTTTTCAATATTCCGGGCGTGTCTCATGATGCCATTATGCTAAGGGTATTCCCCATGACTCTTACTGGGGCTTCCAGAAGATGGATTGAAAGATTGCCCTCCGGGGCAATTAATACTTGGGCTTTACTCAAGAAGCACTTCATTCAGAGGTATTGTCCGCCGTCGAAGATTTCTAACCAGCTTTTGGAAATCCATAATTTCAAGAAAGAAGACGATGAAACGTTGTATCAGGCCTGGGATAGATACAATGATCTACTTTACAAATGTCCTACACATGATTTGAACAACCAACAAAAGGTCAACATCTTCTACAAAGGAATCAACGTGACTACAAGATAGATGCTGGACTATCAAGGACCTATCCCGAACATGACTCCTACTCTAGCAATTGAAGCCATTCAAAAAATGGCTGATCATTCTCAAAAATGGCACGATGGAGGAGGAAAAAGAAACCAAGGCGGAAGTTTTGATGGACTTGCGGCCATAACCAACAAGCTAGAGAATCTAGGTCGAGATATGCTAAAAATCAAAGAAATTGTTCATGCCATCCAAGTTGGCTGCGAAAACTGTGGTGGGGGACATCTGACTAAGAATTGTCCTAAAATTGACAAAGAAAATACGATCGAGGAAGCTAAATATGGAGAGAATCGACCTTTCTACGGGGATAATCGTAATGGGTATCATGGAGGACCCCACCATATTATGAGCGTAGTGAAAGAAGAACTAACTTGGAGGAAATAATTAACAAGTACCTTGTAGATTCAACCAAGAGGCAAAAGGAGCAAGAAGAATGGCTGAAAAATTTCCAAGATAATACAAACAAGAGCCTTTCTTCCCATGACGCATCACTAAAGAACTTGGAAACTATGATTGGAAAGCTTGGCGACGAGGTACAAAAGAGAAATGAGGCACAAAAGAACAAATCTACAATATGTAAAGCTGTATTTTCTGAAAATGACAAGTCCTCTGATGAGTCTAATACTGAAGGAGAAAGAGAGCTACGTCGTAATCAAATCTCAGAGTTACGACTTAACCAAAATACAAGCAACGACAAGGTTACCGAGGTTGACAAATCTAAAAGGAAGAGTCATTGGTGTAAGGCTATTGCAGTTGACGATGGAGAATGTTACAGCTTATGGGCCTCTTGTGACCCTCGGAAAACCTGCGATGGAGGGGTTGATAAAGAGAGGGTTAATGATGACAGATACATGTGGACTACACTTAACGATGAAAAAAGGTTAGCCAAGTTCTCGATTAACGAAGTGGAAGGACTACCTATCAAGCATTACTGCAGACCCTTACTCATCACGGAAGATGAGATCACACAAGCATGACCGACCTACAACCCCTTTCATGAGTATTGCAACGGAGGGGGTAATGTGAAGAACGAATTTTGGATATGCCCACATGAATCAGGGAGGCATGACGTTGATTTTGGGGATCTGTCATTCAAAGATTGGTACTCAGTCAGGTTCGGTGACGCAATAATTAATTCAGTCTTGTTTAGAAATCTGGAACTCAAATATGAAAAACATATTCTTCAAGGAAAAACCATTAAGCCCCTCGACGATATTCCTTCTGGCAATAACAATGACGAAGGGACTCAAAATCATTGGTGTGAACAAATTAAAACCACTGACGGAAATGTTTGGGCTTCCTGCAACCCTTTTGATTACGAATGTAACGGGGGAAGCAGCATTGAGAGAGCTGGGGAAGACGAGTTCCTATGGACCTCAAATGATGATTCGGAAAGAACAGAATTGCCTTGGCCAAATGATCTAGGATTTAACGATTGGGTAAAGATCAAATATGGAAAAGTGGATACGTCCACTAAAAATAAAATTTGGAAGGACTGCATGAATGAAGATAATCCTGATGAAGAGACTCCTCAAGATACGGGTTACTCAACAAATGATGACAAGACAGAAACGAGAGAAGATTGCAAGTATGGGCATTTGGATAATTCAATTGAAACTAAGGACTACAACATAAAGGGAATCAGAGACCACCAGGAGCCACGATATAAAACAAGTATAACTGACCTTGAAGATGAGGAGTATGCGCGAAGCAGGTGGAAGCTTCTTGGGATCCAATATAAAAAACCACCACCAATTTTTGCCAAAAGATTTGAATTTACTAGGTATCATTTGGGGCCGGATGAAATTTTTTGAAAAGTTCGGAAAGTGAGAATCAAAGAATACATCCGCACAGCTTCCAATGTCACTTGAATCAAGAATAACTTAATGAAGGACGTGGAGAAAGTCGGCCAAGTCCAAAGGCCCCCATAAAGCCCCGCGGATCTGAGTCTAACTTAAAGACTCATTAATAAAGAAAAGTGCTCTTTTGGGAGACAACCCGAATTATCCCTTTCTTTTGTTTTATTTCCATTTCTATAGGGTTTTGTGTTTTTAACCATTTTTGCAAGAAACTTGGAGTAATTACTGTTGCAGCTTGATGATCTGACCATAGTTACGGCGTAACTCATCTCTGTGGTTACGCCGTAACCTACCCCTTGCAGCAGAATTTCAAATGCATTATTGATTACGGCGTAACACCATATCCATGGTTACGCCGTAGCTACACTCTTACAGCGTATGTCAGGTTTTGCCAGTTACGGCGTAACTCCCTCAAGGAGTTACGACGTCACTTTCCTCTGCTTTACTTCTTTCATTTTAAAACACAATAACCTTGTATTAGTATTTTAAATGAACTTTGTGGGTGTGTTCCCTGTAAACCCTCACGAGACTTCACTCGTCCACTTGGGACACCAAGTGGTTTAAAAGGCTTGTTGCATATGCTAAATGCAACCGTGATTCCTACGAAAGTGAGTTAGGTTTGTTTCTTATTTTTCATTTTTTCTTTTTAGAATTATGCTTTTCAGTAGTGTGATTTCAGGGAGTGAAGTTTGTTCATGGATGCTTATACGAAGGCACGTCTCTTTTACGTGGGCCATCTTACTTTTTGGAGCAAATTTCAGGGAAGTTCTCGCTCTAATTATACTTTTCTCTTCACCTTTATTTGACGCCTAGTACAAAAGGGACTTTGTACAATTCAAGTGGGGGGGACGGGAGTAGAATTATCTCTTGAACTTTATGTTTCCCTTATTTTTCTTGTTTATTTTGAAAAATTATGCCATTTTTAAAATTTTGACATGTTTTTCTTAACCTAACTAGATTAGACCTTAGCCGAGCGCATACAACCCTTGATATTATATGGTGAGATTAGCCTTATCCGTTTCCAATATTTTACCCCAAATCCACCAAATTATGAGTGTGTCGGTAGCTTGTAAACTTTAGAACTTGGCCTTTGCATCATTTTGAGACCATAGACGAGGTATGTTGAGTTAGCTCAATGTATTTGGACTTTTCAGTTTAAGAAGGCAATATTATAGGATTATCACCCAAATAGCCTACCATTGTGTATCTATCGATTAGTCACCTCGACTTCTCGACCCCCATGTGAAACCCTTTTGTTGCACTCACCTTTAGTGCAAGATACCCCTAGATATACCCATCTGAGCCATTCCTTTCATTTTGTTAACACAATATATTATTTCGATACACCTATACACCTTAGCCTACCCTGTAGTCTTTATTTGTGATTTGGAAGTCATCATTTGCCTAAGTTCAAGGTTCAAGTGGAAAGGTTCGGAAATCACACTTTCGTTGACGACATATTCTTGAATATCATTGAAGACCCCCCGAATTCCCGTTGTTCATCTTAAGTGGGGGGATATTTTGTTTAGTTGTTATATTTATGTTGTGAAAAAAAAATTGTTATGATATTTAGTTATTGTAAAGTTCGATGTTATAAGCACTATGTTATGAGCTATATAGATTTAGTATCAAGGAGGCCACCTCGATCACATTTGAAGATTGGAGTTGGTAATTATGCCAACAGTTGGAGAAAAGGTAGTGTGCCCATCTTGACATCCTTTAATGACACATCTACCTAGTATTTCATGATCCGGTTTCTTAACTTCAAATCTTGAACTTTGGGCGGACGGTAAGTGGTGATGACTTGGTTATAGATTTAGATTGCCTGCTTGATTTTTATTTTACACCATTTATATATCCGATGTCTTATCCTACCCTTTAGTCATGAAGCGTGTCTAGGTGATGCAGCGAGAAATCTTTGGTGTCTTGGCCATGGATTTGGTCATGTATCATTGATTTTGTCCACTTCGCCGTGACATGTTAGTAATGACGAGTCACCCCCTTAACCTTTATCGTGTCTACCCATATTGCCTTCAAGAATTGTTTAGCCCTTAACTCTAGTGGTGGAGATTTGTGTAACCGCCAAGCTTATGATAGAATACATGCTATGACTGTGCGATTGAGTGATCACCCTGAAATTGACACTTAGAATAGTTGAGAGATTTGAGTGTTTCGTTCCCATTTCGTGAGGTATTCGGCTTTGTTTTATTCTAGCATAAGGGATTTGTAAACTTATATTTTCCAGGTTATGGGAGATATCTTTTTAGGAATCTTTCTAATAAGGTCTACTTGAGGGCAAGTAGAGTTCAAGTGGGGGGATATTTGATAACATCAAATAGTCCTAAATATTTAGTGTCAATTTCCCCCGATAATTCTTGTAATTTATATCATTTATATGGATTTACGCTTGTTTTCCATTGTTTTCCACTTTCAGGCAAACTACGAGCATTGGAGTTAAAGAGACGCGGAATTGGAGAAATATCAAAGATTTACATAGTATGCTGACTTTGAAGAAGTTACGGCGTAACTCATCTCTCACATTACGCTGTAACTAAAGGGTGACTCGGAAAACCAACTCATCAGAAGGTTACGGTGTAGCTCTCCCCAAAGACTACGTCGTAACTATATTAGGTCAAATGAGGTTCCATGCCGCTGATAACTATGCCGTAACTATTGTATAAACTCCGGCGTAACCAAGTAATATTGAAGATACGGCGTAAACACTTATAAGGTTACGCCGTAACCAGCAGATCTAGTGCAAATTATGAAGAAATTGAAGATTACGGCGTAACTATTATATTAGTTACTCCGTAACCCACAACAATAGAACGTGAGAAGAATCCAAAGGCAGGTCTAGAGGAGCACACGGAGCTGCCTCCAAAGGAGAAATCACTCCCCTACAATAAGCAGTAACATTTTATCTTTTCTTTACTTTCGACTCATGTATTTCGTATCATTGAATATTGAATTGATTTGTATGGTTAATATGAGCGGCTAAGCACCTCTTGGTACTGGCCTAGTTATGATTCCTTAACTATTTTTGTTTGCGTTTACATTACTTTGGTATAATTATTTCTAAGTGTATGCATGCATAGTTTATTGGTAGCTACCTTTGTTTCGGTAGTTTTGAATGGCGATAGAGGCTAGTTGCTTAGAAGATATAACCAACTGACCCTAAGTGAGTAGACTAAGACGGGAAGGGTAAGATATGACCAACTGACGACCCTTTCTACTTGTGCGATTTGACCAACTAATCACCTACCGTTTGTATGAACTTAAGAATTAAGGGGTGAGTGTTTAAGTTGCTAACACCCGGGCACTCACTATTATAAGTCTAACATGTAGCGGTTCTTAATGACTCGGCTTAGGGGACCAGGAACAACTGGACTTATGAGGAGACACCTGACTTCTCCAGTGGTGGCATCTTTGCTGATAGGTTAGGGCGAATTGACCAAATGTTGTCCTCTCGAATTTAACCCCACCTGAAGTAATTGGAAGTAATTAGACGTAGACATTACTAGCTAGGATGATTAACTAGGTTAGCACCTCTTTCCTTTATTGATTGAACCTTTGCCTTTATTTGCTTTTATCTGCTTTAGTAGTTAATTAATTAATTCCTTATCGAAATCATATTAAAATCTATGACACCTAGACTTAGTAATAATCCAACACACACAGCTCTTGGGACAACCTCGGTTTTACCGAATACTACACTGCACACGACCGGGTACACAACCCGTTAATGCATTAGGGTAGACCATAGGTATAACGAGACTATATAAATATTAAAACCTGATCAGTAAAACCTGCATCATTGCCTCCATAACTTTGGATAGCGGATGGACCAAATAAATCCATGTGTAGTAAATCTAGACACTTAGTTGTAGACACCATGTTTTTAGCTTTGTGACTAGAATGGGCTTGTTTTCCTACGTTACAAGCATCACAAAAGTTATGTTCATATTTTAATTTAGGTAGATCTCTTACTAGATCTTTGGATGATAGCGATTGAAGAAGTTGCATATTGGCATGACCCAATCTTCGATGCCATAAGGTCGAAGTATCATCCATAGAAGTAAGACAAAGTTTGTCTTTAGGTTCATTACCAATTTTAATGGCATAGACTCCATGTTTCCTAATTTCTCTACCTATGGTGATACCCTTTTTTAATATCTTACTACCGGTTTCGTTAAAAAGTAGGTTGTACTTTTTATCACATATTTGTCCTATACTTAAGAGATTAAAGTTTAGGTTTTCTACGTGACACACATTGTTAATGGTTAGAGATTTGTTAGAAATTGTACCTTTACCGATGATTTTGCTTTTGCTATTTCCAAATACCACATTTCCTCCATTAAAGGATTCATATGTGGAGAATTAATCTTTATTGTCGGTCATGTGCCTCGTGCACCCGCTATCCTTGATCCACTCATCCGGATCTAAGTCGACCTTTAAGAACACCTAAGAAAACAATTAACTTAAAAGTTTGGTCCCAATTTGTTCATGGGGTCCATTAGTGTTAAACATTCCATTCATGTTAGACATGTATGGATAAGGTGAATATGCGGTCCATGGTACAAAGTTTTGAAATGGAAAGCCATTTTGCATATTTGGATTCCATTCCATTTGATGGTTACTTCTTGGATAAACATTATTAGGTATCCTAGATGTGTTTGGTTTTTGAAAATGATGGACCTTTGTTTCTTATAAAGCCTTGATTATATCTTGGAGGTGGTTGTCTAATGGTAACATGAGTTGGTTTCTTCTTATTAACAATAACAAAATCCGTTCTAGAAGAGGAAGCTACATTATTACCACTGTTTGCTTCAGCAGAACCATGGATCCCTGGCTGTACCCTAGCCGGTTCCCTGTTTGTGGGATCCGTGACTACAGTGGTTTGATTTTCTAGTGCCTTTACGAATTGTGTTTCTTTGTTTTCACTAGTTGACGCATTAAATTCCTGAAAACCTAGACCTTTTTGATTATTTCCTGTTTTAACACTATCCAATATCATATCTAAGGTTTTAATGTTCATTCTAGCAATCTTAGAGTCTAGATGATCAACTAGTGTTTGAAGTTGAACGCAAAGTTCACATTCGCCACTTGCTATCTTTCCCTTTTATAGACGTTTTAATTTTGCCTTTAGATCTATGACTTCATTTTCTAAACGTTGGTTTTGATTTTTCAAAAACTTATTTTTGTTGATTACTTTTAAACTGATTTTGCAAAGTTTATCATATTCATTATGCAATGAATCATCATCTAAAGATGAGCTACTATAGTATTGGTGACATACCTCGTCATTTGCCATGAGACAAATTTCTTCATCCTCCTCCTCGCTCATTCCCTACGAACCGCTCACAAATGCCTTTTGATCATCGCGTTTGGGACACTTACTAATAAAGTGGTTTGGGTCCCCACATTTAAAGCAAGTGCGATCATCCCTTGGCTTGTCGTCCTATTTGCTTTTCCGGAATCCTTTCTTGTCGTCATATGGTTGTTTGACGTATCTTCCCTTCCTTCTAAAGAACTTTTTGAAGTCCCTTACCGCCATGGCATACTTCTCGTCATCAATATTCGAAGAGGAGTCCTTTTCATCGCTTGAGACCTTCTTGGCTTTAACGGCAAGAGATTTGTGCTTCTCTTTTACTTTTGAGGCTTCGGAATCTTTAGCAAGGACAAGCTCATAGAGCTTTAAGTTGCCTATGAGTTCATCAAGGGTGAGGATTGTCAAATCTTTTGATTCTTCGATTGCCGTCACCTTAGATCTCCACTTGGATGGAAGTGACCTTAGATATTTCCTAACATGGTTATGGTTAGAGAAAGATTCATCAAGTTCTTGTAAAGATGTAATTATAGTATTAAAGTTAGCAAAACAATGATCTATAGTTTCCTCATCCGATATTGAAAATTGTTCATATTGTTGAACAAATAAATCTATTTTATTGTTTTTCACTTGTTGATTACCTTGATGAGTTACAACTAAAGAATTCCAAATTTATTTAGAGGTTTTAAGCATGGAGATTCTTTCGAATTCCTTTTTGGGTAAAGCATTATATAAAACCATTTTAGCTTAACTATTTTTGGAAAGCTTTTTCTTAATTTCATCGGTGAGTTTATCATGAGGTATGTTAACTAAAATTCCATCTTCATCTTTTGCAGTGGCTTCAAAATCGCCTTCAACAAGGATGTACCAAAGATCAATATCTTTAGACTTCACATACGTTTCGAATCTATTTTTCCAATATATAAAACCATTAGTTTCAAGTAGTGGAGGTCGTTGCATGGATTTCCCTTCCTCGTAATTTTCAGAACCCATAGTGATCGAAAAGATTTTAAAATACGGTTTACTTTAAAACTTTTATAAACTTACCTCTGATACCAATTGTGAAACTGGAAGGGGGGGTTGAATAGTTTTGCTGATTTTAAGTTAGTTTCTTAAAACTTTAGATTCGATGTAATGTGAAATCGTATGGATGAAGATAAAGTATAGATCTAAGAGTAATACAAGTAAATAAAGTAAAGTAAGGGATAGAAATGACACAACCGATTTATAGTGGTTCGTCTACAAGGACACCTTCCTTGCCCTACTCCACTCCCCGAGTCACCTACTCGAGAGTTCAAGCACTATGTCAACAAACTCCTTCAACTTGGTGGAGAAGCCTTCACAACGTTGCTTGCACCTTTTTTCAGTACAAAGCTAAATATCGAGTCCGTAACACGGAGGACCAAACCAACACGACTATTACACAAAAAATATGTGAAATATCAAGTACAAGATCTTTTCTATAGAAATCTTGTGAGGGAACAAATCAATCAAGGACTCCTTGCTTGGATGACTTGTAGAAAGCTCGTGATCTCGCCTTAGAGAAGGACCTATATGAGAATCACAACAGAAAGAAGAACAACTCTCTAGATCAAGTGATATTTTTTTAGAAGAGTGTAAGAATATATGAGAGAGTTAGTAAGAATAGGGGTGAAGAGAAATGAAGAAATGACTCTCTATTTATAGGCAAAAACTTGCCACTATTGCACGGATCCATCCCACGGATAGGGATCCGTGGGACGCTCCTCTTTGCCCATGGGTTTTTTTGGTTATGGGTCATGGGTCAAGGGTTATGGGTTGGTCCATGGGTATTTCATTAGATACAATGTATCTAATAGATGCAATGCATCTAGTCAAATGGATACCATGGGTTACGGATATGCTCCATGGGTTGTGGTTTTTACCCATCTTAATAAACTATTACAACAAATGATTTATTACAACAATTTGTATTAAATGACTATATGTAAATGCTTTACAAAAATAACATGTATCCTTATAATTTTACTTATGATAACATTATATTTGTTATCAACCAAAACACAAAGAGATCGCTAAATATTAATAAACGTTTTTACGGTTTATTTGTATTAACAGTTACAATAATGCACTAAAGATGAGTGCGTACAAGGTGGGCTAAGGTGATTTGGGTGTAACATTTGGAGGTAGATTGTAAACAATTCTCTTCATTAATATTTCAGAAACTGGAACATCATGAGAACCACGAAAAGATAGGCTCTGGGGGGTTAACTAGGGGTATCGTGTACTTATGAGTACAATGCAAAGGTGTGGGGAAAATTACTCAACCAATGTGGTTGACGTAATTAAATTACAGGTTTAAAACAAGGATTATCCTAATGCCTCTTATCATTTAGTTAATCCTAACTACACGAATGTAGTCTCACTAGTGAACTCGAAATGCATCACAAAACAAGTTCTATAATCTATTATACTACCGGTACACTCACTAAGCATTAAAGATGAATGCTTTTATTCCTAAAGATCTAGGGGCGAACCTCACATTTTTGGGGTGAAATTTGAGTGTTATACGGTTTTTGTGCTAGTCATATAACTCCTATCCATGAGACGCTTTGTTAAGACTAAAGTTTTACTCGTAAATGCCATAAATTTTTTTAAATTTGGTGCTAAAATTTCCCTAACAAATATTCTCATAGTTTATTACACAATTTAGTAAGGACAAGGCAAAAATCAAGTGAGTGAATAATTTTTAAGTTCCTGAGTTACAAGCTACGTTTCTGTAACTAACATCAGCATGACAATTATAGTTGTATTCTTGATAGTGGCATCCTTAGAACTGTTAAATTATTTAGATTAAAAATATCCTAGTCCTTGGGAACATCATATGTTTTCTTTACTAATGTTGCCTTCTCAAACACAGTTGATATCAACTGTTATTTACGTTCTCATCCCGGTGGATATAATTCCTGAAGGTATGCTACAATCTATGCAGTGTGCATATGCTTATTTTTTGTAGGTTGTGGGTCAAAATTTCTCTTTATTATTATATGGACTAAAATATTGGTTGTTTTTTACAACATTGTTTGGAATACTTTGTCTATTGGATGATGTTATAATAGCCCTCATCTTCTTCATTCATGTTGGCACCTTGTATCGAGCTATACTTCTCCGTCGTTATGGAGGTTCTTCCACTTAACCATTTTGAACCTTAGACTTGTTGAATTTTACTTACGTCTGCTATTGTGATTCTATAATCAAGTTAAACAATTAACACTACGAGTACGCAACGGAATATGGATCTAGTTAATGTAATCAAGTTAACACGTGATTAATAAACAATAAAGTATAAAAGGGAACAAGAAAAACTAACCCTCGTAGTCACCCGCAAGTTTATCAAACAAAGAAACTAAGTGATCAACACGATCACCTCTACTAATGCTCACACAAACACTTTAACACGAATACGCCCGATAAAGCTAGTCATGTCACGTTTAACCAAACAACCCTTGTATTACTTGAACCCTCTCGAACCAAACAAACCCTAGAACTTTTTCTGTGTTGTACGAGATATGAAACAGATCCGTGAATTGAGATCCAGTTCTGTCCGATATCGAATGATACTATCCGATGTATTCTGTCTTCTTTGCCCTAGAACGAAACAAACAAACACCACTTCTTTTCTTGTCTTCTTGTTCGACCAGGAACTCAAGATACCAAGTACAAATAAGCCTCAACTCGCCTTGGATCAATATAGATGCAAGATTAGGTTTCTAAGTCGCGATTCAAGAACAAAAACCCTAATCGACTTAGGGTTTGGAATCGGTTGAAAATGATGATGATTAGATCGATATTACCTGCTGCAAAGTGGGTGAAATTCGTGTGTTTTGAGCTAGTGTGCAGGGTATATATATAGCCTTGGAACCCTAGTTCACTTGGGCCTCAAACTTGAGCCTTAAGCCAACACCCTTACCTAATTCAAACACAACTCCTCCTAGCCCATGTTCATTCCAAATGACCCACTTATGTAACCGACCATTGGGTTTGGATCATGGAGTAATTGGATCATGTACTAATGGGTCAAGTACGGTCAAGTTCAAGCATTAAACGTATAAACGTACTCTCGTGTTTAACGTGTGTGCCCCCAATAGGCTCACACACTTTTAGTCGATTTATGCTAATTAACTCCCACAATCCAACAGCGCCCACTTGGGATTTGGAGTAGTAGATAACACAAATACCAATGATGGAAACATCTAGCAACGGTCTCACTCGCTATTTAACTAAAAGTGTTTGAGGTATAGTTTCATAAATCTCTCTCAGTAGCATGGTCATTTATGTCTTGCTTTAATCATCCTTTGTTATAGATACTGTTAAACCATGGATATGGATCCTAACTCACTCCATATAGTTTAACCATTTAGAATCTCATTATAAATTTAATTCATATGTACCAAATCTAATCAAGAATCATCTAGCATTACCCATTGGGTTTGGCCAAAAAATTATCTGAATAAATCTGGAGAGGCGCCATGGTATCTTTCTGCACATATCAAGTGGAGTAACAAATTTTTTGTTGACTATAAGTGTTGTGGAGGCTACTTCACATCACTTAAATATACCTTTTATAACTACCTTATTCAGGATAGCGTTTGGCTTATACTTACAAAATTGATATCCACACATAACAGAACATGCTTGTATCTCAAGTCTAAGGACGACTTAACAAACCATTTTCAATATTTTACTTATAACAAGGATCCAAAAGTAAATGTTTGAAAGTTGGGGTATCCAATATGCATCCCTTGTGAATACACATGAGTTTGGTAGGAATAATCCACATTCTCATAGAATATAACCAACACTCACATTTGCCTTACATAACAATATTCCCACATTGTTAATCGAAAATGGTCAAATTTAGAATGATAAATCATTTCATGGATTAAACATGCAAATACGGAATAACATATTATATGAATGAAATAACAAATACCTCGTATCTTTATTTATTATAAAGTAATAACTGTCTTACAATTCCAAATTATCCAAATACTAATTACACACAGATTTACATGATACTACTAGCTGGTATTAAACCAATACCCCTAGTCAATTTAGAATGCTTAGGATACGCTAAAGCCTTCGTAGATGGATCTGCTAGGTTGTCATCTGTGTGAACTTTTGATATCTTCACATCATCCATTTCAATGGTCTTTCAGAGATAATGAACTTTCGCGCGGTAATGTCTAGCACCCTTGGTGATTCCACTTTCATTTGCTATAGTAATGGCTCTAGTATTATAACAATACATATTTATAGGTTCTTCAATTATGGGAACAATGCCAAGCCCGGAAATGAATTTATGAACCCATACAACCTTTTTAGATGCATCACAAGCAGCTATATACTCAGCTTCTGTAGATGAAGTATCAAAAATACCCTGCTTTGTGCTTTTCCAATCAACAACACCTCCATTTAAAATGAATACATATCCAGTCTGAGATTTTAAGTCATCAATATCTGTCAGATATCCAGCGTCAGTGTAGCAAGAAACCCTGAGCTCTTATTTCGCATCCCCTTCGTAAACCAGAAACATATCCTTAATATTCCTCAAATACTTAAGAACATTCTTAACAGCAATGTTCACCTGGATTCTGTTGAAATCGGCTTGTCACGTTCTGAGCGAACGCAACATCAAGACGAGTACATCTCACAGCATACATAATAGATCCTATGGCCGAAGCACAAGGAACTCTTTACATGCGCTCTTTATTAGCAGGTGTCTCAGCACCTTGTGACTTACTCAACTTAGGCTCCTCTTGCATTGTGATAGCTCCACATTTGAAATTCTCCATGTAAAATCTCTTCAAGATTTTCTCAATGTAAGCACTTTAACATAAAACAATTAATTGTTTAGATCTTGATTCTAAGAATATATGCAGCTTCTCCTAGATCTTTCATGTGAAAACATCTTCCAAGATAGGATTTTACATCTTGTAACATTGGAATTTTGTTTCCCATGAGCAATATGTCATCAACATATATAATTAGGAAAGTGACATAAATCCCACTAGCTTTCTGATATACACATGGCTCATCTTGATTTTGAGAGAAACCAACTTTCTTAATCTCATCATCAAAACGTTTATTCCATTGCCTAGATGCTTGCTTAAGTCCATAAATGGAACGCTTGAGCTTGCATACTCGGTTAGGATATTTAGGATCAACAAAACCCTCAGGTTGCTCCATATAGACCTCTTCGTAAAGATGTCCATTGAGGAAGGCAGTTTTGACATCCATATTCCATATCTCATAACCATAGAACGCAGTTATGGCTATGAGAATCCTTATCGCTCTAATGTCTGCAACAGGGGAAAAGTTTTCTTCATAATCAATCCCATGGGTTTGAGTGAAGCCCTTTGCTACTAGACGGGCTTTAAAGGTGTATACTTTACCATCCATGTCAGTTTTATTTTTGAAAAGCCACTTGCTACCAAATGTTTTATAGTTAGGAGGAAGCTCAACTAAAACCCATACGTCATTGCCTTTCATGGACTGCATTTCCACATTCATCGCATCAAGCCATTTTCTGGATTCAGGATCCAACAATGCAGCTTTATAGTTATTGGGTTCACCAAGATCCCCCAACTCATGTTCCTCAGCATCAACGTATAAACACGTTCGATCAGGAGCACGACGTGTCCTATCAGACTTATGAATTGGAATGATATCACTTTGAGGTTCATCAATTTCTTGATCATCCTCATCATGATGTAAGATAGTGCCTACAAAAGGATTTGTATCTTCATCTTGAATAATTTCAAGATCTTCTAGACTCCCACTTGCTTCTTGATCCAAGAGATTATTCTCAAAGAACTCAGCATTTCGAGCAATAATAACTTTGTTCTCTAATGGAAGGTAGAAAGAATATCCCATTGTTTCCTTTGGGTAACCTACGAAGATACACTTAATAGATCTGGGTTCAAGTTTGTCAGGTTTGGAAAGTGTATCACGCTTAACAAGTGCCTCACAACCCCAGACTTTTAAGTAAGACATCTTAGGGGCTTGCCCATGCCATACCTCGTATGGAGTCTTATCAACCTTCTTAGTTGGAACCATATTAGGAATGCGTGCAACAAACTCAAGGGCATAATCCTAAAAGGACTTTGGAAGAGTAGTTTGACTCATCATGAAGCGAACCATGTCTAGCAGTGTTCGATTTATCCTCTCAGACACACCATTATGTTGTGGAGTGTAAGGAGGAGTGCGATGGGCAATAATCCCATGCTCCTTAAGATGATACAAAAACTCTTGACTCATATATTCACCCCCACGATCAGAACGTAGTGACTTAATGGTCTTCCCGAGTTGGTTTTCTACTTCCTTTTGAAACACCTTAAATGTTTCAAACACTTCATGTTTATGTTTAAACAAGTAAACATAACCATACCGACTATAGTCGTCAGTAAAAGTGAGGAAGTAACTTGATCCTTGTCTTGACACAATTCTAAATGGGCCACATACATCCGTGTGTATTAGTCCAAGTAGATCCTTAGCCCTTTCCACTTGATGTGAATAGGGTTTCCTTGCCATCTTACTAGACATGCATGAAACACACTTTTCAAAAGACTTAATGTCAGTTGAGTTGAGAAGTCCATCATGTTGCAACTTCTCCATGCATTTCTTGCTAATGTGTCCAAGACGACTGTGCCACAAGAGAGCAGAGTCCAAGGTAGACTTGGCTCTTTTATTGCTGACAGCAAACATATAACTACTATTTGTATTAGAACAAGACATATCAATTTCATAAATACCATCCCCTAGGATAGCAGTAAAATAAACAACGTTATTTCTAGAAACTAAAATTGCATTATTTGATTCAAAGCGATTAACAAAACCATCATCATACAAATGAGAAACTGAAATAATTCCTCTAGTAATAGAGGGAGCATAATGAAAATTGTTCAAAACAATCATTAATCCACTAGGGAGACATAAATGAAAAATACCAATAGCTTCAACTGCTGCCCGTTGACCATTGCCCACGTACAGACTTAAAGCTCCTGGCTTCAGCTTCCTACTTCCCCTGGGACCCTGAGTAGTGTTACAGATGTGAGTACCACAACTCGTGTCATATACCAAAGATGTATTAGGATAAAATTATAGTTTTATAGTGAAAATACCTAAAGAGCTAGCTGCAAGAGACTGCTTCTTCTTTTTCATCATCTCGGCGAGATACTGGGGACAATTCCTTCTCCAATGACCTACTTCACCACATAGGTGGCAAGTTGCGTCCTTAGCAAGATTATCCTTCTTGGATGGTGGAGGAATCTTAGGCTTGGGGACATATGGTGGTTTATGCTCAGGAGCATAAGCCAGCTTATACTTGCCCTTCCCTTGATTCCCCTTAGCAGCCTTAAACGATTTATTCCTTTGGTGTTTCTGGACCTTTCCCGAACGTATATTAAGTAGTGCTGGTGCAACATCTTTCTTTAGTTGCGTCTGCTCATGTTGTTTAAGCATAATATGTAACACATTTACAGTCTTCCCCATGATGTGCATATCAAAGTTCTGCACAAAGTTCACATACTCTTTAGAGAGACCAATTAAGATCAAACTAACTCGATAGTTCAGAGTAACAGGGTGACCAAGACGTTCCAAATTTTCAATATAGCTCTTCATCTTTAGAACATATGAGCTAAATGATTGACCTTCTTCTTGCTTACACACGTGATATTCTCGCGCAGTTTGAAGAAGTTCCTGTTCTGCCTGTTGGGCAAACATAGACTTCAACTCCTGAAGCATGTCATAAGCACCAACATGAGTTAGATTTCATTGGATCTCTAACTCCATGGTTATGAGCATGAAGGAAGCTATGTCCTTTAACCCCTTAACCCAAGCAATGTGAGCTGCAAGAGCCTCGGGAGGCACAGGGTGGCTAGGAGTTGCAACAGGTGCAACAGGAATGGGATGCTCCAAATAATTTTCTTTATCTTCAGCTGACAAGATAATGCGAAGCTGGCTATACCAGTCAATGAAGTCAGGTCCAGTAAGTTTTTGTTTCTCAAAGAAACTCCTGAGTACCGAATTGTTTCTGACTAAGGTAGTCATCTAAAATTTAGAAAAGTTCAAATAATTAGTATTTTTGATAATTAACTTCTTAAAAGAATTAACACCCAATTAATTACTAATAAGACTAAGATCCATCTTGACCTCCCACTTATTACCAAAGGTATGACCAATGTGTAAACAAGTAGGGCAAGAGGTAAGCGACGAGCGTTAATTGCATAATGCAACTCTTAGACTTATGAGACTGATCAAGGCATTAGTAAACAAGTAATAATGTCAAGAGCATGTTGAGTCTCATCTTATACCTCGGGTCCAAGGTCTGACCAAGCATACTCGAAATAAGTCGACCAAGTAAGAACATGCAAATATCACTAAAAGTCTGACTAAGGAGCAAAATTCGCCATGGGATGGAATGGCCCTAAGGTCTGACCAAAGAGGTCAAGCCAAATGCACGTGTTCTTAGTTGGTTGGCATAGACTTAAAGTTTTCACATAGGGTATACACATAAATGTGATAAAATCGTGTACGAAGAAGTATGCAACAATTTTGTAACACTAAATTTAAAAGCTTTTGGTAATGACACTGTAGTGATCATCATGGTTCACGGTAGCTCCAATCGAACTCGCAGGGAGGCGGAGGACAAGGTTAGCGAGAGGCAATAATCAGAAATCCTTTAGGTGTGACTGTGCACACCTCCTTAAACCCCCTTTATAGTTTTTTCTAGTAGGTGAGCCGTACATCCTAAGTGTCCATAGCGTCTAGTTTTAAATTCATGAAAAACTTGTTTCAATAGTTTAGGTCACCTAATTTTAGAAAAACAATTTTTCACGAATCAAATAGCAGGTCACAATGAGCATGGTATTTAGGCATGTAAATTAAGACCATTATTAATATTATGATTACGATATGTATTATTCCATATTGCATGTAATTAGGTGTAAAAAACAAGTAAAAATTATGCACATAAGGAATCACAAACATATAAACATACAACATTAATAAACACATATAGATCTGAGTTCTCTCGCGAGTCTTCCCCAAAAAGAGAACCATACTCACTAGGTTTTCATCAAGTGCCTAGATCGTCCCATACATCACATAAAATAATTGAGTGGGTCTTATAGCCCGAAAACACACATAAAATAAACATGGCAAATTAATTAGCCTTTAACAGTTTTCTATCTTATGTATCTAATTAACCATTAATTCTATTAGTTTGTGTCTAGGTATTTTTTATTATAATTGACAAGTATTGCATTATAGTTGTCAAAACAAAACTAAAGCAAATAACTAATTAGATTTCATGCAGCCTTTTCACGTGTTTATTAAAACGTGTAACCCATAATCACAAAAACGAGTAGACTCATGATGCCACTGTTGTGATTTTATAATCAAGTTAACCAATTAACACTACGAGTACGCAGTGGAATATGAATCTAGTTAATGTAATCAAGTTAACACGTAATTAATAAACAATAGAGGGAACCCTTTACCCAAAAAAAATAAAATAAACATTAAAGTATAAAATGGAACAAGAAAAACTAACCCTCGTAGTCACCCGCAATTTTATCAAACAAAGAAACCAAGTGATCAACACGATCACCTCTACGAGTGCTCACACAAACACTTTACACACAAATACGCCCGATAAAGCTAGTTGTGTCACGTTTAACTAAACAACCCTTGTATTACTCGAACCCTCTCAAACCAAACAAACCCTAGAACTTTTTCTGTGTTGTCCGAGATATGAAACAGATCCGTGAACTGAGATCCAGTTTTGTCCGATATCGGATGATACTATCCGATGTATTCTGTCTTCTTTGCCCGAGAACGAAACAAACAAACACCACTTCTTTTCTTGTCTTCTTGTTCGACCTGGAACTCAAGATACCAAGTACAAATAAACCTCAACTCGCCTTGGATCAATATAGATGCAAGATTAGGTTTCTAAGTCGCGATTCAAGAACAAAAACCCTAATCGACTTAGGGTTTGGAATCGGTTGAGAATGATGATGATTGGGTCGATATTATATGTTGTTAGGAGGGTGAAAGTCGTGTGTTTTGAGCTAGGGTGTAAGGTATATATATAGCCTTGGAACCCTACTTCACTTGGGCCTCAAACTTAAGCCACAAGCCAACACCCTTTCCAAATTCCAACACAACTCCTCCTAGCCCATGTGCATTCCAAACGACTTACTTATTGAACCGGCCATTGGGTTTGGATCACGGAGTAATCGGATCATGTACTAACGGGTCAAATATGGTCAAGTTCAAGCATTAAACGTATAAACGTACTCTCATGTTTAACGTATGTGTCCCCAATAGGCTCACACACTTTTAGTCGATTTATGCTAATTAACTCCTACAATCCAACATCTGCATCATCTAATGTTGTTACAGTACAGAGATTATGATATATGTATGCTGATGTTTGAAAGGTTTTATGGATATTTTAATATACGTATGACCAGATTCAAACTTGAGACTTCGGGATTGCACACATTATGTATGAGAATTGATGTTAAATAGTTAATATATATACATGTTATTATTATTAATTATTAGTCACGAAATAAATACTTAACGATCATTAATATTTAACGAAGTTAGGCTAACGGGCGTTAAATGTAAACTAAAGGGACTAGAGATGAAATTAGAAGTCGGGAAGGATCTAGAATCCCTCTTGGGACTATGTGGCCGATCGGTTGGGTTCCCAAAACCCAATCCCACACAAACTTGTTCTCCAAGATTGGTTACCTATATATACAATCCCTTGTATTCATTCATAACCTAATCTTGGTGACTTGCAAACCTAATTTCTCTTCCTCTTTCCCTCTCCTTTTGTTTGGCCGATCGTGTAACACCCCTTCCCAAGGGTTTTGAATTTTCTAAACACAAGAACAAGTGTTTGGTTTGTTTGTGATCAAGAACCTAGTCTTTCACTTCAATTCGATATTAGTACATGTGTACAACAACGAAGGACAAATACACTTATGTTTGTGGGATTTCTTGGTGGTCGGCTATATTGGGTCGATTGGTATTAAACCCTAAGCTAGGGTTTGGGTTTTTGTTCCTCATTCACATTAACGTGTGTTTCTTGATTTGCTAAAAGGTACGCACATTCTTATTCGGTTAATTATTTACATATATTATTCCTATTACTTCCGCTACATGCTTTGATGATGTTTACTTGTTTATGTAATTGTTATGATTAGTAAAACCCAACAGTGGTATCAGAGCCGTTAATATGATGTAATTAATTACCGAAACACATAAAAATTGAATCTTTTTTATTATTGCATGCTTTTATTGGTTTCTAGGGTTTTGAATTTGAAACCCTAATTTTTTTTATTTATGGGTCGATTACCCTATATTTATTTAATTAGGTTTTAATTTTGTAAAACTTGTAGAAACCCTAGGGTTGCATGTATTTTTTATGTGGTTTTAATGAATAATTGTTATGTGCCATGATTATGCGTATCTTGGGTTATAATTGTTATGAGAAATCCATGGTGGAACATGCATGTTTTGCTATACATTATTGTTTTGATTATATTGTTAAGTGATATACACATGTTTATTTATTTGATAATTATTGAATTGGGGAAGACCTCAATATATCTAATAAAAATTCGTTATGTGCTATTTGGTATACTATTGACTTTGGCTTACGCAATCGACTTGTCGATGCATGTGGCTCATCTACCTTGTAGGTGAAAGCCCTAGTTAATGTATGCATTATTTTATGCCTAGAATTGTTTATTAGCGTTTATCGAAATAATTATGCATTTGGCTAATTGTTTTACATATGTTAATTGTTTAGTTATATGTTTATATTATTTGAGTTTGTTTAATTTTTATTAAAGTGCTTTTTTGTTTATATTGTATGACATGTTAGTAAGCAAAAAGGGTTTTTATGAATAGAAAATTAAATGGACTAAATAATGGCGAAATTAATTTGTTTTTCTAAGAATTAAATCTTGAACTTTTAATTGATTGATGTGACTGTACTAAATGGTTAGAACGGCTCACCCAATAGAACAAACTAGAAAGGGGGTTTAAAGAAGTGCGCACAGTCACACTGAAAGGATGTCTAAGGTTATGCTTCAGCGCTTACCTGGTCCTCTGCCCCCCTGTGCGTTTGATTGGAGCTACCTAGTAACCATTCTATGTACGAAGCATCTTAGTGAAAAGTTGTAAGTTTCTCAACGCATCGATTAAAACTTTGTAGAATTTAATCTTAGCAGTTAAAATATTAGTAAGTTTTTTTTGAAAAATTTTATGTTATAAACTTGTATGCATGCTTCTTTATACATAAGTTTTGATTACACGTCAAAAATTGTACCCTTTAAAATTTAAGTTTATGCCATCTAATGATATGAAACACTTGAAGCTGTAATTTAGTTATGTGACACCTTGAGCTAGATTACGATAACAAGGTGAATCTTTATGTTGTGTGAGACCTCAGCTTAAATAATTTGCAGTTTCAAAATTAGACAAACTAATTAAGTTAGTTAGTGAGACCTATAACTTAAGGCATAAGATGGGATAAAACATGCTTACGTTTTGCATAATTGTTTTGGCAAAATTGTAAATCCCATAATCTTTTTTAGGATTTGAAAACTTGTTTGTCAATTATTATTTTTCAACAATTACCTATTCTATACTTTCACCACTAGCAGATCAACTGATGTGGTGAAACTATGATAATGAGGGTCCTAAATTCAAGGAAAATTCTATGGTTCATATGAATATTGACCAAAGGGTATTTTATTTTCTTGAATGTTTACTTATCGAAAGTACTAACTTTTGAACTTTTATTTTCTATAGAAATGGCTCAAGTTGAATCTACTGCACTAGCCTCGTCGTTCAAATCTATGTTTGATCGAGAGAAATTGACTGGTAGCGCGAATTTCAATGATTGGTATCGGCAACTCAGAATTGTCTTGAGGGTTGCCAAAAGACTAGATTATTTGACTACGCCTTGTCCTCCTAAACCTGCAACTGATGCTACTGCTGAAGCACAAGCTGCATGGCAAACTGAGTATGATAGGTATAATGAGGTCGCCTGCATTATGCTTAGGAGTATGGCTCCAAACTTGCAAAAACAGTTTGAGAATTACTTCCCTCACCTCATACTCGCCGAACTTGCTAGGTTGTTTGAGAAGCCTATAACTGTAGAGCTGTATGATTTGATAGATGCCCTACACAGTTGCAACCAAGGAGAAGGGAAACCTGTGAGTGCCCACTGTCTGGAAATGATGAGTTACATGGACCAGCTCGGGAGACTCAATTACGTCTAACCTAATGACATACAAATTGGCCTGATCAATAGATCCCTTAACAAGGAATTTGATGGTTTCGTGCGCAATTACAATATGCATTGCACGGGGAAGACAGTTAGTGAGGTACATGCTATGCTCATTGACTACGAGAAAGGTTTGCCCAAGAAGGCTCCTACACCTACCGTACTTACCATCCAAAAGGGTAGGATATCTAAGCCTAATAAGCCGCTAGCGAACAAGAAAGGGAAAGGTAAGGGTAAAGTTGATAAGGGAAAATAAGTTATGACTTATCAACAAGAACCCAAGAAGTACCCTCCCAAAAGCGTGGGAATCCTAAAAAGGATCAGGCTTGTCAACACTGCACCGAGGTAGGACACTGGAAGAGGAATTGTCCGCTCTACCTTGATGAGTTGCGTACTATGAGGTATA
This sequence comes from Chrysanthemum seticuspe, assembly GCA_019973895.1. Classification (NCBI taxonomy): domain Eukaryota; kingdom Viridiplantae; phylum Streptophyta; class Magnoliopsida; order Asterales; family Asteraceae; genus Chrysanthemum; species Chrysanthemum seticuspe. Next base: position 281,957,518 of record BPTQ01000006.1, on the reverse strand, counting down.
AAAATGCTGGCACTGTTGCTAGCACTTCAGGTACTCTTTTGATGATAGAATTATTTGCTTTTCCTCATAAAATAAATTCCTGTGTATATAATACTGGATGTAGTATTCAAATTTGTAATACACTGCAGGGACTTAGAGGTGCAAGGAAGCTCGCCTACGGACAACAATACCTGCACGTGGGTGATGGAGCACATGCAGTCGTTGAAGCTATAGGCACGTTTGATTTAGTTTTACCTTCGGGTTTAGTATTGTCTTTGAACGATTGTCATTACGCGCCTTCTATTGTTAGGGGTGTCGTTTCTTTTTCCCTGTTAAAAGATATTGGTTTTATTCATACATTTACTGATTATGGAATTTCGGTTTCTTTAAATGGTGTTTTTTACTTTAATGTTATTCCAGTAAATGGTGTGTTTGAAATTGATTTGCATGATAATGTGATTGATAAAAATAATTATGTCTTTAGCATCAATAATAAAAGAATCAAAAGTGATTTGGATTCTTCATATCTTTGGCATTGTAGACTTGCTCTCATAGGCAAGAAACGCATGCAAAAGCTGCAACACGATGGGCTTTTGCAAGATATCAATGATGAATCATTTGATAAATGCGAATCATATCTGGGAAGATGACCAAGAAACCTTTTACAAATAGTTTAGAAAGGGCTTCTAATCTTCTTGGTGTAATACATACTGACGTATGTGGACCACTAAGACATGTGTCAAGGAAAGGTGCTAGCTACTTCTTAACCTTTACTGATGATTTCAGTCGTTATGGTTATGTTTATTTACTTAAACATAAACATGAAGTCTTTGAAACATTTAAGGTTTTCAAGAGTGAAGTAGAACTGCAACTAGGAGAGAAGATTAAAGCTCTTCGATCCGATAGAGGTGGTGAATATTTAAGCCAAGAGTTTAAACATTATCTTGCTGAGTGTGGTATCGTCCAGCAACTCACTTCTCCATATACTACAACAAAATGGTGTATCTGAGAGAAGAAATCGTACATTGTTAGACATGGTGCGATCAATGTTTAATCTTAGAACTCTTCCCTTATCCTTTTGGGATTATGCTTTAGAAACTGCTGTTCGCATTTTGAATATGGTTCCAACTAAGAAGGTTGATAAGACTCCTTATGAAGTGTGGTATAGGAAAGCTCCCAACTTGTCTTACTTAAAGGTCTGGGGTTGTGAGGCGTTTGTTAAACTTGACTCAGCTGATAAGCTACAACAAAGATCTGTTAAGTGTATCTTCGTAGGATACCCAAAGGAAACTATGGGTTACTACTTTTACTTTCCACCTGAAAACAAAGTAATTGTTGCTAGGTATGGAGACTTCCTTGAAAGGGATCTCATATCTCATGAATTCAGTGGGAGAGTTTATGATCTGGAAGATGATCAAGAAGATACATCACCTTCTGAAAACACTATCCAACCTCAAGTAGAACCTAAAAGTCTAAGTGTTCCACCTGAAGTTGAAGTGGTTCCCATTCGTAGATCCGCAAGGACTACGCGTGCACCTAAGCGTCTATGTCTTAACGTAGAAGCTGAGGAAAATATGTTAGGGGATCTTGGTGAACCTGTTAACTATAAGGCTGCTATGATGAGTCCTGAAAAGGATAAATGGCAAGTCGCAATGAATAGGGAAATGTAATCCATGAGAGATAATGAAGTCTGGATAGAGGTTGACTTACCTCCAAATGCTAAGGTAGTTGGAAGTAAGTGGCTCTATAAGATAAAAACTGACATGGATAGCAATGCACACACCTATAAAGCTCGTCTTGTAGCTCAAGGGTATACTCAAACCTTTGGGATAGACTACGAGGAGACATTTTCTCCTGTAGCAGACATTAGAGCTATTAGGATTCTTATAGCCATAGCTGCGTACTATGACTATGAGATATGGCAAATGGATGTCAAAACTGCCTTCTTAAATGGTCGCCTAGATGAGGACATCTATATGGCGCAGCCTGAAGGGTTTGTGAATCCAAAGTTTTCAAAGCGTGTATGCAAACTTCAAAGATCCATTTATGGGTTGAAGCAAGCATCAAGGCAATGGAACAAGAAGTTTGATGAAGAAATCTAGAAATTTGGTTTCACTCAAAATCTTGATGAGCCATGTGTATATCACAAAGCTAGTGGGAGTAATTTTATTTTCCTTATCTTATATGTCGATGACATATTGATCATGGGAAAAGACATTCCAAGTTTGCAAGATGTAAAGTCTTATCTTGGAAAGTGCTTTTCTATGAAGGATTTAGGGGAAGCAACATTTATTCTAGGAATCAAGATCTACCGAGACAAGATCTACCGAGATAGATCAAGGCGGTTGATTGGACTAAGTCAAAGTACTTACATTGATAAAATATTGAAGAGATTCAATATGCATAATTCCAAGAAAGGATATTTGCCTATGCAAGCTGAACATGGCTTAAGTAGTGAACTATGTGCGTCAACACCTGAAGAGGGGGTACACATGAGAAAAGTTCCTTATGCTTCGGCTGTTGGATCTATCATGTATGTTGTGATATGTACAAGGCCTGATGTGGCATTTGTACAAAATATCACCAGTCGATATCAACAGAATCCAGGTGTGAAACACTGGCATGCTATTAAGAACATTCTTAAGTATCTAAGGGCTACTAAAGAAATGTTTCTAGTGTATGGTGGGAATCCAGATGCAGAACTTGATGTTACAGGTTTTTGCGATGCGTCTTTCCAAACTAATAAAGATGATAAGAAGTCTCAAACGGGATATGTCTTTGTCCTTAATGGAGGAGCAGTTGACTGGAAGAGTAAGAAGCAGACAACGACTGCGATGTCTATTACAGAAGCTGAGTACATAGCTGCTTCGGAAGCTGCGATGGAAGCTGTTTGGATTAGGAAATTCATTTTGGGACTCGGAGTAATGCCCTTAATCGAATTACCTTTAAATGTGTATTGTGACAACTCTGCTGTAATAACATTTTCCAATGAGCCTGGAGTCATGAAGGGCGCAAGACATTTTCCTTGACGATATCACTATGTTCGAGAACAAGTCGAAATAAGTGAAATCAATCTACTCAAAGTGCATACAGATTATAATCTAGCTGATCCTTTTACAAAGCCTTTACCAAAAGAAAAACTTATTAACCATGCTGATGGGATAGGACTTCGTTTAGCTAGTAGTTTCATGCAGATCTGTGATTAGTATTTGGATAAAGGATGTTATGAACAAATATTATTTTAATGAAATAAAATAGTTGTTTATGTTTATTTTTCAAATTCTTAATATTATATCTTATATTTGCATGTTTAATCCTTGAATGAATTATGTTATTCTAAATAGTCCGTTGTCGATCAATGGTGTGGGAATATCATTGAATTAAGAAAAATCTGAGTTTTGGTAGAATATACTTAAAGTATATTGTTGCTTTGGATATACCAGATTCACATGATATTTAATGAATTGAATATAGGACAGATCCCAACTTTACATGATTATACTTATGGATCTTTGTCATTAAGTAAATCATGAAATGTTTATCCTCAGAATTGAGATACCAGATAACTGTTATGAATGTAGTGCACTTGTGTGAGATAGTCTAACGCTATCCGTAACTAGTAGTTATAAGGGCCATTTTCGGAAGTGTTGCAAAGTTCATGAGTTATGTTTGTAGTCAAGAGAATTTGTTTCAAAGCATAATACTATATTTGGGCCCCTCGTAGGGTTGACAAGATGTTTGTATGGCCATACCCAAGATCAATCTGGAATACGTTCAGATGATTTGGTAATCTTGTTCAATCATATACAACGAGAAACATAATATTAACTTATGAAATGACTTGATCCATATTCATAGTTAATGTAGTATTAGTAAGAAAAGTATAAGTAAAAATGATGAATCATTAAATGGTTTTTTCCAGGAGACCATACTTGATTCGATCTGGGGGCATTGCCGTGTTAAAGCTAGACTAACCAATGTCATTACTATATTTAGTAATATCCAAGTGGGAGCTGAAAGGTTTTATGGATATTTAAATATACGTATGTCCGGATTCGAACTCGAGACTTCGGGATTGCACACATTACGTATGAGAGTTGATGTTAATAATTAATATATAAAATGTTATTATTAATTATTAGTCACGAAATAAAAACATAATGATAGTTAATATTTAAAGGGGTTTTGACTAACGGTCGTTAAATGTAAACTACGAGGACTAAGAATGAAATTAGTGGACAAGAAGGATCTAGAATCCCCTTGGGGGAGCATGGCCGGTCGTGGGCTATCAAACCCAAGGAGGTGGGATTTCTTGGTCACCAAGTTTTGAGAAACTATAAATACAAACCCTTGTATTCATTATTCTCCTAACCTTGGATCACCAATAGACCTAATTTCTCCTCTCCTCTTCTCTTTCTTGTGTGGCCGGTCGAACACCCAAACCCAAAGGGTTTCGATTTGCTTAACTCAAGATTAAGTATTTGGTTTTATTTGTGATTCAAGAAACTAGCTTTTCACATCAAATCGCTAATAGTACGTGTGTACAAGAACGAAGAACAAGTACGCTTGTGCTTGTGAATTCCTTGGTGGTCAATCTTGGTTGGATTGAATTATATAAACCCTAAAGTTAGGGTTTTGGGTTTTGGTTCTTGTTCTAATTACCGTTTGATTCTTGAATTGCTAAAAGGTACGTGGTTTTTTATTCGGTTAATTACTTACATATATTATTCCTATTTACTTCCGCTGCATGCTTTGATGATGTTTACTTGCTTTTATAATTTGTTATGAGTATTAAATCCCAGCAGTGGCATCACGAGCCGTTAAAATGATGTAATTAATTACCGAAACACATAAAAATTGAATCTTTATGATTATATGCATGCTTTTTATGGTTTCTAGGGTTTTGAATTCGAAACCTTAATTTTTAATTATAGGGTCGATTACCCTTATTTTATTTAATTAGGTTTTAATTTTGTAAAACTTGTAGAAACCCTAGGATTGCATGCTAATTTTATGTGGTTAATTAATGAATAATTGTTATGTGCCATGTAATATGCGTATCTTGGGTGATAATTGTTATGCAGGATCCATGGTGAAACATGCATGTTTTGCCATGGAGTATTGTCTATGATAAAAAATTTTAGTTGATACACACATGTTCTATTTATTTATTAATTATTGAATTGGGGAAGACCTCAATTATAACTAATAAAAATTCGTTACGTGCTAATTGGTATATTATTAGCTTTGGCTTACGCAATCGACTTGTCGATGCATATGGCTCATCTACCTTGTAGGTGAAAGCCCTAGTTAATGTATGCATTTATTTACGCCTAGAATTGTTTATTAGAGTTTATTGAAATAATTATGCATGTGGCTAATTGTTTTTTACATATGTTAAAATTGTTTAGTTATATGTTTATATTATTTGAGTGTGTTTAATTTTTTATTAAAGTGCTTTTTTGTTTATATATTGTTTGAAATGTTAGTAAGCAAAAGGGGTTTTTTGAATAGAAAAATTAAATAGACTAAATAATGGCGAAACTGATTTCTTATCTAAGTATTATTCTTGAACTTTTAATCGATTGATGCGACTGTACTAAATGGTTAGAACGGCTCACCCACTAGAACAAACTATAAAGGGGTTAATTAAGAAGTGCGCACAGTCGCACTGAATGGATGTCTAAGGTTATGCTTTTGCGCTTACCTGGTCCTCTGCCCCCTGTGAGTTCGATTGGAGCTACCTAGTATAACCATTCAATGTACGAAGCATCTTAGTGAAAAGTTGTAAGTTTCTCAACGCATCGATTAAAACTTTGTAGAATTCAATCTTAGCAATTAAAATCTTATGTAAGTTTTTTTGAAAATATTATGCCATAAAGTTGTATGCATGCTTCTTTATACATAAGTTTTGATTACACATCAAAAATTGTACGCTTTAAATTTAAGTTTATGCCATCTAATGATATGAAACACTTGAAGTTGTAATTTAGTTATGTGAGACCTTGATCTAGATTACAATAACAAGGTAAATTATTTTGTTGTGTGAGACCTCAGCTTAATTATTTGCAGTTTCTAAATTAGACAACTTAATTAAGTTAGTTAGTGAGACCTATGACTTAAGGCATAAGATGGGATAAAACATGCTTACGTTTTGCATTAATTGTTTTGGCAAAATTGTAAATCCCATAACTTTTGGAATTAAAAACTTGTTTGTCAATTATTGTTTTTCAACAATTACCTATTCTATATTTTCACCACTAGCAGATCAACTGGTGTGGTGGAACTATGATAATGAGGATCCAAAATTCAAGGAAAATACTATGGTTAATATGAATATTGACCAAAGGGTATTTTATTTTCTTGAATGTTTACTTATCGAAAGTACTAACTTTTGAACTTTTATTTCTGTAGAAATGGCTCAAGCTGAATCTACTGCACTAGCCTCGTCGTTCAAATCTATGTTTGATCGAGAGAAATTGACTGGTAGCGTGAATTTCAATGATTGGTATCGGCAACTCAGAATTGTCTTGAGGGTTGCCAAAAGACTCAATTATTTGACTACGCCTTGTCCTCCTGAACCTGCAGCTGATGCTACTGTTGAAGAACGAGCTGCATGGCAATCTGAGTATGACAAGTATAATGAGGTCGCCTGCATTATGCTAGGGAGTATGAATCCAAACTTGCAAAAACAGTTTGAAAATTACTTCCCTAATATCATGCTTGAAGAATTGCAAAGGTTGTTTGAAAAGCCTATGACTGTAGAGCTGTATGATCTGATAGATGCTCTACACAGTTGCAAGCAAGGAGAAGGGAAACCTGTAAGCGCCCAGTGCCTGGAAATGATAAGTTACATGGACCAGCTGGGGCGACTTAACTATGTTTACCCTAATGACATACAAATTGGCCTGATCAACAGATCCCTTAACAAGGAATTTGATGGTTTCATGCGCAATTACAATATGCATTGCACGGGGAAGACAGTCAGTGAGGTACATGCAATGCTCATTGATTACGAGAAAGGTTTGCCCAAGAAGGCCCCTACACCTGCGGTTCTGACCATCCAGAAGGGTAGGATTTCTAAGCCTAATAAGCTGCTAGCGAACAAGAAAGGGAAAGGTAAGGGTAAAGTTGATAAGGGAAAACAAGTTATGGCTTATCAACAAGAACCCAAGAAGTACCCTCCCAAAAAGCGTGAGAATCCAAAGAAGGATATGGCTTGTCATCACTGCACCGAGGTAGGACACTGGAAGAGGAATTGTCCACTCTACCTTGATGAGTTGCGCAATAAGAGGTATAAAAATACTGGCACTGTGGCCAGTACTTCAGGTACTCTTTTGATGATAGAATTATTTGCTTTTCCTCATAAAATAAATTCTTGGGTATATGATACTGGATGTGGTATTCACATATGTAATACACTGCAGGGACTTAGAGGAGCAAGGAAGCTTGCCTATGGACAGCAATACCTGCACGTGGGTAATGGAGCACATGCAGTCGTTGAAGCTATAGGCACGTTTGATTTAGTTTTACCTTCGGGTTTAGTACTGTCATTAAACGATTGTCATTATGCACCTTCCATTGTTAGGGGTGTCGTTTCTGTTTCCTTATTAAAAGATATTGGTTTCGTTCATACATTTACTGATTATGGAATTTCGGTTTCTTTAAATGGTGTTTTTTACTTTAATGTTACTCTAGTAAATGGTGTGTTTGAAATTGATTTGCATGATAATATGATTGATAAAAATAATTTTGTCTTTAGCATCAATAATAAAAGAATCAAAGGTGATTTGGATTCTTCATTTCTTTGGCATTGTAGACTTGCTCATATAGGCAACAAACGCATGCAACAGCTGCAACACGATGGGCTTTTGCAAGACATCAATGATGAATCATTTGATAAATGTGAATCTTGTATATCTGGGAAGATGACCAAGAAACCTTTTACAAATAGTTTAGAAAGGGCTTCTGATCTTCTTGGTGTGATACATACTGACGTATGTGGACCACTAAGACATGTGTCAAGAAAGGGTGCTAGATACTTCTTAACCTTTACTGATGATTTCAGTCATTATGGTTATGTTTATTTACTTAAACATAAACATGAAGTCTATGAAACATTTAAGGTTTTTAAAAGTGAAGTAGAACTGCAACTAGGAAAGAAGATTAAAGCTCTTCGATCTGATAGAGGTGGTGAATATTTAAGCCAAGAGTTTAAAGATTATCTAGCTGAGTGTGGTATCGTCCAGCAACTCACATCTCCATATACTCCACAACAAAATGGTGTATCTGAGAGAAGAAATCGTACATTGTTCGACATGGTGCGATCAATGTTTAATCTTACAACTCTTCCCTTATCCTTTTGGGATTATGCTTTAGAAACTGTTGTTCGCATATTGAATATGGTTCCAACTAAGAAGGTTGATAAGACTCCTTATGAAGTGTAGTATGGGAAAGCTCCCAACTTGTCTTACTTAAAGGTTTGGGGTTGTGAGGCTTTGTTAAACGTGACTCTGCTGATAAGCTACAACAAAGATCTGTTAAGTGTATCTTCGTAGGATACCCAAAGGAAACTATGGGTTACTACTTTTACTTCCCACTTGAAAACAAAGTAATTGTTGCTAGGTATGGAGACTTTCTTGAAAAGGATCTCATATCTCATGAATTCAGTGGGAGAGTTTATGATCTGGAAGATGATCAAGAAGATACAACACCTTCTGAAAACACTAGCCAACCTCAAGTAGAACCTGAAAGTCTGGTCGTTCCACCTGAAGTTGAAGTGGTTCCCATTCGTAGATCTCTAAGGACTACGTGTGCACCTGAGCATCTATGTCTCAACGTAGAAGCTGAGGAAAATATGTTAGGGGATCTTGGTGAACCTGCTAACTATAAAGCTGCCATGATGAGTCCTGAAAAGGAAAAATGGGGAGTTGCAATGAATGGGGATATGCAATCCATGAAAGATAACGAAGTTTGGATAGAGGTTGACTTACCTCCAAATGTTAAGGTAGTTGGAAGTAAGTGGCTCTATAAGATAAAAACTGACATGGATAGCAATGCACACACCTATAAAGCTCGTCTTGTAGCTCAAGGGTATACTCAAACCTTTGGGATAGACTACGAGGAGACATTTTCTCCTGTAGCAGACATTAGAGCTATTAGGATTCTTATAGCCATAGCTGCGTACTATGACTATGAGATATGGCAAATGGATGTCAAAACTGCCTTCTTAAATGGTCACCTAGATGAGGACATCTATATGGCGCAGCCTGAAGGGTTTGTGAATTCAAAGTTTTCGAAGCGTGTATGCAAACTTCAAAGATCCATTTATGGATTGAAGCAAGCATCAAGGCAATGGAACAAGAAGTTTGATGAAGAAATCAAGAAATTTGGTTTCACTCAAAATCTTGATGAGCCATGTGTGTATCACAAAGCTAGTGGGAGTAATGTTATTTTCCTTATCTTATATGTCGATGACATATTGATCATGGGAAAAGACATTCCAAGTTTGCAAGATGTAAAGTCTTATCTTGGAAAGTGCTTTTCTATGAAGGATTTAGGGGAAGCAGCATTTATTCTGGGAATCAAGATCTACCGAGATAGATCAAGGCGGTTAATTGGACTAAGCGAAAGTGCTTACATTGATAAAATATTGAAGAGATTCAGTATGCAAAATTCCAAGAAGGGATATTTGCCGATGCAAGTTGAACATGGCTTAAGTAATAAACTATGCGCATCAACACCTGAAGAGGTGGCATACATGAAGAAGGTTCCTTATGCTTCGGCTGTAGGATCTATCATGTATGCTGTGAGATGTACAAGGCCTGATGTGGCGTTTGCACAGAATATCACCAGTCGGTATCAACAGAACCCAGGTGTGAAATACTGGCAGGCTGTTAAGAACATTCTTAAGTATCTAAGGGCTACTAAAGAAATGTTTCTAGTGTATGGAGGAAATCCAGATGCAGAACTTGATGTTACAGGTTTTTGCGATGCGTCATTCCAAACTGATAAAGATGATACGAAGTCTCAGATGGGTTATGTCTTTGTCATTAATGGAGGAGCAGTTGACCGGAAGAGCAAGAAGCAAACAACGGTTGCGATGTCTATTACAGAAGCTGCGTACATAGCTGCTTCAGAAGCTGCGATGGAAGCTGTTTAGATTAGGAAATTCATTTCGGGACTCGGAGTAATGCCCTCAATCGAATTACCTTTAAATGTGTATTGTGACAACTCTGCTGCAATAACATTTGTCAATGAGCCTAGAGTCTTGAAGGCCACCATACATTTTCCTCGTCGATATCACTATGTTCGAGAACAAGTCGAAATAGGTGAAATCAATCTACTCAAAGTTCATACAGATGAAAATCTAACTGATCCCTTTACGAAGCCTTTGCCAAAAGAAAAACTTGCTGACCATGCTGATGGGATAGGACTTCGTTTAGCTAGTAGTTTCATGCAGATCTGTGATTAGGATTTGGATAAAGGATGTTATGAACAAATATTACTTTAATGAAATAAAATAGTTGTTTATGTCTATTTTTCATTTTCTTAATATTATATCATATATTTGCATGTTTAATCCGTGAATAACTTATGTTATTCTAAATAGTCCGTTGTTGATCAATGATGTGGGAATGTCATTGAATTAAGACAAATATGAGTTTTGGTAGAATACACTTTAAAGTATATTGATGCGTGGGACATACCAGATTCACATGATATTCAATGAATTGAATATAGGACTCATCCCAACTTTACATGATGATACTTTATGGATCTTTGTCATTAAGTATATCATGAAGTGTTTATCCTCAGACTTGAGATACCAGATAACTGATATGAATGTAGTGCATTTGTGTAAGATAGTCTAACGCTATCCGTAACTGGTAGTTATAAGGGCTATTTTCGGAAGGGTTACAAAGTTCATGAGTTATGTTTGTAGTCAAGAGAATTTGTTCTTTTGAATTTGTTTCAAAGCATAATACTATATTTGGGCCCCTCGTAGGGTTGACAAGATGTTTGTATGGCCATACCCAAGATGTATCTGGAATACGTTCAGATGATTTGGTAACCTTGTTCAATCAAATACCACGAGAAACAACAAATTAACTTATGAAATGACTTGATCCATATTCATAGTTAATGTAGTATTAGTAACAAAAGTATAAGTAAAAATGATGAATCATTAAATGGTTTTTTCCAGGAGACCATACTCGATTCGATCTGGAGGCATTGCCGTGTTAAAGCTAGACTAACCAATGTCATTACTATATTTAGTAATATCCAAGTGGGAGCTGAAAGGTTTTATGGATATATTTAAATATACGTATGTCCGGATTCGAACTCGAGACTTCGGGATTGCACACATTACGTATGAGAGTTGATGTTAATAATTAATATATAAAATGTTATTATTAATTATTAGTCACGAAATAAAAACATAACGATAGTTAATATTTAAAGGGGTTTTGACTAACGGTCGTTAAATGTAAACTACGAGGACTAAGAATGAAATTAGTGGACAAGAAGGATCTAGAATCCCCTTGGGGGAGCATGGCTGGTCGTGGGCTATCAAACCCAAGTAGGTGGGATTTCTTGGTCACCAAGTTTTGAGAAACTATAAATACAAACCCTTGTATTCATTATTCTCCTAACCTTAGATCACAAATAGACCTAATTTCTCTTCTCCTCTTCTCTTTCTTGTGTGGCCAGTCGAACACCCAAACCCAAAGGGTTTCGATTTGCTTAACTCAAGATTAAGTATTTGGTTTTATTTGTGATTCAAGAAACTAGCTTTTCACATCAAATCACTAATAGTACGTGTGTACAAGAACGAAGAACAAGTACGCTTGTGCTTGTGAATTCCTTGGTGGTCGATCTTGGTTGGGTCGAATTATATAAACCCTAAAGTTAGAGTTTTCGGTTTTGGTTCTTGTTCTAATTACCGTTTGATTCTTGAATTGCTAAAAGGTACGCGGTTTTTTATTCGGTTAATTACTTACATATATTATTCCTATTTACTTCCGCTGCATGCTTTGATGATGTTTACTTGCTTTTATAATTTGTTATGAGTATTAAATCCCAACAATTTTAATTTTTTCTAGTAGGAAAAAAAGGTCTTCATTAAATTGGATAGAGTGGTCTTGTAACCCTTGTAATGCTCTATCCATAACTTTGTATCCTTCTTCCTAGCATCTTGCTAGAGGTTCTCTTAATTTATTTTTATTTGCCGTTCAAAAAATAAATAAATAAATAAATAAATAAATTTAAACAAAAAAAAAAGTTTTCCGGTCTAAACAATAACAGTCTTAGGATGCTCCCTTTCTTTTTGACATATTCTCACATAAACTAATAAACTTTGTTATCTATTAACTAATCACATATAAATACTATTAAAGCTCATTTGTAGGTATGCAACTTGGTCTAGATATCAAGAATTATTCAAACATTGATATTGTCACCCCAATGACATCTTGGTTGTTTTTCTGTCTTATTTATATGTTTCTTTAACGTGTTAGTTTGTGTCTGGTTGTCTTCATGTGAGTAAAAATAATGCATTTCTTATAAGAACTGTATATATAATACATTACATGTCACAAAAACAAACACAAAATTTTGGAAAAATAGTTTTGCAAAATGAGTTTTTGCAAATTTTGGACACTATTTAATACATGTATATGTTGTATATATTTATATTTCTTGGTAGCTTTGCGTTCTCCTCAATGAGAGCTTCGCAACGAGCTAAAGTATGTCCAAAATGGAGTTAATATGAATGAGATATCGTGTCTCAAAGTGGGGCACGTGAAACACAAAATTTGGGATAATAAACACATCCCACATCGCCTAGAAAAGGAAGTGGGAGTGTGTTTATATAGAAATCTTGATATGAACCTTCAAATTGATTTGTTGGTTTTACTCCAACACCTACGTGCGCGCGCGCAGGGGGTGCAGATTTCAGGATTTCTGGGCCAAAATGGGTTCGAAGCTTCTGAACTCATGCGACCTGCGGACACGAATGCAGCTCCGAAACCTCGCATGCCTGCGAATCTTTTTGCTGACAGATTTCGTTTCCAATTTTAATAAGTTTCCAGGTTTTGTAATTCGTTTATTTTTAGAACTGATTTAAGCTTTCAGAACAAGTTGTGCAGAATCAGTTTATATAAATAAAAGATATCAAATCGTGTTTATAGCAATAACAGATTTGAAGAATCCTTTTATTTTAAGCTGATATTTATCTTGGATACCAAGTTAGGTATTGGCTATATAATAAACGTTTGCTCATTCAGTTTGATACAGAGAAAACGTAGCTCCTTACCAGACGAATTCCAGCAGTCTTCTCGATCAGAAACGCACATCTTTTCCGTGAATTTTCAGGCAAGTTTGTCAGGTCCGGCTGTACAACAGCTTTGGACGTTGTACCCTGGGAAACAGACGGCGAATATGTTTTAAGGAATCGTGTTAACACGAGCCTCATTCACGACCTTTTACTGCTTTCTTTTATATATCATTATAGAGTCTGTCTTCTGCTTCTACCCCATTCGGTCTGTTATTTAATTTACTGTTTTTATTTCTATTAGTTTATTTACTGTCATTATAATCTGATTTTATTAATAAAAGTGTACACCGTTTCCTACACAAAACACACCTAATTGTCCATACTTTTGACGAGCTATAGGGCACTCTCATCAAAGAGCTTAAATCCATCTTTCCAAATGTCTACACCATTGGGTGGCTTCAGTCAAAAAGAAGCAAATTATGTGGTGTATGTCAACTTTGGAAGTTTGGCAGTAATGTCTTTGCAAGATCTTATGGAATTGGGTTGGGGACTAGTTAACAGTAACCATTACTTTCTTTGGATTATACGGGCTGATTTAGTTGATGGGAAGCCTGCAGTTTTGCCTCAAGAACTTGAGGAGGTGATTAAAGGAAAAGGCTTTATAGGAAGCTGGTGTTCACAAGAAGAGGTCCTGAACCACCCTTCCGTTGAAGGCTTTCTAACTCATGGTGGATGGGGTTCAGTGATTGAAAGCTTGTTAGCTGGGGTGCCGATGGTTTGTTGGCCATTTTCCCATGATCAGCGTGTTAACTGTAGACTAAGGGGCTTAATTGTTACCCATTAAACCTAGTACTTTTGATCTTGATCCAATGATCCCTGAATGTATTGAGTCTCATATGTGTAACTGTTATTTTGGTACAAAAATCTTGCGGAGATAAATGATTTTTCAGGTCACTATACAATAGGGTTTTGGTGAAGAGATACTATTTCAGGACAACAATCGAGGCACACGTATCTAACATATATTTACCGAAAAAGATCCCATACGTACAGTAACCTAATATGCTGTCAAAACATATGGTTGAAAGTCATCATATCCACTGACATGGGTTTTTATACCAATATATATGGATACTTCTGTCACACCCCCAAATTACCTGTTTTGCAGCGGAATGGAATTCCTGGGGATTGACTGTCATAGCATCAAAGTTATAGTTATATTGAACGACCTAACGTGTCATTTGGAAAACACATCGTTTAATTTAGTAAAACAATCAGAGTTTACAAAGTGTGGGTCCCAAATGAAAATCAACTTGTGCGGGAAATAAGTTTGTTACAAGCCAACGATGTTTTAAGATGCATAAATCCCATGTGTGACGCGTCGTCACCACGACTCTATGATATGTCCAAATGCATGCCATGAAGTGAATGCCTTAGATACCTGAGATAAAACATGCTAAAAGTGTCAACACAATGGTTGAGTGAGTTCATAGAGTTTGGTTAACAAGTAAAGCTTTTAAAGAGCGTTCATGCAACAAAGGCAAAGTTTTGGTCATATAGAATAGTCCACAAAGCAAAGGCATCGTAAATCCACTCAGTTCTAAGTTCCGCCCATACAAAACTTGCAACCTGTGTGTTTACAACCCACTGCTAAAAATAGTACGTCAACCATGTATGCATGTATCATAGTAGTTAAAAGTATCAATGTTTTAAGTATGTAACTAGTGTATTGATAACGTACACGTGCATCAAAACTTATGTAATTAGCCATGAGTCTCCACTCCATCTCCAGAAACCTCAGGTGGGTATGATGCTCACAAGGAAAGTAATAGCATTAGTTTTACTTCATCTCCGAAACTCAATGCGTGTGTTATCCAAGGAGACTTTGTGTTGCTCATAAGGAAAGTAATAGCATTAGTTTTACTTCATCTCCGAAACTCAATGCATGTGTTATCCTAAGAGACTTATCATGCGAACGAGGGGACTGCTCAGTGTATGTTGGGAGACTTTCAAGTTTAGTATAATCAAGTATAACGCAATCAAGTGTAATGCAATCAAGTATAAATGCTATCAAGTATAAATGCTATCAAGTATAAATGCTATCAAGTATTATGCAATCAAGTATAAAAAGTATAGCGTAGCATAAAAGTGTAAATGTTTTGAGTATTTGTATTTGTAAAAGCAAGTAGTTGAGCATGTATCTCCCCCAAAAGTTTGTAAACAGTTAATAGAAAGTGGGGCTATGAGAACTCACGGTAATATGTAGAAGTTAAAATAAAGCAAGTAGTTGAGCATGTATCTCCCCCAAAAGTAGTATAAAAACAATTGAAAATGGGGCTATGGAAACTTACAGTAATATGTCAAAGTTTAGAATATTTGTGAAAGTAAATAAAAATATTTGAGCATGTATCTCCCCCAAAAGTAATTCAAAATGTATAAAAGTAGGGGCTATGGAACTCACCTGGTATGATTGATATGCTAACAAAATGAAGTGCACGAAAATGAGGCTCGGAAAACTATCCGCGACCTAAAATAAATGATATGCTCTAATATAAGTCATGAAACAATGTCGTGCATGCAAACTCATATGATATCCATCCCACTTGTACGTTTTGGAAATAATGTTTATCGTCAAATATATGTTTGTGACATCCCGTCGTATTAAAAAAACACTTTACAATTAGTTACGTTGAAACAACCTCCTACGATAGTCGCAAAATGGTGCACATCGAGTGTTATGAAACGAACTCAACAGTTTTGGAAAGCTTGTATCATTATCTCAAAGTTTTAGCATTTAAGTTTACATCCTAGAGGTCTCGATCATGGAGATAAATATAGGTTTAGTATGGTAATTGTATCCAAAATATTGTTTAAGGGTGGTTTCCGGCAAAGTTCGAGTGACTATATTTTATTCGTTACAACTCCGCTTGACAAACGGTTGGACATTTTGGAAAATATGCTAGGCGAACTTACTTTTACTAGAAGACATCTCTTTATAAAAAGTTCTACATCAATGTTAAAAACGACCTCCAACATGGTGACTTGTTTTGCCGTAACACTTGTCTATTAGAAATAATATAGTTTTTTTTCTTATATAATAAAGTTACGGCAACTTTGTGAAAACGTGTATAATTTAATCGTTACAAGTCCGTTTTCTACGTTTTATATGTCCTTAGCTTCGTATCAAAGTATACTAATATATTTTTGATAAGTCGACACATTTAATAACGCTTAAGCCTCATTTTTGACTCGTAAAGGGTGACATTTTCATGCTGAAATTTCTGGAATTATTAGTTTTCGTCGTCAAACTTCAAAAATTCATAACTTCTTCGTTATAACTCCGTTTTAACCCGTTCAAGCGGCCACGTTTTCGTTTTAAAGTATATTTTCCAAATATCTAGCCCAAAATATTTTACCAACTGTCGAATTTTCCAGATTTTTAAAATAAGGACAGACCCTTTTGCAAACTTGTCGAAATGAGTTTTTCTCGCGCCAAACCTATTCTAACCCATTCAAAACAACTCCGAAGCTATTCTAATCCTACCATACACCTTCTTAGGGTGTCATGGGTTCCTAGACGTCACCAAAAGTGATATGTTACAAGGGATAATTTATAGGATGATCATATTTCAATATAAGTAATAAAAACATTAAAAGTGGTACAAACTCATATGTAACATGCATGATTTCTTGCAAAAATGATGAAATAACATAAAGATGAATATGAAAGAATTATGTTGATCATGAAATGCTTACTAGTTTGATGATGAGGTTTATGGAACAAGGATTAATCCTAATAACCCTAGGTTTTTATTTCAAAACCTTAATTAAGAGTATACTAGGGTTAATATTTTAGCTTGATCCTTGAAAATTCTTGAGTTTCTTCTTGTTTTGAGCCTTGGCCGAATTCAATAGATGAGAGTGAGAGAGCTCTTGCAAAATTTTCACCTTTGTAAAGTGTTTGTATGTTTTTAGTTAGGATAATATCTTGTATATACTTGCCTAGTCATAAGAATAAGTAAATGTACATAATTAAAGTCTAGATATTTTATGTAAGAATGGTGTTGTGTCATTGCTTTGGTCGGCAATGAGAAAAAGAAAGAAAGAGTAGTGTATTTTTGAATGACTAGTTGTAATAAAGTGTAGTATAATATGTAATTTATATGTTTAAATAGGTATTCAGGGTGGCGTTAGCTAGAAATAAATTTTAACGGAATAAAATAAAATATATTGAAGCCGTAAAAATTATAAAAATACATTTCTTGCAATAATTGAGTGAAATAATAATTATCGAGTTGAATTTACGAAAAACGTCGTAAACATTTACACATAACAATTTATATACAAAATAAATTGAGAACATCGGGTAAAATAATAATTTAATTTTTATAGTCTTAAAATGAGTATAAAAATATATTAGAGAAATTTTGGAAGTGTCGGACCAATGTTTCAAAATAATGTTTACGCGATAGCGTTTATTTAATAAGAAAATAAACGTTTAACGTAAAATGCAAAACCATGCACGAACCGATATGAAATGATGAATATTGAGTTTGAGAAATGACCAGAAATTGAGAATTGTGACATTCTTCCCATGTCAGAGGAATCACGTCCTCGTGATTCGATTAATGATACTATGGTCCGAACTTCGACAAGGGTTCTAAAAGTTTATGCTCGTGTATGGTTTAAATGATTATATCAATGCTCATGCATATGCGTTTCTCATCCAACTAAATACGTTCTCGTGCTATCGTGAGCATTTCCAGTCCTAAATACATGCTCTCTTATGACTAGGCTTGATGAGGCAGGCTTTCCCATTCTCGAGCAAAATTTTCAAAAGACTTTTAGGTAACCGATTTTTACTTAACCCCACAACTCATCAAACAAGAACTGTCATACGATTAGGCTAAATCGGTTTAGGTAACAACTTGTTTCTAGCTTGATCGTTGCAACTCATCAAACAAGAACTGTCACTCGGATCAAACTGGAAACAAGTGGTTTGAAGAAAATCTTTTGAAAATTTGGCTCGATTACGGAATTGCTTACACATATGAGACTACTACTCCCTTCATTGCATGATTCTTCCTGAATTAGACATAGGTGATCAGGCTATGTATAATTTAGGAGTAACTATGAAATGCTTGGACTAATCGTCTCATATGTTGTTTGGTGTTGAGTCATAAGTCCGCATGTATAAAGAGTATGCACTTATAATGATAGGATGAGATGCTATGATGATGTAGTTATAGTCTAGGGTCAATGATGCAACCTAGTTCTCTATAACCGATTCTCTGATACCAATCTGTCACACCCCCAAATTACCTGTTTTGCAGCGGAATGGAATTCCTGAGGATTGACTGTCATAGCATCAAAGTTATAGTTATATTGAACGACCTAAAGTGTCGTTTGGAAAACACATCATTTAATTTAGTAAAACAATCAGAGTTTACAAAGTGTGGGTCCCAAATGAAAATCAACTTGTGCGGAAATAAGTTTGTTACAAGCCAACGATGTTTTAAAATGCATAAATCCCATGTGTGACGCGTCGTCACCACGACTCTATGATATGTCCAAATGCATGCCATGAAGTGAATGCCTTAGATACCTGAGATAAAACATGTTAAAAGTGTCAACACAATGGTTGAGTGAGTTCATAGAGTTTGGTTAACAAGTAAAGCTTTTAAAGAGCGTTCATGCAACAAAGGCAAAGTTTTGGTCATATAGAATAGTCCACAAAGCAAAGGCATCGTAAATCCACTCAGTTCCAAGTTCCACCCATACAAAACTTGCAACCTGTGTGTTTACAACCCACTGCTAAAAATAGTACGTCAATCATGTATGCATGTATCATAGTAGTTAAAAGTATCAATGTTTTAAGTATGTAACTAGTGTATTTATCACGTACACGTACATCAAAACTTATGCAATTAGCCATGAGTCTCCACTCCATCTCCAGAAACCTCAGGTGGGTATGATGCTCACAAGGAAAGTAATAGCATTAGTTTTACTTCATCTCCGAAACTCAATGCGTGTGTTATCCAAGGAGACTTTGTGTTGCTCATAAGGAAAGTAATAGCATTAGTTTTACTTCATCTCCGAAACTCAATGCATGTGTTATCCTAAGAGACTTATCATGCGAACGAGGGGACTGCTCAGTGTATGTTGGGAGACTTTCAAGTTTAGTATAATCAAGTATAACGCAATCAAGTGTAATGCAATCAAGTATAAATGCTATCAAGTATAAATGCTATCAAGTATTATGCAATCAAGTATAAAAAGTATAGCGTAGCATAAAAGTGTAAATGTTTTGAGTATTTGTATTTGTAAAAGCAAGTAGTTGAGCATGTATCTCCCCCAAAAGTTTGTAAACAGTTAATAGAAAGTGGGGCTATGAGAACTCACGGTAATATGTAGAAGTTAAAATAAAGCAAGTAGTTGAGCATGTATCTCCCCCAAAAGTAGTATAAAAACAATTGAAAATGGGGCTATGGAAACTTACAGTAATATGTCAAAGTTTAGAATATTTGTGAAAGTAAATAAAAATATTTGAGCATGTATCTCCCCCAAAAGTAATTCAAAATGTATAAAAGTAGGGGCTATGGAACTCACCTGGTATGATTGATATGCTAACAAAATGAAGTGCACGAAAATGAGGCTCGGAAAACTATCCGCGACCTAAAATAAATGATATGCTCTAATATAAGTAATGAAACAATGTCGTGCATGCAAACTCATATGATATCCATACCACTTGTACGTTTTGGAAATAATGTTTATCGTAAAATATATGTTTGTGACATCCCGTCGTATTAAAAAAACACTTTACAATTAGTTACGTTGAAACAACCTCCTACGATAGTCGCAAAATGGTGCACATCGAGTGTTATGAAACGAACTCAACAGTTTTGGAAAGCTTGTATCATTATCTCAAAGTTTTAGCATTTAAGTTTACATCCTAGAGGTCTCGATCATGGAGATAAATATAGGTTTAGTATGGTAATTGTATCCAAAATATTGTTTAAGGGTGGTTTCCGGCAAAGTTCGAGTGACTATATTTTATTCGTTACAACTCCGCTTGACAAACGGTTGGACATTTTGGAAAATATGCTAGGCGAACTTACTTTTACTAGAAGACATCTCTTTATAAAAAGTTCTACATCAATGTTAAAAACGACCTCCAACATGGTGACTTGTTTTGCCGTAACACTTGTCTATTAGAAATAATATAGTTTTTTTTCTTATATAATAAAGTTACGGCAACTTTGTGAAAACGTGTATAATTTAATCGTTACAAGTCCGTTTTCTACGTTTTATATGTCCTTAGCTTCGTATCAAAGTATACTAATATATTTTTGATAAGTCGATACATTTAATAACGCTTAAGCCTCATTTTTGACTCGTAAAGGGTGACATTTTCATGCTGAAATTTCTGGAATTATTAGTTTTCGTCGTCAAACTTCAAAAATTCATAACTTCTTTGTTATAACTCCGTTTTAATCCGTTCAAGCGGCCACGTTTTCGTTTTAAAGTATATTTTCCAAATATCTAGCCCAAAATATTTTACCAACTGTCGAATTTTCCAGATTTTTAAAATAAGGACAGACCCTTTTGCAAACTTGTCGAAATGAGTTTTTCTCGCGCCAAACCTATTCTAACCCATTCAAAACAACTCCGAAGCTATTCTAATCCTACCATACACCTTCTTAGGGTGTCATGGGTTCCTAGACATCACCAAAAGTGATATGTTACAAGGGATAATTTATAGGATGATCATATTTCAATATAAGTATTAAAAACATTAAAAGTGGTACAAACTCATATGTAACATGCATGATTTCTTGCAAAAATGATGAAATAACATAAAGATGAATATGAAAGAATTATGATGATCATGAAATGCTTACTAGTTTGATGATGAGGTTTATGGAACAAGGATTAATCCTAATAACCCTAGGTTTTTATTTCAAAACCTTAATTAAGAGTATACTAGGGTTAATATTTTAGCTTGATCCTTGAAAATTCTTGAGTTTCTTCTTGTTTTGAGCCTTGGCCGAATTCAATAGATGAGAGTGAGAGAGCTCTTGCAAAATTTTCACCTTTGTAAAGTGTTTGTATGTTTTTAGTTAGGATAATATCTTGTATATACTTGCCTAGTCATAAGAATAAGTAAATGTACATAATTAAAGTCTAGATATTTTATGTAAGAATGGTGTTGTGTCATTGCTTTGGTCGGCAATGAGAAAAAGAAAGAAAGAGTAGTGTATTTTTGAATGACTAGTTGTAATAAAGTGTAGTATAATATGTAATTTATATGTTTAAATAGGTATTTAGGGTGGCGCTAGCTAGAAATAAATTTTAACGGAACAAAATAAAATATATTGAAGCCGTAAAAATTATAAAAATACATTTCTTGCAATAATTGAGTGAAATAATAATTATCGAGTTGAATTTACGAAAAACGTCGTAAATATTTATACATAACAATTTATATACAAAATAAATTGAGAACATCGGGTAAAATAATAATATAATTTTTATAGTCTTAAAATGAGTATGAAAATATATTAGAGAAGTTTTGGAAGTGTCGGACCAATGTTTCAAAATAATGTTTACGCGATAACGTTTATTTAATAAGAAAATAAACGTTTAATGTAAAATGCAAAACCATGCACGAACCGATATGAAATGATGAATATTGAGTTTGAGAAATGACCGGAAATTGAGAATTGTGACAACTTCTCTCAACACTCTTGGATAATTTTTCTCCTCTTTGTTGGGTAATCTTGATGGGCCAAGTACGTCGGTCACAGTTATGTTGAATATAAGAGTTGATATAGTCCATGGTTTGACCGAATACTTTGTAGGTTGTGGGATCATGCAGTTTATTAGGAGTAGCTACTTTAAAGTGAAAAATGTAAGATACCATATTATTATGCCACGTGTCCCATGCATCCAAGGGTAATAGAGGTATATCAAAAGTTTTAAAATTGATGCAAGTGTCCAACCCGATTTTTAATTTATCAGTTACATTTTGCACGTATGAAAACTTTGCATCTTCATTAGCATTTCAACATATTACAAAAGTTAGATTCATCAATTTAGCATCGTCATCGTCAATCCTCGTTTATTTGCATCATCGTCTGTCATCAATATCACCATCATCGACCAACAACATCATCGGTTTTGCATCATCATCATCATCGGTTTCAACATCATAAACAGTGTATGATTCACTTATCATCCATTTTGGCATCACCACCGATTCCAGCATCATTATAAATCATCATAATCATTCATTTTAGCATCACGATCATATTTCATTGTTATCATTTTTGCAACACCCAATTTTTGTTCGAAGCCACTTAAGATCAATTATCCATCAATCATGTTCATCCCAATGATAATATTGTTACAGCTTTATTAGTATAGTTTAGTAAAACAATTGCAGTCCTATGTTGTTATTTCAAGTCTACAAATTCATATGGGTTGGGCCAATGCCATTATGAAAAACAGTTATTATATTATTATAGTTGGACAATTATTTTCCAAAGGACGTTTGGTTCTCTTGAACCAACACATTTGGCACCCCTTGGAAAGGTATATATAGTTCTTTATGTAACAGTTAACATTATCAATTCAATAATAGAAAAGTTAGTTACTTTGAATTTCCCTCCAAATTTATTTCATTCCTAGTGCATACTATTTTTGCATACATCTTTATGCACTTAAGCATATGTCAAACAATGGTCAATACAAATTATTACTTAGAACAAAACTGGTCAAAGCATCACAGCAATGACTAAGATCAGTGCAAGAATTGGCATCAGAGCAAAAGCTTGGGGAGGCCATTGAGAAGAAAACTACAAGACAATTTCTTTTTGAGATAGCAAAAGAAATAGAGGGAGGAAAGATTAGGAATTTTCATAAAGCAAATCACTCAAGAGTGCAAAGACATGTTGAAGAAGAAACTGGAAGAAATCAAGGACTTCAACCAAACACTCCCACAATCTCACCACACTGTCTTACAACACAGATTTAGAAAGAAAAAAAATACTTCAAGTGCAAACAAGAGGGGCACATCATAAGTTATTGTCCCGTAAGGAAAATGGAGGAAGAAGTGGGTGATCAAGATGTCCCTAGTGACTATGCAGACACATCTACAGGACATCACAAGATGCAAAGCCCTACAGTAAATATAAAATATCCAGAATTAATTCACTTTGAAACCAAATGCATACTAAAATGCACTGATCAAGAGCACTGGGATAACATATGGTACATAAGCAACAATTTAAATATGCATGTGTGTTCAAGGTTGAATTTATTCTGCAAGATAAAAGAAAAGTTTTATGTTGGCAAAACTGAAGAAGAAAACAAATTGTTATTTACTTATGGTATTGGGGAAGTAATAGTCAAAAATGGCAATGGAAAATATCTAATCCCAGGGGTTCTCTATGCCCCTGAAGTCTCTTTAAACATCTTATCTGTAGACCTACTTGAAAAACAAGGGGTAGAAATTCTCTATGAGAATAACACTTGCACACTCTCATACATGTTTAAGGATCCCAAAAGTCACAGTTTCAATGAAGATAGTCTTAGAATTAAGCACAATGAGTTCCTAGACAAACATTTTGAAACCTTAGATGCATCTGTTAACCTATCTTTAGATGTGAGTGATGAAATTGAAATTAAAGGGGTGATTTACTCTACAAGAATCATCACTTTCAATGAATTTATCACTTTCCTAAATCTCATTAGTCAAGACAAATTGGTTGGTCATAAATGGGACTACTTCAGAAAAAGATTTGTAACTGTCCTAAAATGGTTCTATGAGGTTTACTTGAATGGACCCTTACCTGATCCTATACCACCCTCAATAAAAGGCACCACAATACATCTAATGGACCTTTACAAGGCTATTGAATGTTTGGGTGGATACCTACAAGTATACTTTTCAAAGATTTTTGGCCAAGCAACAGAAATATTAGGCTTATCTTATCATGATGGTGAAGAACTCAAGTTATGCTACAACAAGTATCTGGATGTTCTCAAAAGTTATCACAACACTGCTAGGATGCATAAGTTGGGACAAGGATCTGTTCCAACCAAAGCCACAGTCAATGTGGATAGAGGCAAAGGATTATACTGCCTACAAAGTCATCATCAAGATTAGAAAGATCATGTGACTGCATCTACGAAGAACATCTGCAAACTTGAGCACTTTGGTATAAAACTAGAAGAAGAAACTGAGAATGACAAAGGCTACAACCATCATCAATATGGACAGAGAAGCATACCAAATGACCAAGGAATTAAGGAAGAAATCAGAAGCAATTCAAGTGATGACCTTGTCATCATAAACTAAAGCAAATCCTGAAGTAAGAAGAAGCAATGATTGATGGCCATTGATCTTAGGAGGGTGACTGTTGGAAGCCACTTAAGATCAATTATCCATCAATCATGTTCATCCCAATGTTAATATTGTTACAACTTTATTAGTATAGTTTAGTAAAACAATTGCAGTCTTATGTTGTTATTTCAAGTCTGCAAATTCATATAGGTTGGGCCAATGTCCAAAAACAACCCATTATGAAAAACAGTTATTATAGTTGACAGTTATTTTCCAAAGGATGTGTCCTTTGGTTCTCTTGAACCAACACATTTGGCACCCCTTAGAAAGGTATATATAGTTCTTTATGTAACAGTTAACATTATCAATTCAATAACAGAAAAGTTAGTTACTTTGAATTTCCCTCCAAATTTATTTCATTCCTATTGCATACTATTTTTGCATACATCTTTCTGCACTTAAGCATTTGTCAAACAATGGTCAATACAAATTATTACTTAGAACAAAACTGGCCAAGGCATCACAGTAATGACCAAGACCAGTGCAAGAATTTTCGCATCTTCATATGTATCAATCATCAGCATCGATCATGATCTTCTTCGGTAATCATCGTCTTCGTTGATATATTACCCCTTCGTTTTCAAAGATGTAAAAACGAAATCAAACAAAAAAATGAAAATCATATTAACAAATAAACAATAAAAAACAAAGAACAAGATTCACGTGGAATTGAAACATGAACATTAAAACCAAGTTTACCCGATTATAAGTAAGAATCATGGACGAGAAGGGGGAAAAAACGAAAATGAAAATCACCAATCATCTTCTTCATCAACAAATTCTTTCCGGAGATGCAAATTATTTTAATCCAACTGAAATTCCCGAACATGTATAAATCACTAATAGAGTTTAGAAAACTATTGAAGAATTAATTATGAAAGTCCAATGGAACTTCATTGTTATGCATGATACTCGTAGCTGTGACTGTATGAGAGAGATGAAATATTTTAATCCCGTTTTGAATAAGTTTGGAACAGTCAATATATTTAATGGGAAATGATGCCTACATTACAATGTAGACAATTTCCTACATTTCCTTTGAAAAAAAAGGGGAGGAACAGGTGGAAAATATGTAGCAGTGACTTACTTGAACTCTTCTCCCTCGTTCTATTAATATGTTAGTTTCTTAGTTTTTAGTATAAATAGAATAGTGTGTAGCAAGCTGTAACTTGTATCAGTTTTCCATATTGAATATAATAAACACATTGGAAAAACTCATCTTGCTGTATTGATTGGCATATAAGGGGTTGTGTGTTTTGGGTTAAAGGGATTGATTCCTTCACTCGCCACCTCAAAAGTTCCCGAGTTCTATTTTGGAAACAAAACATAAAAAACTTGCTGACAAAGTTAATTTCTATCAGAATAGGCTAGCTAGACACAGTGCTTAAATTGGATTATTACCAATTAAAAATCTATTTTAAAGAAGAAAAAGAAAGAAAATCAAAGAGAAAAGAAGAAGTTGTGTTCTCGAGTAGCGCTTAAGGAAGAAAAGAAAAGGAAATGGAATGAAAGTTTGTGTTTTTTTTATTATTAAAGTAAAAGTCTTTCCTCCCAATTTTGGGGAGAAAGTGTTTACTGTACATTTATTTACTTTTCTTTAATAACAAAACTCAAAAACACATTGTGAATGTTAATCAATCACCAATAGCGATAACCTAATCAATTATTTTCTAACATTATTTCAACAACTTGGATAACCACTTGTAATTTCTTTCCAACATCATGTGTTCGTTGCTCAGCTCTTTAAACTTTGGTGATTAGTCTGTAATACCGCAGATTTGCTTATATATTTAAGCAAAATTAGTGTCCAAACAATATTGTCGATGTAACCAATAACCGTCTTAAGATAGTCCCTTCACATTGACATATTCATCGTGCATAAGTTAACAATATCATTGTCTAGTACTTACAGATGATTTATGTGTTATTTGTGGTTGTCTTCATGTGAGCAATAAATATTCAATTCCTTATGACACTTGTCTATATAACACTTTACATGGCAAACCAAAGCAGAGTAACACAAACAGATGGAAGCAGAGACCGGAACTGATCAGAAGCAGCCTCATGTGGTTTTCGTACCATTTCCAGCACAAAGCCATATCAAGTGCATGCTTAAACTAGCTAAACTGTTGCACAACAAAGGCCTTCACATAACCTTTGTAAATACCAAGTCCAACCATAATCGCCTTCTTAAGTATGGTGGGTACCATGGTCTCGATGCTCCTGGTTTTCAGTTCAGAACGGTTCCTGATGGTCTCCCTCCTACTTCTGATGATGATGTTGAACCAACTCAAACCCCCGAAGAACTTAGTCTTTACCTCTTAGCCACTTTTCTGGAAAATTTTCATGACCTTGTAGCTGGACTTCAAACTCCACCCACTTGTATTATCTCTGATGGTTTCATGACTTTCACGAACATCATTAATGCTGCTGAGAAGCTCAGGATCCCAATCATGCTTTACTGGACTATGGCCGCTTGTGGCTTCATGGCACATTATCAGGCAAAAGTTCTGTTAGATAAAGGAATTGTTCCACTTAAAGGTTATATATATCTAGTCCTTTAATGGATCAATAATGGTAAAACAGCATTACTAAACTTTCACCATTGGTGGTTTGACCCAATGTTATACTTAACCAACAAACTCTTATTCTCTAAATTCTCTTAATATAATAATCCCATAGATTTTTGTTTTCATCGTGCTGTATACGGTATACATAAAAGTTTTCTTTACTTCGAAAAAAAATTTGTGAAAAAATGTCAAAAAGAGTTATGGGATGAAATGATTGTGCAAAGTGTTTCAAGGGTTAAACTTCTAAAATGATGAAAGTTTAGTGATTTGATCATTGTTAATTCTTCAGTCACCGAAGTCTATTGTTTATTGCTAGTATTTCTTTATACAAATAAGTGAAGATGATCAACATAAGCTTGTACTATTTTTGCAGATGAAAGTTATTTGACCAATGGGTACGTTGATATGTTGATAGATTGGATTCCTGGGATGGAAAAAGTTCGTTTAAGGGATCTTTCCGAACTTATCTTAGCCACAAAACCTGATGATTTTGGATTAAATTGGCTTGTGGATGCTGCTCAAAGGGCTGACACCGTTTCACACATGATTGTCCATTCTTTTGACGAGCTAGAGGCCACTCTCATCAAAGAGCTTAAATCCATCTTTCCAAATGTCTACACCATCGGGCCTCTTCAGTTTCATTTGAATCAGATTACAGAAAAAGAAACCGTGAACTCGAATTTCAGTGGCTATAGTTTATGGAAGGAAGAACCCGAGTGTATCCAGTGGCTTCAGTCAAAAGAAGCAAATTCTGTGGTATATGTCAACTTTGGAAGTTTGGCAGTAATGTCTTTACAGGATCTTTTAGAACTCGGTTGGGGACTTGTTAACAGTAACCATTATTTTCTTTGGATTATCCGGTCTGATTTAGTTGACGGGAAGCCGGTGGTTTTGCCTCAAGAACTTGAGGATGCGATCAAAGGTAAAGGCTTTATTTCAAGCTGGTGTCCACAAGAAGAGGTCCTGAACCACCCATCGGTTGGAGGGTTCTTGACACATGGTGGGTGGGGTTCAGTGATTGAAAGCTTGTCAGCTGGGGTGCCCATGGTTTGTTGGCCATTTCTCCATGACCAGCTTGTTAATTGTAGGCAAATGTGCGTGGAATGGGAGGTTGCCATGGATATTGGAAAGAACGTGAATAGGAATGAAGTGGAGAAGCTTGTAAGAGAGTTAATGGAGGGACTAGATGGCAAGAGAATAAGAAAGAAGGCTCTGGAATGGAAGGAAACTGCGGAAAAGACGACAGGGCCCAAAGGCTCGTCTTCATTAAATGTCAAAAAACTTACTAATGAAATTATGATGTTGTCAAGAAAATAAATTTCCCTTTCTTACTGACGTAAGTATTTTTTTTTTTTTTTTTTTTTTTTGATAATTACACTTCTATACGGAGGATTTAATTTGTATTCACAAAGCAACCTTCAAGTCTATGTAATTTAGCTATTGAAATTATCGGTTCACAGATAAGACTCATAAAAGGGCTTAAGCACGTTCATGTAATGAGTTGTTACATCATAGCTCCATGATAAGAAACAGGCTAAACGTTACTGATAATCAGAACCAAAGATCTTAATCTGGATACATGAATATTGAAGGGCATCTATTCTCAAAGTCGTGCTGGTACGTAGTGTAAAAATTTTACAGGCAAAGTGGTAAAAAGGTTTGCACCTATCATCACTAAAAAGTGAGAGGTCTCAAGTTTCCTGGTTGGTGGCAACTAACCTTATGTGACCACGCCAACGTTCCCAAAAAGGGAAGGGCTTTACCTAAAAAGGTCAAAAGGTCGGAAACTATAGCTACCTAAAAAAGAAATTCCTGAGGGCATAAATTTAGATTGATAGGCTATTTATTGATTCAAGAGTATATATATATAATAAAATCTAAAATGCCAGCAGAACATAAGGTTGCGGCGACAAAGGCTCCACAAGTAATATATAAAAAAAGATGGAGATTGATCCATAAGGCAGGATGCACAACACTATAATGATGGAAGCGCGTGAATCATCAACAGGCGACCAAAAATAATAACCCATTGAGAAAACTATATTTTGATATATTATTTATAGATACAAGTATACATAATAATGTAGAATGGTAATAATTGAGAATGATTTGATTTTCCTTAGAAAAACATAAAGATCCGTTTATTTTTATTTTTTTATTATTATTTTTTTTTTACCCTGATGGTTTGAAGCAAGCAGAAGAGAAAGACCCACACAAAGAAAAGGTTTTATCCCTTTTGTGCAATTCAGTTCGAAGGTACCAAAAGTTTGAATCACAGCAAATATAATATTTACCCTATTAACTATAATTGTTTCATGAAGGCATTTATTAGGTGGATACAAGAGGGCCACGACAAAGGGTTATATTACCCATTCGGTTGTAATAGTTGAGATAGAATGAAAGATTAAAGAGGTTAATGTTTAGAGGGAGCCCTCCGAACCTCCGGCGTGTAGTCGGCGGCCGAAGGCGGCGGCGGAAGTGGTTTTGTTTAGGGTTTTGAGATAGGATCGATTAGGCCTGATACCGTGTAGAATGATAATAATTGAGAATGATTTGATTGATTGTATGATTGATTTACATGGTACAAATATATAGAGACATATAGAAAGATCTAGACCCGGGCTTGAGCCCGTCATACATACGGGCTAACAAATAACCTATAATGCAGTAGGTGTGTAGAGAATAGGAGAGAATTCATACCATAACCATATCAATTATTATCTAACAGTATTCCAACAACTTGGATAACCACTTATAATGTCCTTCCAACACCATCATGTTTCTTCAAATTTCGTTGATCAACCTGTAACATGCCAAGAGTCCACACTCCACACAGCAAGTACGACCCCTTCTTTTGGATGGACATTGATATCATAGATTTGTTTATGTAAGAAACAATAGTGTTCAAACAATATTGTCGATGTAACCAACAACCATCTTAGCATGGTCCCTCGTCATTGACATATTCATCTTACATAAGCTAATAATTTTATTGTTTTAGCATCAGGAGGCATTTATAGACACTTGTGGTTGTCTTCATGTTAGCAATAGATATTCCATTAATTTCTTTTGACACTTGTTTTCATAAGTATATACGTAACACTTTACATGATAAATAACTAACAGTAACACACAAAGATGAACGCAGAGCCCGTAACTGATAAGAAGCAGCCTCATGTGGTTTTCATACCATTTCCAGTACAAGGCCATATCAAGCGCATGCTTAAACTAGCCAAACTGTTGAACAACAAGGGCCCTCATATAACCTTTTTGAATACCGAGTCTAACCACAAGCTCCTGCTTAAGTATGGTGGGTCCCATAGTCTTGATATAACCTTTGTGAATACCGACCATGCTTTACTGGACTATGGCTGCTTGTGGCTTCATGGCGTATTCTCAGGCGAAAGTTCTGTTCGAAAAAGGACTTGTTCCACTTGAAGTTTAGATTTGTTTAGTCCATTAATATAATGGGTCAATAATGGTAAAACAGCGTAACTAAACATTTACCAGTCTGGAGGTCGGACCCTTATGGTTAATATATCAATCAACTCTAGATATAATCATCCCTTAAAATTTAGTTTTTGTTGTTGTTTATATGGTGTATATACTTTAAAGTTTTCTGTACTTTGAGAAATAAATTGTGATGAGTATAGAAAGGTTAAGAGACAAAACCATTGCGAAAAAAGTTTATTTTTTATTTGATCAAATTTCTTTCCACGAATAAGTGAAGATAATCAACATTAGCTTGTGCATTTTTTGCATATGAAAGTTATTTGACCAATGGTTACATTGATATGTTGATAGATTGGATTCCGGGAATGGAATTCCTTTAGGGGATATACCCGAACTTATATTAGCCACAAAATCAGATGATTATGTGTTAAATTGGCTTGTGTATGGTGCTCGAAGGTCTGATACCGTTTCACACATGATTGTTCATACTTTTGATAAATTAGAGGCTCCTCTCATCAAAGAGCTTAAATCCATCTTTCCTAATCTCTACACCATCGACCCTCTTCAGTTACATTTGAATCAGATAACAGAAAAAGAAAGTGTGAACTCGAATTTCAATGGCTATGGTTTATGGAAGGAAGAACCTGATTGTATTGAGTGGCTTCAGTCAAAAGAAGTGAATTTTGTAGTGTATGTCATTTTTGGAAGTTCAACAGTAATGTCTCTACAAGATCTTTGTTCAAATAAGTCAACATAATATGTTTGTCAAGCTTATCAATCAGTAACTTATTATTTTTGTAGCTTTGTCTTTCTTGCAGCATAATATGTCAGGGGCCATTCTTGGACATCTCAAAGTAGTCTTGTGATATGAGAAGTTATGTTGCTGCATTTATTCAAGATAAAGAAGTTGAGGGGGCTTGGTGTACTTTCGTTCCTATATATACCTTTCACCCTTCTAGGGTTTTAATGACTTCACTACTGTATGTGCAGTTATTCTCACACACTCACTCTCTCACGATCATTGTTCTGATCTGTTTCTTCTTTGTAATTGTTTGGTTATTATCTTGTTGATAATAACCTCATCCTGCAAACATTGTGTATTGTTTGTTGGCTTAATCTATGCCAACTATTGAGGTTCTGGTTTGAATAAAGGTTTTGTTGTGATTCTATTGTTGCTCAGAGCCTCAGGCTCATAATCACGGTTGATTTAATTTCTAGGGTTTTTCTAGAAATTTCAGGATTTTTCCTCTTGATCCCTCCGGCAACAATTAAATGTATTTCTAGGTTTCCTAAGGTGGTCAATCTCGATTGCCTTGCTGTATTAGGTATTAATTGAAAAATTAGGGCTTGCTTCTGAAACCCTAATTTTTCTTATTTTTGAGGTTTTTGCTACTGGCGTAATTGTTGGTTGCTTCCTGCTCAAAATCAGCCCTAGACTAAGTGAATCTAGGGTGATTGTGATTTATTTCTTCCGCTGCCTATTGCTCTGTAAGTCTACTTTCATTCTTGAATAACAGTACTTAAGTCTTTGTAGGTGCAAACGGGTAGACTAACATCTTGATCTGCCACATCTGAGTGGTATGAATACCTGCTCTGGTTTACCCCAATCCACTAGCTTGGTACTTGCTATTTCTTGGTTACAATTTATTTCTTTTTTTCAGTCTCTTATTTCCTATTGTTCTATTGTTGGTGTTTATTCTGGTTGTGTTATGTTCCTATCTGTGATATTTTCTGCTTTCCTTGTTTTTATTATGGCTGGTGGTGATGATAATAAGGGTGGTTCTTTCACTGAAATAAGTTTGTCTTTTGGTGATGCTTTATATTTACATCATAATAACACTAATGGGACTCCCATTGTGTCTATCAAACTTACTGGAACAGAAAATTATAAAATATGGAGTATGGCCATGACGTTTGCCTTAAGGAACCATAATAAATTAGGATTTATTGATGGTACTTGTTTAAGAGATAACTCCAAACCTATTCTTGCTAATCAATTGGATACCTGTAATTCTGTTGTTGTTACTTGGATTCTAAACTCTCTTAGTCCTGAATTATTTGCTGGTGCCATTTATGCTAAAACTGCTTGTGAAATGTGGAATGACCTTAAAGATACATATGATAACCTTGATGGTTCAGTTGTCTTTAATCTGCATAAAAATATAAACTCCCTTAGTCAAAGTGGGTCCTTTCTTGCTGATTATTACAACAATCTTAATTCTTTATGGACACAATTTGACTCAATGATCAGTTTACCACCCTGTACTTGTGAGGCTGCAAAACATTTTGAAAAACACAATCAGCTAATCAAGTTAATGCAGTTTCTCATGGGCCTTAATGATAATTATGTACATATTAGAAGTAATATTCTGAACAGAGATCCTTTACCTAATGTCAAAACTGATTTTTATGTTGTCTCCGGAGAAGAATCTCACAGAAATGTTTCCTCAGGGAATAGTTCTGTTGAACCTAATGCTACAGCCTTTGCTGCAAAAACCTTTGATGGTGCAAAAATTTTTGATAACAAAAAAAGGTTTAACTACAATAACAATCTCAGCAAAGGGTATGGTTTTAATACTAGTAATAGTTCAAACAACAGAGGACCAAACCTAAATCCAAAATGTACTAACTCCAATAAACTTGGCCACACTGTTGATAGATGTTATAAGCTTGTTAGTTACCCTGTTGGGTATGTTAAAAGGAACTTCAATGCTAAACCTGTCACTAGTAATAATGCCTCTACTAATGCTAATCATATCACTGATAATAGAGCTAGCAACTCTCTTGTCTCTTTGTCTAATGAACAACTCTCCAGGCTCATGAGTCTTCTTAATGATAACAATGTGTCTTCTACCAATGCCAACATGGCAGGTAAATGTTTTTCAGGAACTTTCTTTAATGGAAGTGTTAAGTTTAATATAAACTTCAATAAACTTTTTAATAACAACACAAATTCTTTATCTAGAAACATCAGTCTTGGATGGATTGTTGATTCTGGTGCAAATCAGCACATGATTGTATCTGCAAAAAATTTAATCAATGTTGTGGTTATTTCAAATCTTGGTCTAACTTTTGGACATCCTAATGGTACTCATGCCTTAATTACAAAATTTGGTGATTTAAAAGTAAATAATGATCTAACTCTTTTTGATGTTCTGGTTGTTCCTGAGTACAATGTTAATCTGCTGTCTGTTCATAAGATTGCTAGAGACAATAAGATGTTTGTTGGCTTTAATGAATCTAATTGCTTTATACAGGATTTACATTAAAAAGGGATTGTGGGGATTGATAAACAATGCAATGGGTTATATATGTTTGATATTGATTCTACATGTAAGATTGTTTCTAATAACAGCATTTCTGTCTGTTATGTCTAGAAATCTTTGGCATCAAAGAATTGGTCATCCTTCTTACATATTCTTAAACCCACTCTTAATCTTGATAGTCCAACTGAATCTGATCATCTTTGTGATACTTGCAATAAAGCTAAACAAACCAGGGAACCATTCCCTCTAAGTGAACATAAGTCAACTAAAATTGGTCAACTTGTTCATCTAGATGTATAGGGTCCATACAAAGTCACTAGCAGAGATGGTTATAAATATTTTTTAACAATTGATGATGACTATTTAAGGGCAGTCTGGGTTTATATGCTTAAAGGAAAAGATGATGTTTATGTTTCCATTGTTAACTTTGCTCATATGTTATCAAATCAATTTGAACACAATGTAAAGATTTTTAGAAGTGATAATGGGACAGAATTTGTCAACAACAAACTTCAACAGTTTTTTCATAACAAAGGAATTTTGCATCAAACTACTTGTGTTTATACACCTCAACAAAATGGTATTGCAGAAAGGAAACATAGGCATCTTCTTAATGTGACTAGATCCCTTATGTTTCAAGGGGAATTACCTCTATATCTCTGGCCTGAATGTGTTCTAACTGCTGCTTATGTTATAAACAGGTTGTCTTCTTCTCTGTTGTCTAGCAAGTCCCACATATTTTATGTGTATGGGCATGACCCTTCACTCTCTCACCTTAGGGTTTTTGGCTGCTTATGTTATGCTACCATTCTCAACATCTTTGGCAATTTTGGTATTAGATCTGAAAAAAGTGTCTTTATTGGTTACTCTAATGAGAAAAAAGGTTATGAACTTTTAAGTTTTGAAACAAAAAATATTTTTCACTCCAGAGATGTCAAATTTTATGAAACTGTTTTCCCTTTCAAAATAAAAATGCTTTGACAAAACCTATTTTTGAAACTGGTGTGTCTAATGATTTAAATCACAATTTCTTTTTTTGATTTAAATATAAGTACCAATGATGAAGGGAGAGTGACTTCTTATGATAAGGGCACACTGTTGGGTCATCCTAATGAGGATGATGAACCTGTTGCAACTTCCATAGATAAAAATACACACCCTAAGGGCACTATATCACATGAAAGATACCTTGTTGATACATCTCCTGACTTTGATCAGAATCCTGAACAAGAAGAAGGCTTGCCAGCCATCACTGCTAGAAGGTCAACCAGAGTTTCAAAAATGCCCAATAGTCTTAATGATTTCATTGTTGAAGGTAAAGTTAAATATGGTGTTGAAAGAGTTGTTAATTACTCCAATCTAGACAAAGATAATTATTTCTTTGCTTCTAGTCTAAATAAAAGCATTTGAACCTACTTGCTATGAATTCTGAAATTGAGGCCTTAAATGAAAATCATACTTGGGATATAACTGATCTGCCACCAAATAAAACACCTATTGGCTACAAATGGATCTTTAAGATCAAATACAAAGCCAATGGTGAAATTGATAGATACAAGGCCAGATTAGTTGCTAAAGGATTTAACCAAAGGGAAGGGATATACTATGATGAAACCTTCTCACCTGTTGTGAAAATGTCAATTGTTAGATGTCTAATTGCTTTATCTATTAAGAACAAATGGCCTCTTTTCCAACTTGATGTTAATAATGCCTTTCTGTATCGAGACTTAGATGAAGATGTCTATATGACCATTCCTAAGGGTTTCTGTGATGAGAACAATAAAAATAAGGTCTGTAAACTTGTTAAGTCTCTCTATGGCTTAAAATAAGCTCCTAGAAAATGGAATGAAAAACTTGTTAGTGTATTAAAATAGAATAACTATGATTAGTCTGCTAATGATCATTCTATGTTCACTAAAACCTACAATAACAAGTTTATTGCTCTTCTTGTTTATGTGGATGACATTGTTCTTACTAGAAATTGTATTGATGAGATAAATCAGTTCAAAGATTTTCTAAAAACTAAATTTCATATCAAAGACTTGAGCAACTTGAAATATTTGTTTGGTATTGAGGTCCTAAAAACTAGTAATGACATCTGTCTCCCTCAAAGAAAATACTGTCTTGAACTTCTTAAGGAATTTGGGCTTTTAGGGTGTAAACTTGTGTCTACTCCTATGGAACCTAACTCTACTCTATCTTACATTCCCATTGCTGATGATCCTTTACTTGTGAACATAACTGGTTATCAGAAATTACTTGGTAAACTTATCTATCTAACCCATACCAGACCTAATATTTCATATTTAGTTCACTGCTTAGCTCAATATATGCACTCTCCTTTGAAGTCTCATTTAGAGTGTGCTCTCAATGTTCTGAGATACCTAAAAGGAGCTCTAGGTAAATGTTTAAGATATGACTTTAGTGATATTGATAATCATCTTGAAGGATATAGTGATGCAGACTGGGCTAAATGCATAAAAACCAGGAGATTTGTCACTGGTTATTGTGTGTTCTTTAATAAGTGTTTGATCTCATGGAAAAGTAAAAAACATAATACTCTATCAAAATCTTCCACAGAAGCCGAATACAGATCTATGTCTACTACTTCCTGTGAAATTATTTGGATTTATAAAAAAATTAAAAGATCTTAAAGTTGATATAAATCTTCCTGTCAACCTCTTTTATGATAACAAGTCTGCTCTGCAACTTGCTGTTAATCCAATTTTCCATGAAAGATCAAAACACTTTGAGATAGATGTTCACTTCATCAGAGAAAAAATTGCAAAAGGTATCTTGAGTGCCAAAAAAATTGGCTCTTCAAACCAAACTGCATACATATTTACCAAAAACTTACCTGTTTATCAACATAAATTTTTGTGTGAAAAATTGATATTATTTGATATGTTTGCCAAACAGATTAATGGGGAATGTTCAAATAAGTCAACATAATCTGTTTGTCAAGCTTATCAGCTTATCAGTAACTTATTATCTTTGTAGCTTTGTCTTTCTTGCAGCATAATATGTCAGGGGCCATTCTTGGACATCTCAAAGTAGTCTTGTAATATGAGCAGTTATGTTGCTGCATTTATTCAAGATAAAGAAGTTGAGGGGGCCTGGTGTACTTTTCCTTCACATATATGCCTCTCACCCTTATAGGGTTTTAATGACTTCACTACTGTGTGTGCAATTTTTCTCACATACTCACTCTCTCACAATCATTATTCTGATATGTTTCTTCTTTGTAATTGTTTGGTTATTGTCTTGTTGATAATATACTGATCCTGCAAACCTTGTGTATTATTTGTTGGCTTAATCTATTCCAACTATTGAGGTTCTAGTTTGAATAAAGGTTTTGTTGTGATTCTGTTGTTGCTAATACTTTCTTACAATCTTCTAGAATTCGGTTGCGGACTTGTTAACAGTAACCATTTCTTTCTTTGGATTATACGGACTGACTTAGTTGATGGAAAGCATGTGGTTTTGCCTCAATAACTTGACAAGATGATTAAGAAAAAGGCTTTATTGCAAGATGGTGTTCACAAGAAGAGGTCCTGAAACACCCTTCGGTTGGAGGGTTCTTGACTCATGGTGGATGGGGTTCAGTGATTGAAAGCTTAGCGGTTGGGGTACCAATGATATGTTGGCCCTTTTTCCATGATCAACGTGTTATTGTAGGCAAATGTGCAAAGCATGGGAGGTTGGTCTTGATACTGAGGGTAAAGTGAGGAGGGATAAAGTGAAGAAACTTGTAAAGTTGTTAATGGAGGGAATAGAGGGTAAGAGAATAAGAAAGAAGGTTATGGAATGGAAGAATATGAGCGAAAATACAACAGGACCTAACAGCTCATCTTCTTTGAATATCGATAAACTTGCTCATTAAATCACCATTCTGTCAAGAAACTAAAAAATGTACTAGAACATAATTTTCAGTTCCGCACTTTTTACTGTAGTTCGTTTTAGTATTTTAAGTTCTTTCTCCGTCCAAATAAAAGTTTTTTAGCCATTATCGAGGTTATTTTTATCTAATGCTATAATTACCAAAATAGGCTGCTCTGAATTGAAATTCATTCTAAAATGGGTGAATAGAAGTTATATTTGTTAAAAAAATTCACAAGCCAAAACAAATTGCCATCTAGTTAATTAGCAGTATGTACTTCACAAACTAAAGTTGTGTTTGGCGCGAGGCTTATAGGGACTTGAACTTTTAAAATAAGCTAGCTTATAAAATAAGTTTTGTTTGTCACACAGACTTATGAAATTGTTTATATGCCAAAAGCCTCCATAAGCTCAAGCCAATATAGTTAGTCAAATTACTTAAGTACCTTTTAAAATATAATGGATTATCACGCAAAAGCTGGAAGAATTTAATTCGATGCATTTTTATGTGATTTTACATTAATAAGCTTCAGCTCTACTAATTCGCCAAACAACTTTATTAAAATATAAGTTTCAGCTTTCAACTTATAATACCAGCCCCAGCCCCAGCCCATTTCGCCAAACATACCCTAAGACTTATAAAAGGCTTGCAATTCTCAATTCTATGGTCCCCATTTTTTACCAATGAAGGAGGATATGTAGTCCATTTTCAAGTGATGGAGATTGTGAGGAAAGTGAAGTTGGATTAATGAAAAGGTAAATGGGAACATTTGAGGGAGAATGCTTTGGAAAGGAGGAAATGGAGCAAATTGCAACAGGTCTCAATGATGCATCTCCTCTAAATAATGAAAACACATGTTGATTAAATTACATAGTCTCCTGGAATCTAAATTACCATGAAGTTAGGCCTAGATCTATTCGAGATGGTGTACGTTGAAAGGATAGTCAAGAACTTAAAAATGTACATATCAAAGACTTGGTAAACTTCTCAATATTCTTGGCAATGAAGTGGAGACAGTGTTGGCTTGGAATTGAATTTAGTGAAAGAAAGTGATCCAGAAGATGTTGGAAAACTTAGTGCACTTGTTTGATTAGTTCACACCTGGTAATGGATTAGTAGGTACGGAGTGTACACCCATGAGGTCCCTGAACACCCTGACTCAATAGTGGTAAATGCTGGTAGTATTGGTTACTACTGTTAATGTAGTAACTGATGGTTCTTGCTGGTAGTGTTATGGTTCCTGCTGCTAGTGTAATGGTTCCTGCTGATGGTTCCTGCTGGTAGTGTTTGGTTCCTGCTGCTAGTGTAATGGTTCCTACTGGTAGTGTTGCAGTGATTAATTTGTAACAGCTTTGACTCATTCAATTGGCTGTTATGACTGCATTATGACCATGTTTAATTGGTCATGTAACCACTATTTCTATGATAATAGAGGTTTATTATGGGTGATTAATTGGCCGTTAATCATACATAATGTCCATTGATTAGTATTGAGTGTTCTCTACTATAAATAGAGAGTAACATCTTCAGCTTGAAGACACACTGAAAAGAACATAACCAGGAGAAACAAACTGAAAGCTTAAACACTTGAAAGCAAAAGGTTATTGATTTTTGCCTAATTCAATAACATACATTTGGTCTTATGCCAAGTAGATATTCGTGATACCCAGGCATTAGGGTCGAATAGTTACTTTGGAAAGTGATTACATGATTTCAAGTGATATCCGGTAACCACCTAGTGGTATTGCTACTGCCTTTGATTATCTTACCCTGTTCTGGGAACTACCCACCAACAATCAAAGTAAACTATTTGTGATAATCTATGGCTGCTGCTGCAATGAAACATATGGCTTCAAACTTTGCCAAGCTAGACGAGTTTGAAGGGGTGGACTTCAGGAGATGGAAAAAGAAGATGCACTTCTTGCTTTCCAGCATGAGTGTGGTGTATATGCTAACCACTCCTATTCTTGATGATGGGGATGATGCTACTGTGGAGCAGATCAGGAGAAGGAGCAAATAGAAGAATGATGACTACATTTGCAGAGGTCTAATTCTTAATGGTATGTCTGATTCTCTATTTGACATTTATCATAACTTTGAATCTTCCAAAGAACTATGGGATTCCTTGGATGCCAAATATATGGATGAGGATGCATCAAGTAAGAAGTTTCTTGTAAGTAATTTCACAAATTACAAAATGACTGATTCAAGACCAGTCATGGAACAATACAATGAACTTCTTGGAATACTTGGAAGGTTTACACAACACAATATGAACATGGATGAGGCTATTTCAGTCTCTTGTGTTATTGATAAACTTCCTCCTTCTTGGAAATATTTCAAGCATACCCTGAAACATAAGAAAGAGGAGTTAACTCTGGTTGAGTTGGGCAGTCATCTGTGCATTGAGGAATCTCTCAGGGTGCAGGATAATGACAAGCCAAAGAGTAGCAATGCTACTGGTGCATCGGTTGTCA
Source organism: Chrysanthemum seticuspe (assembly GCA_019973895.1). Taxonomy (NCBI): domain Eukaryota; kingdom Viridiplantae; phylum Streptophyta; class Magnoliopsida; order Asterales; family Asteraceae; genus Chrysanthemum; species Chrysanthemum seticuspe. The sequence goes on along the minus strand of BPTQ01000006.1, from coordinate 281,917,204 downwards.
ATATGGTGGAGCATAACAACTCCACCAGGTACAATGACAACAAAGGCAAACGCAAATATCATGACAACACAAGGGCAGATCCTAACAAGAAGGCAACACCTACTTGTTGGAAATGTGGAAAATCTGGTCACATTAAAAGGGATTGCAAAGGTGTTAAGGTCGGTGGTAAAGCCAATGGATCAGGCACTAATGGTTTAGGGAGTGGTGGTTCTACCAACTCACTGAAAGGTCAGAATATGTTTAATAAGTCTTTTCAGATTTATTATGTTACATATGTATCTGAATCTTATTATGTGCAGGATGATGATGTTGCGTGGTGGGTTGACTCTGGTGCAACAGTTCATGTGTGCAAAGATAGAAGCTGGTTCAAGACTTATGAGTCACTGAATGATGGTTCTATTCTTCACATAGGAAATGAGTCAACAGCCTTAGTGCATGGTCTTGGTTGTGTAGATCTTAAGTTTAGTTCTAGAAATATTGTAACTTTGTTTAATGTTATTCATGTTCCTGATATAAGGAAGAACTTGGTTTCAGGTAGTGTTTTGAATAATCATGGATATAAACAAGTTATTGAGTCTGATAAATTTTTATTGTCTAAAAGTGGTGTTTTTATTGGTTTTGGCTATTTGTGTAACCAAATGTTCAGGCTTAATATTGTCTCTGATAGTGTTATTTCAGCCTTTGTGACCACCTCTGACCTGACTGACTCTACCCTTTGGCATGCTAGACTTGGCCATGTACACTATAAAAGGATGCAAGATATGTCTAAGGATGGGTTAATCCCAGCATTTGACATGGACACTGAAAAGTGTAAAACTTGCATGTTGACCAAGATAACTAAGAAACATTTTCAGGGTGTTAAGCGTGAGACTAAGCTCTTAGAGCTAATACACAGTGACCTGTGTGATTTGCATGCCACTCCCTCTTTGGGGAATAAGAAGTACTTTGTGACATTTATTGATGATGCTTCTAGGTTTTGTTATGTCTATCTGTTACATACTAAGGATGAAGCATTAGATAAATTCAAAGTGTTTAAAACTGAAGTTGAATTACAACTTGGGTCTTTGATCAAAAGATTAAGGACTGATAGGGGAGGTGAGTACATGGATACTCTATATTTTCAGTCTGTTGGTATTATCCATGAAATGACAGCTCCCTATGCTCCTCAGCAAAATGGTATTTCTGAAAGGAAAAACAGGGTGCTGAAGGAGATGGTTAATTCCATGTTTTCCTATTCAGGACTGAGTCAAGGGTTCTGGGGTAAAGCTATGTTAATATCTTGCGATTTATTAAATAGGGTTCCCAAAAAAAGGAACAAGGTTACCCCTTATGAACTCTAGACTAAAAGGAAACCCAACCTGAACTATCTCAGGCTCTGGGGTTGTAGGGCTGTTGTAAGACTCCCTGAAAGAGGCATTGACTGCATCTTTGTTGGATATGCTGAGCATTCCAAAGCTTTTAGGTTCTATGTTATTGAACCTAATGAATATGTTTCAGTTAACTCCATAATTGAATCAAGGGATGCAAACTTTGATGAGAATAGATTCTCATCAGTCCCTAGAACAAGTCAGAAGATTCCTAATGGAACTCATGACACTGGTGTATCAGAGGTCCCTGTACCATCAGAGGTCCCTGATGAGGTTGTGGTTCAACAACCTGAACCTGTGCTCAGAAAGAGCAAAAGGGTCAGGACTCCAAAGTCATTTGGACTTGAGTTTCAATTATACTTAATTGAAGGAACAAGGGATGAAGTCTTTGACCAATACTCCTATTGCTTCATTGTTGAGGATGATCCCAAGACATTTGAAGAAGCAATGAAGTCCCATGATATTGGTTTCTGGAAAGAAGCAATCAATGATGAGATGGATTCCATCATGGGCAATAACACTTGGGTGTTGGTTAATCTACCACCTTATTGCAAACCTCTGGGTTGCAAATGGATTTTCAAAAAAAAATGAAGGTAGATGGAATTATTGAAAAGTTCAAGGCAAGACTAGTCATTCAGGGCTTTAAACAAAAGTCAGGAATAGACTATTTTGATACTTATGCCCCTGTGGCTCGTATCAGTACCATAAGACTGCTGATTGCCTTGGCATCTATTCACAATCTGATTATTCATCAGATGGATGTGAAGACAGCTTTCTTGAATGGTGAATTGGATGAGGAGGTTTATATGAACCAACCTCAGGGCTTCATCTTGCCTGGCAATGAAAACAAGGTGTGTAAACTGATTAAGTCTCTTTATGGACTAAAGCAGGCACCTAAGCAATGGCATCAAAAATTTGATGAAGTGGTTTTGTCTAGTGGTTATGTTCTTAACCAAGCTGACAAATGTGTATATAGCAAATTTGATGAATTTGGTAAAGGAGTCATCATTTGTCTATATTTTGATGACATGTTGATCTTTGGCGCTGACCAAAATCAGGTTGACCTGACAAAGGAATTTTTGTCATCAAGATTCTCCATGAAGGACATGGGGGAGGCTGATGTTATCCTTGGTATAAGGATTAAACATGAAAGTAAAAGAATTTCTATCTCTTAGTCTCATTATATTGAGAAGGTGTTGAGGAAATTCAATTACTTTGATTGTACTCCAGTAAGTACACCTATGGATACTTGTGAGAAGCTGATGCCTAATAATGGCAAGGCTGTATCTCAACTTGAGTATTCTAGGGTAATTGGCTGCCTGATGTATGCCATGACTTGTACAAGGCCTGATATTGCATTTGTAGTGGGTAAATTGAGCATGTATACTAGTAATCCTAGTGTTCATCACTGGCAAGCAGTACAGAGGGTACTGAACTATCTGAAGAGAACTATGGATTACAGTCTCTCATATACTGGTTATCCTTCAGTGTTGGAAGGATACACTGATGCAAGTTGGATCAGTAACACTGATGCAAGTTGGAAGGCTAATAATGATCAACGCAATCATTTGAGTATCTTGATAGCTTTCCAACTTACCATAATTCCATTCAACACATTTCAACCCAAACATACAAAAATGGATCAGAAGAAGCCTCATGTGGTTTTCATACCTTTCCCAGCACAAAGCCACATCAAGTTTATGCTGAAACTAGCAAGGTTACTACATCACAAGGGCCTTCACATAACCTTTGTCAACACTCAGTCCAATCACAACCGCCTGCTAAAGTTTGCTCATGATCTCGATGACACTCCTGGTTTTCAGTTTAAAACAATACCAGACAGTCTATCTTCTACGTTAGAAGACGAAGACAAACCAGGTCGAAGAGATCAGGTCGCAAAATATCTTTATGCCAATTTCTGGGATTCATTTCTTGCTCTTGTAGCTGGACTTGAAACTCCGGTCAAGTGTATTATCTCTGATGGTTTGAAGGTAATTTTCGCAAAAACTACGTTGGCGGCTGAGAAGCTTGGAGTCCCCATCATGCTTTACTGGACATTTGCTGCCTGTGGCTTCATGGCGTACTACCAGGCCAAAGTTCTAACGGAGAAAGGAATTATCCCATTTGAAGGTTAGATCTTTTAGTCCATGTCTCGCCTAAATTTGTTCTAGATGAAAATATTCTAGAGTTCACTCTCATTGATCCAATTTTACTATATTTGTAGATGAAAGTTTTCGGACAAATGGTTACATTGATACGGAGATAGATTGGATTCCGGGAATGGAAGAAGTTTGTGGAAAACTAGAAGGGGGGTTGAATAGTTTTGCCGATTTTAAGTTAGTTTCAAAAACTTTAGATTCAATATTATGTGAAATCGTGTGGATGAAGAGAAAGTATAGATCTAATGATAATGCAAGTAAATAAAGTAAAGCAAGGGATAGAAATGACACAACCGATTTATAGTGGTTCGGCTAGAAGGACACCTTCCTTGCCCTACTCCACTCCCCGAGTCACCTACTCGAGAGTTCAAGCACTATGTCAACAAACTCCTTCAACTTGGTGAAGAAGCCTTCACAACGTTGTTTACACCTTTTTTGGGTACAAAGCTAAATACCGAGTCTGTAACACGGTGGACCAAACCAACACGACTATTACACAACAACTATGTGAAATATCAAATACAAGATCTTTGCTACAGAAATCTTGTGGAGGAACAAATCAATCAAGGACCCCTTGCTTGGATGACTTGTAGAATGCTCGTGATCTCGCCTTAGGGAAGGACCTATATGAGAATCATTAAAGAAAGAAAGAAGAACAACTCTCTAGATCAAGTGATCTTTTGTTAGAAGAGAATGAGAGTATATGAGAGAATTTATAGGCAAAACTTGCCACTGTTCCCCGGATCCCACGGATCCCTCCCTTAAGGGATCCGTCTAGTGTAAACCTAGGGATCCGTGGGACGCTCCTCTTTGCCCATGGGTTTTTTGGTTATGGGTCATGGGTTATGGGTTGGTCCATGGGTATTTCTTTAGATACAATTTATCTAATGAGTACAATGTATCTAGTCAAGTGGGTATGGGTTAATACCATGGGTTATGGATATGATCCATGGGTTGTGATTTTTACCCATCCTAATAAACTATTACAACAAATGATTTATTACAATAATTTGTATTAAGTGACTATATGTAAATGCTTTACAAAAATAACATGTATCCTTATAATTTTACTTATGATAACATTATATTTGTTATCAACAAAACACAAAGAGATCGCAAAATATTAATAAACCTTTTTACGGTTTATTTGTATTAACAATCTCCCCCTTTTTGTTGATGACAAAACATAATGTTATGATGAGTAAAACTTAATATTAGCTGTATGTTTGGAAAGCCAAGTTTTACTTCTTCTCCCCCTTTTTGTCGAAACAAAAAGTTAACCCCATCGAAGAAATAAAATGTGGAAAAATAGTCCACGTATCGCTTACTCCCCCTTGACGGTAGCTCCCCTTAGTTTGGGGCGTCAAGTGATCTAGAGAACACAAGCATTAAAGAGCATACTCCAAAAAAAATGAAAAAATATTGAAGTTTTCATCCAAAGTGAGAAAAATAGAAGATAAAACTAGCTTCTGTCTCACGGATCCCACAGATCCTTCCCTTGAGGGATCCGTCCAGTGTGTGCCTAGTGTGTGCCTATATGCAAACGATTTGGAGTTGCGGTTATCTCGACTCCTAAAAGAAAAGAAAAATAAACTAAAAGTGGAAAAGCATACTATTATGTGAGATAACCCGAGTGCTCCTAATTCAATGTTGCTTAAATGAATGTACCCGAAAACACATATTAGTTATGTGTCCTCTTTAGCATTCAAAATACATGAGATACAATGAAAACGGGTTTTTACTTTGTATTAATAATGAAAAAGCGATTTGTCCTAGACGTGAGAAATTGCTTTTGTGAAATTGATACGGGAATAGGTATCATTTTTGGAAAATGTTTTGAAAAGAGGTTTCTATGTGCGAAAAAATATTTATCCTTTGAATAGAAGATGTGTATGTAATTTTGTGTTTGCAACTTGTACTTATTTTGAAAGAAAATAAGAAAAACTATGAGTTATAAGTGAAAAACTTATCTTGGGTTTTGAAAATTCCCGTATTGCTTGTGAGTTGTGCGTGAAATAGAGATCCTTGACTCAGAAAGAAGAACGCTAGTGTTTACATACCTTGTAGTGTTAAAAAATAAATTACGATGATTGTTCCATGAGACCAAGACCAAGACGAAGTAGGTTGAATTGTTCCCGCTTCAACGGTTTGGTGAGGACGTCGGCTATGTTGTCTTCGAATGCTACCTTCTCAATAGAGATGTTCCCCTTTTGAACAATGTCTCTAAAGAAGTGATGACGAATCTCTATATGCTTTGTGCGAGAATGTAATACCGGATTCTTGCTTAAATCGATGGCACCTTTGTTGTCACATAGAATGGCTATGTCACTTAGATGAATGCCGTAGTCAACTAACGCTTGTTTCATCCATAGTGCTTGTTGGCATGCTTTGCCGGCGGAGACGTATTCGGCTTCGGTTGTTGATATTGCTAATTCCGTTTGTTTCTTTGAAAATTAAGATGTTAAACAACATCCCATAAAAGTACATACCCCACTTGTTCTTTTTCGGTCAACATAATCACCTGCATGGTCAGAATCTGCATATACAATTGTTTCTACTCCCGTACCCTTAGGATACCACAATCCTAATTGAGTCGTACCCCTAATATATCTAAATATCCTTTTTATGGCTTCTAGATGTGATGTTTTAGGGTCTTCTTGAAACCTAGCACATAGACAAACACTAAACATGATATCAGACCTACTAGCCGTGAGGTAGAGAAGACTACCAATCATGCCACGATATTTTGTGTTATCAACGGATTCGTCGTCTTCATCTTTTGAGAGTTTAGTGTCGGATGACATGGGTGTCCTAATTGGTTTTGACTCTTCTAAACCGAATTTCTTTAACATCTCTTTTATGTATTTAGATCGATTAAAGAAGATACCATCTTCTACTTGTTTGATTTGTAGACCAAGAAAGAAACTAAGTTCTCCCATCATACTCATCTCAAACTCGCCATGCATGATTTTAGAGAAATCATCACACATGTCTTGACAAGTGGATCCGAATATAATATCATCTACATATATTTGAACAATGATTATGTTTGACTCTCTTTTCTTAGTAAAAGTGTGTTATCAACTAACCCCATGGTGTAGTTGTGTTTGATTAAGAATGACTTGAGTCTATCATACCAAGCTTTTGGAGCTTGTTTAAGACCGTAAAGGGCTTTCTTTAACTTATACACATGTTTAGGTTTTTCAAAATCAATGAAGCCCGGAGTTTGAGCTACATATACTTCTTCATTAATAAAACTATTTAGAAAAGCACTTTTGACATCCATTTGATAAAGCTTAAGATCATTAGCACAAGCATAAGCAAGAAGTATTCTTATAGACTCTAATCTAGCCATGGGGGCATAGGTCTCATCAAAGTCTATTCCTTCTTGTTGGTTATACCCTTGGGCAACGAGTCTAGCCTTGTTTCTAGACACTACTCCGTTTGCATCTAACTTGTTTTTATAAACCCATTTGGTTCCTATTATGGTTTGATTACTAGGTGGAGGGACAAGTGTCCAAACATCATTAGAAACAAATTGATTTAATTCTTCTTGCATAGCCATTACATAACTTTCATCTTTTATGGCTTCTTGTGTATTCTTAGGTTCTATGGTTGAAACAAAACAAAATAGGCTACTTTGGTTTTGAACTTGAGGCCTTAAGGTTCTTTCCTTTAACTTTCCTATGACCTAATCTACGAGGTGATCTTTGGACTCTTTAATATTTATGAGTTCATTATTTGAAGATTCTTCTTCTTCTTTATTTATATTTTTCTTTATTATAATAGCTTCACTTTCAACAATCTCGTCATCGACAAGAGGTGGAGAGGGTTTGGGTGGACTTTCATCAAATTTTACATTTAATGACTCTTCTACCTTCATTGTTTCTTTATTTAATATTACGTAAGCTTTGCTATTTGGAGAGTAACCTAGAAAGATACCTTCAGTTGATTTAGGATCAAATTTTGTAAGGTAATCTTTAGTGTTAAGAAGAAAACATTTGCTACCAAAGACTCTAAAGTGATCTAACGTAGGCTTTTGGCCTCGAAGTAACTCGCATGGAGTTTTACCTAAAATTGGTCTAATTAAGACTCGATTAAGTATGTACGTTGAAGTATCAACGGCATTGCACCAAAACTTTTGAGGTATGGATTGCTCATTTAGCATGGTGCCACTCATTTCTTGTAGGGTTCTATTCTTTCTTTCAACTACCCCATTCGATTGTGGAGTGCGAGGAGCCGAGAAGTTGTGAGTAATACCATTAGCGTCACAAAAAGCTCCAAATTTCACTTCATTATCGAATTCCCTACCATGATCTGTTCTAATAGACACTATAGGACTTCCTAGTTGTCTTTGGATTTTCTTGCTTAATATTTCAAAATAATTAAACGTTTCCGTTTTATTCTTTAAGAATTTAGTCCATGTGTACCTAGAGTAATCATCCACTATGACCAAAGTGTAGTAGTTGCCTCCATAACTTTGGATAGCGGATGGACCAAATAAATCTATGTGTAGTAATTCTAGACACTTAGTTGTAGACACCATGTTTTTAGATTTGTGACTAGAATGGACTTGTTTTCCTACATTACAAGCATCACAAAAGTGATGTTCATATTTTAACTTAAGTGGATCTCGTACTAGATCTTTGGATGATAGCGATTGAAGAAGTCGCATATTGGTAAGACCCAATATTCGATGCCATAAGGTCGAAGTATTATCCATAGAGGTAAGACAAAGTTTGTCTTTAGGTTCATTACCAATTTTAATGACATAGACTCCATGTCTTTAGGTTCATTACCAATTTTAATGACATAGACTCCATGTTTCCTAATTCCTCTTCCTATGGTTATGCCATTTTTTAATATCTTACTACCAGTTTCGGTAAAAAGTACATTGCACTTTTTATCACATATTTTTCCTATACTTAAGAGGTTAAAGTGTAGGTTTTCTATGTGACACACATCGTTAATGGTTAGAGATTTGTTAGAAATCGTACCTTTACCGATGATTTTACTTTTGCTATTTCCAAACACCACATTTCCTCCATTGAAGGATTCATATGTGGAGAATAGATCTTTATTGCCTGTCATGTGCCTCGTGCACCCGCTATCCTTGACCCATTCATCCGGATCTAGGTCGACCTTTAAGCACACCTCGTCATTTGCCATGAGACAAATTTCTTCGTCCTCCTCATCGCTCATTCCCCACGTGCCGCTCACGAACGCCTTTTGATCATCCCGTTTGGGACACTTACTAATAAAGTGGTTTGGGTCCCAACATTTAAAGCAAGCACGATCATCCCTTGGCTTCTCGTCCTCTTTGCTTTTCTGGAATCCTTTCTTGTCATCATACGGTTGTTTGATGTATCTTCCCTTCCCTCTAAAGAACTTTTTAAAGTCCCTTACAGCCATAGCATACTCCTCGTCGTCACTATCAGAAGAGGAGTTCTCTTCATCGCTTGAGGCCTTTTTGGCTTTAAGGGCAAGAGATTTGTGTTTCTCTTTCACCTTTGAGGCTTCGGAATCTTTAGCAAGGACCAGCTCGTAGACTTTTAAGTTGCCTATGAGTTCATCAAGGGTAAGGATTGTCAAATCTTTTGACTCTTCAATTGCCGTCACCTTGGATCTCCACTTGGATGGAAGTGCCCTTAGATATCTCCTAACATGGTTACGGCTAGAAAAAGATTCATCAAGTGCTTGTAAAGATGTAATAATAGTATTAAAATTACCAAAACAATGATCTATAGTTTCCTCATCTAATATTAAAAATTGTTCATATTGTTGAACAAATAAATCAATTTTATTATTTTTAACTTGTTGATTACCTTGATGAGTTACAACTAAAGAATTCCAAATTTCTTTAGAGGTTTTAAGCATAGAAATTCTTTCGAATTCCTTTTTGGGTAAGGCATTATATAAAACCATTTTAGCTTCACTATTTTTAGAAAGCTTTTTCTTCATGTCATCATTTAGTTTATCATGAGGTATGTTAACTATATTTCTTTTATCATCTTTTGAGGTAGCCTCAAAATCGCCTTCAACAATAATGTACCAAAGATCAATATCTTTAGACTTCACATACGTTTCAAATCTATTTTTCCAATATATAAAACCATTAGTTTCAAGTAGTGGTGGTCGTTGCATAGATTGCCCTTCCTTGTAATTTTCAGAATCCATAGTGATCGAAAAGTTTTTAAAATACGGTTTACTTTAAAACTTTTATAAACTTAGCTCTGATACCAATTGTGAAAAAACTATAAGGGGGGGTTGAATAGTTTTGCCGATTTTAAGTTAGTTTCAAAAACTTTAGATTCGATATTATGTGAAATCGTGTGGATGAAGAGAAAGTATAGATCTAAGGATAATGCAAGTAAATAAATTAAAGCAAGGGATAGAAATGACACAACTGATTTATAGTGGTTCGGCTACAAGGACACCTTCCTTGCCCTACTCCACTCCCCGAGTCACCTACTCGAGAGTTCAAGCACTATGTCAACAAACTCCTTCAACTTGGCGGAGAAGCCTTCACAACGTTGCTTACACCTTTTTCCGGTACAAAGCTAAATATCGTGTCCGTAACACGGTGGACCAAACCAACACGACTATTACACAACAACTATGTGAAATATCAAATACAAGATATTTGCTACAGAAATCTTATGGAGGAACAAATAAATCAAGGACCCCTTGCTTGGATGACTTGTAGAATGCTCGTGATCTCGCCTTAGAGAAGGACCTATATGAGAATCACTAAAGAAAGAAAGAAGAACAACTCTCTAGCTCAAGTGATTTTTTCTTAGAAGAGCATGAGAGTATACGAGAGAATTAGTAAGGAGAGGGGTGAGTAGAATGAAGAAATGGCTCTCTATTTATAGGCAAAACTTGCCACTGTTCCCCGGATCCCACGGATAGGGATCCGTCTAGTGTAAACCTAGGGATCCGTGGGACGCTCCTCTTTGCCCATGGGTTTTTTGGTTATGGGTCATGGGTCATGGGTCATGGGTTATGGGTTGGTCCATGGGTATTTCTTTAGATACAATGTATCTAATGAGTACAATGTATCTAGTCAAGTGGGTATGGGTTAATACCATGGGTTATGGATATGATCCATGGGTTGTGATTTTTACCCATCTTAATAAACTATTACAACAAATGATTTATTACAATAATTTGTATTAAGTGACTATATGTAAATGCTTTACAAAAATAACATGTATCCTTATAATTTTACTTATGATAAGATTATATTTGTTATCAACAAAACACAAAGAGATCGCAAAATATTAATAAACGTTTTTACGGTTTATTTGTATTAACAAAGTTCGTTTAAGGGATCTACCTGACCTTATCTTAGCCAAAAAAACCTGATGATTTAGCATTAAATTTCTTTGTGGAAGCACGTAAGGCAGCATATAAAGTTTCACACATAATTATCCTTAGTTTTGACGAATTAGAGGCTACTCTTATCAAAGAGCTTAAATCCATCTTTCTGCAGATCTATACGGCTGGGCCTCAGCAGTTACTTTTGAGTAGGATAACAGAAAAGGAGACTGTGAAGTCAAAATTTAACAGCTATAGTTTATGGAAGGAAGAATCCGAGTGTCTGCAGTGGCTCCAATCGAAAGAACCTGATTCTATGGTTTATGTCAGATTTGGAAGTGAGACAGTCATGACCTTACAAGATCTTCTTGAACTTGGTTGGGGGACTTGTTAATAGCAACCAGTATTTTCTTTGGATCATACGGACCAATTTGGTTGATGGGAAGCCCATGGCTTTGCCTGAAGAACTCAAGGAGGTGATTAAAGCAAGTGACTTTATTGCAAGCTGGTGTTCACAAGAAGAAGTCCTGAACCACCCTTCGGTTGGTGGGTTTTTGACTCATGGTGGATGGGGTTCGGTGATAGAAAGCTGTTGGGATTTTAGAACAAGTTAACCAGTTAACCTCTACGAGTATGCAGCGGATAAGGATCTAGTAATCGCAATTAGGTTAACCACATAACTAATAAACAATTAATTAATAAAAGGGATAAAAGAAAACCTAACCTTGCTTGGCTATTTGAAAGCAAGTGTAACGGACAATAAAACCAATACGAAACTAAGTATCTAAATTAGACACCTCTATGAGTATCACACACAAACCCGATAACCGTATACGTTCGATAAAGAAGCTAGTCGAGAACGTATTAAAACCAATCAACCTTTGATAACTTGAATACCATGAACAAAACAAATTAAAACCCCTTGCTTGGATGTCATATTCGACCAGGAACACAACCAAGTAATACTAATAATAAACCTTTAAAACCCTTGAATCTACGATGCAAGTTAAAAGGTATTATTCACTTGAAACTAAAAACAATCGACTAAAATATAAGCCATTTGTTTAAAGTTCTGTAACAGTGAATCTTATATTAATTTGTGTATAGGATGCATGCGTAGGACCAAGACCCTATATCATATATCAGAATCAATGACCAATCAATTATTAGGGATATTCTATTAGGGATATTATATATATATATATATATATATATATATATATATATATATATATATATATATATATATATATATATATATATATATATATATATATATATATATATATATATATATATATATATATATATATATATATATATATATATATATATATCAATCGTACATGTGATGAATGATATGTTTGGTTTTATAGCCAAAAGCCAAAACGACCTTAACTTGGGTCTTGGCTTGAACGACAAGCAACAAGCCCAAGCAACCCATTCATCTCACTTGACCACTCATTTTGTAAGCTTCAAGGCCTATGGCAGCTTAGACAAACCGACCCAAGTCCATGAAATAGCACATGGGTCGTTTAAAGAAAAACGGGTCAAGTTGCATGCATGATATATATATATATATATATATATATATATATATATATATATATATATATATATATCGGGTATTCAAGTTATAATACGTTTGACACGTATACTCGTGTTTATCGTGTGTGCCCCTATAGGCTCACACACTTTCAGCCGTTTACGTTTGTTTACAACTCTCACAAACCAACAGCTCTCACTTGAGATTTGGTGTGTCTAATGGCACACAAAAGTAACGACGGAAACGCCTAGCAAACGCTCTCACTCGCTTTTTAACTAAAAGTGTCTGATAGAATATTTTTGTAAAAGTTTCTCAGTAGCATGGTCATTCAATGTCTTGCCTTAATCATCATTTGTTATAGATACCGTTAAACCATGGATAATGGATCTCAAATCATTCCATATAGTTTAACCATAGAATCATCTTGCATTACCCTTTGGGTTTGGCCAAACAATTATCTGATTAAATCGCCATGGTATCTTTGTGCACATATCAAGTGGAGTAACAAATCCTTTATTGACTACAAGTGTTGTGGATGCTGCTTCACATTACTCCGAAATATAGCTTTTATAACTACCTTGTTCAGATAGAGTTTTGCGTATACTTACAAAAAATAATATCCACACATAACAGAACTTGCTTGTATCTCAAGTCTAAGGACGAAGATAACAAACCATTTTCAATATTTTACTTATGACAAGGATCCAAAAGTAAATGTTTGAATGTTGGGGTATCCGATATGCATCCCTTGTGAATACACATGAGTTTGGCGGGAACATTCCACATTATCGTTAGAATATAACCAACACTCACATTTGCCTTACATAACAATATTCCCATATTGTTAACCGACAATGGACATATTTAGAATAATAAAATTATTCAAGGATTAAACATGCAAAATATAGGATAACAATTATTATATGAATGAATAACAAATACCAAGTATCTTTATTCATCATAAAGTAAAAATTGTCTTTCAATCCCAATTATCCAAATACTAAAACAGATATGCATGAAACTCATTTAGTAAGTTGAACCCTAATGTTTCCAACATTCTCAACCTTTTTTAAAAGAAAAACTAAATAGTCATCTGAGTAAACTTTTCGAATACTTGTTTCAAATTTCACATATAGTGAGTGATTTGAAATATAAGATGAGTGTCTTATCTCATATGCTCATACTATTGCAAGAGTTATAGTATGGAGATGTCGTCTTACCTTGCATGAGGTATTAAAAATCAGCGACATACTGACAGTCATCTTCACAGTTTCTAAAAGTGTAAAGTATTCTCATTCCTTAATGTGTAATGCAACAATGCTCTATGTTGAGCACAACTAGTTAGCAGATTTATCATAAAAGATGAAATCTTACTACAACTAGTATTGATAATCCTCTAGCATCATTTGTACTTATACAACATTATGCTTTATAATTTTCGTAAACATCTATATTAACAATAATCTAAAAACCTCTCAATTAGATATTTTTGTTGTCAGCTCATTTTGTTCTTGTACAAAAGCAACAACTAGTCTTATACACAATATAATGTATACATGACAAACCCTTAGTTTAAAAATACAAGGTTTCCATCCATGTAAATTATTCCAAATGAAAATATACCATTTTAAGACTTGCTCAAATGATATATTGCATTTGTGTCAGACTTATTTTAGCATTTTTTTATTCCAGATAAACATTTATTCCAAGGTTGTTTGCTTTATTCCCTAAATTCCAAGTGAAGTTTCATTCCAAGCTTAAGGATCGATATCTAGCTTAAATAGAATGATATCTTCAGCATGTAAATTTTAAGGAAAAACACAATCCTCCTATTCAATGTCAGATATACTCAAGAGATATCTTAATTCAATCAGAATCATATTGTAATTAAATTCAAGATCTCAGCTCTTAGATGCACGATCCAATCCAAAATATGGATTGCTCAAATTTTGTATACTACATAAAGAAAATATAGATTCATAATCCTTTTGATTACACACCGTCCTCGCAAAAGGTAATCATAAAGAAAGATGTATTATAATTAATTATCTTTATATCATTAATGCGTGTATATATAAGAAAATTTAATCACAGTTAATTGCTTAAGTATGATTAAAAACTTCTTATAAAATGTCATGCATTAACATGTATACAATTTTGTCCTTGTGAGTCTTTCTTCAAAAGAAACTCATTCCAACCTCGTAGGTTAACTTTTAGGCAAAATAACAATCAAGCTTAAAACTCGATTTGCCTTTTAAGGACTGCATCTTATCATTCATAGTTCTAAAACATTTATCAGCTTCAAGATGTGATAATATATTTTATTAATTAGCTGATTTACAATAATCTTCTAACTTATATCCCTCAACATTGATAAAAAATATCACTCAAGTGATGAGGCATCCTTTCGGATTTATGAATTAGAGTAATCATTATACTTTGGTCGACATTTATATGTTTAACCTTAGTATGACATTAATAAGTTGATTTTAGAAGGTTAAGGATTTTGTTCTCAAAAACTTTGAGATATGTATATGCTCCCACTTACTTTTGTAAGTAGAGACAATTCTCTAAATACTAAATATTTAAGCAACAATAAATTGTTCTTTATTGGGAACCACAAAATACATTTCAAGTTCTCATCTCTAGATTTGTTAATAAAATGCTTCATAAGATTTTAACAAATTCAGAACTTAAATCAAGACATAATGGAATTCCTTCCAACAACTCAAATTAGGGTTTATAGAAAAACTCTAGTTTAGTATCACTCTTTAACCAAAAATTCTAGCAATAGTTTTGTGTTTCGTCAAGCTAGGAAGAACACCAAAACTACAATCGTCAAGCTAGGAAGTATAGAATAATCAAAAATCCAAAAGGATTTAGGATTCAATTGGTTTGAGTGGTAAAACCTCAAATCCCTAATGAATTAGGGTTTTCAGTTATGGGTTGTCTTGAATACCTTCTAGGTTTGAACTATATTGAGTGTATCCATGACACACGCAATTTCTAGCCTTGATATGTTTTGGAGGTAGAGCAATTAAAGCTATCATGATCCAAACAATATAAATAAGGTTTGACCAAACACATTAGACATAACATAATAAATTGGTATCCTATGAGTTATTAGAATTGTGAAACTATATCAGAATTCTATAGATAACTTAATTCTCTTTGGACCAAATACTTGTCAATTGGGTCAAGCCAAATTGCAAATAAAGTATTTACGAACCAAGTGCATGCAATAATGTATATTCATTGAACAATACAAGAACCTTATGTTCACGTGTTCACAAGAAGAAAGAATTGTTCAAGGATTATATGTTCATGTGTTAACAAGAAAACAGAACATTTCAATAATACATTATAAGTCTTTGAATAATTCAAAGGCCTTATGTTTATGTGTTAACTAGAAA
The DNA here is from genome assembly GCA_019973895.1 of Chrysanthemum seticuspe. Taxonomy (NCBI): domain Eukaryota; kingdom Viridiplantae; phylum Streptophyta; class Magnoliopsida; order Asterales; family Asteraceae; genus Chrysanthemum; species Chrysanthemum seticuspe. Next base: position 281,901,399 of record BPTQ01000006.1, on the reverse strand, counting down.
ACATAACAATTATACTATATATACTTTATGTTATAAGTCATTGATTAATTCAAGGACTTTATAATTATATCTTAACATGTAAGCATAATTATACTAACAAAAGTAATCACAAACGCAAACACTTGAGTTATATAGTAATTTCAAGTTAATTTTATACTTCATAATTATAATCATTATCATATGACCATAATTATGTTGACTAAAACATGTAGTCTAATGTTCAAGTATCTATACACAATATCATGACATTTGAATGTAGTAGGGCAACAAACATCTAGCGTGTTCATGTCCTAGTAGAATCATTATTAGAATGTAGTAGGGCAATAAACATCTCACGTGTTAAAGTCCTAGTAAAATTCTTGTTTACATGTAGTAGGGCATTAAACATCTAACGTGTTTAAGTCCTAGTAGATTTATTAGTTTTCTTACCTTGCGGTCAAGAGATACCAATAATATTGTTGTTCCTTGCACACACTTTGATATTTCTCCCACTTGTGTAAGGTACAACATCATATTATGAAAACAAACAACACGTGATTGATTGTTCAAACGATATGATAATGTCATAGATATTATAAGTAGTTTTAGAACCATAACCTTTAATAAGGAATTTTGGATTATTATTCTATAGATAACTCTTCAGGAAGCGACAGCAGGAAGGCAACGTGTTATCTAATAAAATAAAATGCAATTTTTCTTTAAGCAATGGTTGTTCATATTCGAAAAGTAATGAATTATTTCAAAGCTAGTTTGAAATGATATGGGTGACTAACAGGAAATAAATCCCGTAGCTCCCACTGAAATTGACAACATTACATGAATGATATTTCAGTAATAAATTGCAATTGCTCCCACTGGATTTGTCAACATTGTAAGTGTTACATTTCCAGTAGAAAAACATATAGCAGTTTTATATACTTTCCTATTCTCTTCAAATACCTACGAGTAGCATGCACTTACGTATTCAACAGATTATATGAAGTTCTACTTATGTAGACAATGGACTAGCCATTATTTCATTCAATTAACTTGAATCTTTAGCATGCAATTCCTCCTTTATCGTCTACATAGCCTCAAGGGTAATTAGCACTTTAGGAATAATAAGAGTCCAAGAAGATTACCTAGCAAATATGCTAGTAATTCCTTTACTCTTTGCGGTTTAAACTCATACATCGTGACAAGTACAGGATGTTATTTATTTTGGTAGCTCTAAACACAATGTTTCCAGTTACACAAAATATTCTATCTTTCAATTAACTCTAGACCACAAAAGGGTAATGAAAGATCATAAATAAGTTTATCAATTTGTAATCCTATCTTAGTTTGTCAACTAAGGAGAAAAGATAGGTATAAGTCTCACTCTTCTTACTAGGAAAAGAGACTAAGTTTGTCTTTCGAAGAAAAACAACTTTGTTTACGAATTATGTTGCAATAACACAATTAATCAGAACATAAAAAGTTCAATTCTAGTATTTTCGATAATTACATTCTTAAAAGAATTAACTACCCAATTAATTACTAATAAGACTAAGATCCATCTTGCAACCCCACTTAATTACCATAGGTCTGACCAGTGCATAAAAAATAGGACAAGAGGTAAGCGATGGGCGTTAATTGCATAATGCAACTCTTAGATTTATGAGACTGATCAAGGCATTAGTAAACAAGTAATAATGTCATGAGCATGTTTAGTTCTCATCTTATGCCTCGGGTTCAAGGTCTGACCAAGCCAACTCGAGATAAGTCGACCAAGTATGAACGTGTAAAAATAACCATAGGTCTGACCAGTGAGAAATAGTTACCATGGGTTGGAAAGGCCCTTAGGTCTGACCAGAGAAGTCAATCCAAATGCACGTGTTCATAGTTGGATGGCATAGACTTAAAATTAAAAAAATAGGTATGCACATATAAATGTGGTAAAAATCGTGTACAAAGAAGCATGAAAAACAACTTTGTAACACTAATCTTAAAAACTTTTTGGTAATGACACTGTACTGATCATCATGGTTCACGGTAGCTCCAATCGAACGCACAGGGAGGCAGAGGACCAGGTAAGCGCTGAAGCAATAACCTAGACATCCTTTCGGTGCGACTGTGTGAACCTCTTTGAACCCCCTTTTTAGTTTGTTCTAGTGGGTGAGCAGTACATGCTAAGTGTCCATAGAGTCTAGTTTTTAAATTCTTAAAAACGTGTTTCATTAAATTCGGTCACTTTATTTTACAAAAATGATTTTCCACGAATCAAATAGCAGGTCACATTGTGCATGATATTTAGGCGTGTAAATAAATACCCATATTAATGTTATGGTTACGATATGTATTATTCCATATTGCATACAATTAGGTGTCAAAGCAAGTAATAATGCACATATAGGAATCACAAACATATAATCATAAACATCAATATAATACACATATTGTTCCGAGTTCTCTTGCGAGTCTTCCCCAAACGGAGAACCATAAGACCTTCACTAGGATACAATACCTAGATCGCCCCATACATTACAAAAGCAATTGAGTGGGTCTTGCGGTCGGAAAACACATAAAAACGCATGGCAATCTCAATTAACAAGTAATTATGCAATTTTATGTATTTAATAAACAATATGTAATTCTAATAATCATTATAATTCTAATTAACAATTAATTAATTATAATTAACATTTAATTCTAATTAGCAAGTAATTCTAATTAACATGTAATTTATATTAACAAATTAATTCTAATTATCAATATAATTTAATTTGTATGTGACTAGTTATTTTTTTATTAAAAATTGACAAGTATTGCATATAGTTGTCAAAACAAAATAAAACAAATAACTAAATTAGGTTTCATGCAGCCTTTTGAACATGTTTATTAATAAGAAACGTGTAACCCATAATCGCAAAAACAAGATGATTCGTGATGCCACTGTTGGGATTTTAGAACAAGTTAACCAGTTAACCTCTACGAGTACGCAGCAAAGATAAGGATCTAGTAATCGCATTTAGGTTAACCACATAATTAATAAACAATTATTTAATAAAAAGGATAAAAGAAAACCTAACCTTGCTTGGCTATTTGAACGCAAGTGTAACGGAAAATAAAACCAATACAAAACTAAGTATCTAAATTAGACACCTCTATGAATATCACACTGATGAGTGTTTAAATACTCATCATTTTTGTACCATTTAAACTGCAAAAACATCTGAAAACACTCAGAAATGCATCAAAATGATAAAAATATCACAAATAAGTGTTTTATGTGTTTTAAATGCAAAAATATCAAAATCTGGTGAAAAACGTATCAAGTTTGCATAATTGGCAGTTTTAGTCCCCCAAGTTTTAAAAGTTGTCAAAAACAGTCCCTGGTAAATCTAAATAAAGAAAAATGTTATTCAAGGTCCCTGAAATATTCTAAGTTGTCAAAAATGGTCCTTGAATAAATCTTTTGTTAAATGACAGAAAAGGTCCCTTAACTTTCAAAATTGTCAAGTTTGGTCCCTGGAAAATTTGAAAATGTCAAAACTGGTCCTTGTACTATTGAAGTTTGTCAGTTTTGGTCCTTGTGACAACTTTGGAATATTGGCAGGAATGGTCCTTCAAGAATTGGAGAATTGCAAAACAAGTCCTTATGTTATTAAACTAGCCATGAACCCTTTTTGTGAACCTTGACCCCTGCCAACCAATTTGACCCCTGCCCATCCAGTGACCTCCCCTTTTTGACCCCCTGGTCAACACCAGTCAAACAATACCCTTTGCCGCCCACTTTATCTCTTCCCCTCCACTTGCCTGTTTGCCTGCAATTCCTTCTCCCAACATCTCACCCATCTCCCATCACCTTATCCTCTCACCCCTCAACCCCCCTCATCATCACACCTATCCACCCCCTCCCCTAGTTGCAAAGGTAGAGTCCACAGAGGTCAAAATAACTTTCCCGCCAAAACCAAACCGATGGCTAAAATCCACAAAAGTTATCCAATGACCCTGGAACCAAGTGGGAAGTGATCAGAGGAGAGAGAGAGACATTTTGGAGCTATAAAAGAGAGAGGAAATGCAGAGATAAAGCAGTAGTTAGTTTTTAATTTTCAATGTATGTCGTTTTTATAGAAATGTCTTAGTTTAACTCTTAAAGTGTAATTTATCAGTTTCTATGTATTGGATTTAAGATAATTAAATGTTTGTAATCAAGTTTCAGTCCTAATTCAAAGTTTCATTTAAGCTTCATAATTTCAAGTTCACTGTTACAAAATCCATTTTCAAAGTCTTATATGCAAACCTTTAACAGCTTATTTTTAAGTTTCAATAAGTTTAGTTAAGCTATTTAAAGCTTTTTGTAAGCTTATAAGTTACTTTTAAGCAAAATGTCATGTGGTCAACAAAAGTCAACTGTGAGCTCAAATGGAATTGGAAATGGATTGGGGTGTTGCAGTGATTGAACATGGGTTGGATTAGCTTAGGATAGAGTAGGTTGGTTCTGGTTTTAGCCTGCAAAAGAAGCTTGACAATTGTGAGTATCTGTCTTATTTGCATTTTCATTTCTATTTGCAAATGGTGTTTGTATCTGTATCTGTGTTTAAGAATGGTTCAAACTTGTTTATTTAGTGGTAATTAAAGTAGTGAGACTTAGTTTGATCAATAATATAAGCTGGTTCAGTGATTAGCTCATTTAAAGTTCAAAACAGTTGGTAAAAGTTGTGTTTGGATTTGTTGTTTAAACTGTGCTATAGGTTAGTTCAGTGTTTAAGACCTGTTGTTTCATGCTTGTTAAGCTCTATTTGACTTATTGCAGTCATAAAATTGTGCCTGCTAACACTCAAAGTCAAATTCATCCAAAATCTGTCTCATTTCATATCTGTTAAGATTTTAGAAAAGCATAATCTTGTTCTATGTTTAGAAATCAATAGGATAGCCTAATTTAGTTTTATTTCACCTTAATACATCATATTCAGTCCTTAAATCAGTTGCAAAACTCATGAAAGTTTTCATGACTGTCTCAAAAAGTCAAAAACTGAAAATGTCAGTTTGAGCCCATCTAGAGTGATTTTCTATGGACTCATTTTTAGTTCAATCCAAATGAAACTTTGGGTTTTTAAACTTCTGTTGGTCTATTTTATTATTGTCATTTTTATAGAATTTTGTCAATTTTGTATAAGCCTCAAACAAGCTTGTCAATTGGAGCTTATTTGCCCTGTGCAATTGACTCAGTTAACACTGAGTCTGCACAGGGTGTGTGCAAGGCTTGCACAGGGCTCATCTTGGCTCACCAAGGTCTGGTCTTTGGCTTGTAAGCACTTGGCCGGGTCTTCTCTAGAATCCTTCATCTGTTTTTTAAGTTTCAGCTTATCTAGGTGCTTATTTTCTAGTCCAAAGTAGTAGCCTCACAACTGTTTTTAGCTCATAAGCTCTTGATCTCAAATCTGTTCAAACAACACAATAGAGGTTAAGGCTTGTGGAAACTTGTTGCATTTGGGTACTCTTATCATATTATAGCTTCTGTGTTGCTATGGTGGTCTTTGGTTTTCATTTTACTTATTTCAAGTGCTTAATAATAAGCACTTACCATTGCAGTTTCAATTTCCTTTACACAAGCCCCTGTTTTTATATTTTTCTCAGCTTTAGAATATTATTGTAGACTTATCTTGAATTTTTCAGATTTTTCCAAGTCAGTTTAGTATTTTTCTTGATTTAATTCAGTTTTTAGGCCTTTTTAATTAGCTTTTAATACAATTAATTAAGAAAAGTTTCAAAAAAATAATTTTTCATTTTTCTTAAGTTAAGATAAATATAAAAAGTCAAAAAAATATTTTTCTAGATTTTTCTTAGTTAAATTTGTATTTTTAAACAATTTAAATAGTTTTAAATAGTTTTTAATTCATAGAAAATACAAAAATAATCAGAAAAATACAAAAATAGTTTTGAAAATTCTATTTTGTTATTTTAGATTTTTCTAAGTCATAATTTTATTTTTCTAGCTTTATTTCATATTTTCTTGTATTTTAGGTTATTATTAATTAGTTAAAACTAGTTTTTAATTAATAATAATTAATTAAATAGTCATAAAAATAATTTTCTTTTTCTTATAATTTTCTTTTATCATTAGGTTTGTAAAAATGTTATTTTCATATTTTTAGGATTAATATTGTGTAAGTTTCACATTTTCTCTTGTACGTTACGTAGTTTTAAATTAAGTTTTATAAAAACATAAAATCAAAAACATCATTTTGCAAATAGTGATAGCATTTATTTAATATTTTTTATCTTTTTAATTTTCTTTAATTTGCATTTAAGCCCCTGTAGTTTATGTGCTCTTTCTTTAGTATAGATCAATCACAATCCTTTCCCGTTCAAATTCTCTCGATCACTATACGTTTGACTATTCTCGCACAGCTCGTTGGGACTTAACGACCTGGGGAAACACTATACTCTCCTGATCTTCATTGCATTTGCTTCTGAGCTGTTTTAAGTTTGTTACGGTTGGCCATTCACAAGTGGTCGGCTTGCGTGATAAAACTTGACGGTTTGGAGCAGATCAAATTTTGGCGCCGCTGCTGGGGAGCAGTGCTAATAGTCTTACGTTTAGCAGATTAGTGATTTGAATATTCACTCCTTGTTCATACCATCTATATGTGTTTATATTTTTTTTATAAAAATCCAAAAATCCAAAAACATCTTCTTTCTTATTTGTGCAAAATGTTTATCCAAAAACCCAAAAATATTCCTCTTTACCCTCTTACCCTTTTTGATTCTTTATCCCTTTACCCTCTGTCCATTTGATTCTTTTTCTCATGGAATCTCTCGACTACGACGAATTCTAGGACGAAGTTGAAAAACGTGATGCTTTATCACAAATGTCAAGAATTCGTGTTGTTCGTGATGATCCATTAATTCTGCTTAGGGAAATGGAAAGAGAAACCGGGGTGACAAAGGACCAGGTGCTTCCCTCTGATAATGGAAGTGCTAAATACGTCCAACCTACGGTTATCCAAAGACCTAACCCCTCAATTGCTCCTAAGCCGTCTAGAATTGATCCTAAACTTTCACGATTTACGGTTAAAAGCAAACATGCAGAATTTAGACCGGTGACTAGCAAGAATGACTTGCCTAATCTTCACGTTTCTCAAGAACCAGAACCGGAGACCATAACGGAAGTGGTGGAAATTGCTAGCTCTCAGAGCACACCACTTGTCCCACCTTCGGATTTTTCAAAATGTTCTTCGAGTCTTAATAGTCATTCGGATCACCATGTTGGTTTTGTTGATTCTTTGAATAAACCGATTCCTTCTCATAATTCTCAAATGAAATCGTTTATTCCTTGTGTCGGTTGTGGTGAGCCTCTTTTTGGTTCACCATGTCATTGGTGTACGTGTGTACAATGTGGTAATGATATTCGTAACGGGAGTTGTTTGTTTTGTGGTTCGAGGAATTCATTTGATTATGATCCTAATCAAAACTCATTTAACGGCCCCTCAAACTTTTCTAATTACCCACCACAGCCCGACTCATCTTCATATAATCAACATAACTGCTGTGAATTTTGTGGAGGTCCTCACCAAGGGTTTGAGTGTCAATCCGGAAACACGTTTGTCTATGAACAGTTTTCCGGTGATGCTTAGAACTTTGGTTATGACCAATATCTATATAATTCACCAGTCCAGACTCAACAGTTTTACTGTTGTGAGAACTGTGGAGGTTCCCATTTCAGCTCTGATTGTCAAACAGGGAATCCATTCCCTTGTAACAATTACGACTATCCATATCACGACCAACCTCCACAGTGCCAAATGAATCAAACTCCTCAACAAACCCAACAAGACACTTATCTAGAGCTTTTGGAGTCAGTGAAAAGAACTGAGGAGTTGTGTAAAACAGCATTTCATAATGTTCCCAATTTTTCTTGTGTATATTGTGGGGGTCCTCATGATGATTATCAATGTCAACCTTCTGGTTTTGACAAATCTCCACTCCCACAATGTCCCGTCATTCAAAATTCACATGAGAAATCCATGGAAGAATTGCTAGCTGAAGAGCAGGCTGCTAAAATAAATTCCCAAATTGCTTTTGAAAAATCTATTAGGGAATCAATTGCACAAGAAAAAGCAGCCAGATCTAGCTCTCAATTTCGTTTTATTCATGATGACAGTGATGATGAGGATATACTTGAAGATTCATCAAATTCATCAGTGGATATCCCAGCAGTTGAAATTCCATCTCAAACAACTGCTATCACACCCGAAGCTCCCACTCACTCTCTGAACATGGGGGACGAGCATCTTGACACTGTTCCTGAAAAGGAATCGGACGAATTCATAAAGTCTAGTGTTGAGAACCTTGTCCCAATCCCGAGAGAGTCACAGGGAACTTCTGATCATATGTGTGATTCTCTTTCCCCTCTTGAGTGTTCAAAAGATCATTTTGAAACTTTCTCCGATGTTAGCGACGATTGTACTTCTCATGGAAACATCGAGTATGTTGAGGCATCACTCCCACAGTCTGATGCTGATCATCTTCTTGAGGAGTTCACCGATGAACTCACTCACATCAGTCCACTTTCATCAGAAAGTGACGATGATCTCTTTGATTTCGAAGCCGATCTTGGAGAAACTGAAAATCTCCTATATAATGATCATCCACTCATTTCTTGTCCCATTTCCGACTCTTCCATTCCTTCTCTCACTTCGGATGAGGAAGATGATAACTTTTGGAAGGAGGTTGATGCTTTTCTTAGTGATGAGTCAATTCCAACAGGGATTGACAATACTTACTTTGATTCGGAGGGAGACATCCTCTTTCTTGAAAATCTGTTGATTAAAGAACCGTTTCCAGCTCTCCCTCCCGGAAATTTTGTTGCCAATCACCATACAAGCTTCAAGTCTAAGCTTAAAAATCTAACAAATGGTGATTTGCTCCTCACTAATGAAGAATGGGATTGCATTGTGATGCACATCTTTATTCCATTTTTCACAAATGGTGTGGTTTCTCGTTCCCTTTTCTCCTTCAGGAATGAAGACATTATCTTTGACCCAGGCATTTCCATGTACCATTTGTGAGCCGGGTCTGTCTATGTATATCTCATCGGTGTGGAACTTTCACGTACTTCAATGTTTATCCAAACATCTTGAATGAAAGTCCGATGGAGATTGTCTCTTCCACTTACTTCCCCATGAACAAATTAATTCGGGGTCGAGTCAAGCTAGCGACTCGGTAATCAAAAACAGTAGTTAAACATGGGTTTTCACCCGTGTGTACCACCCTAGTGTGGGGGAGATGCCCCACATGTTGTATATAGATCTAAAAAATGAATGAAAATTGTAAATATTAAAAAAGAGAATAATTGTTGTGTTTCTACACTTAGCTAGTAATGTTATCTTTTTACGTTCTAAGTTTCGGCATAACAGCCGGTACTTTGAATATTGAGGACAATATTCATTTCTAAGTGTGGGGGGGAAATTCTGGCGAATTTTGATCATAAATGTACCCTTTTAGTCCTTTTTTCCCCCAAAATGGCCAAATTTAAAAAAAAAAAAAATTAGTGGAAGTACTATGTACTAAACACAACAAATGGTAATCAGTCCACCATGTCTAACCCACAAAAGGATTGGCTAATCCAGGAGAAAACGGCTCTTGGTAAAGATATCTCAAATCCGTTGACGGCTTGCAATTTGCCCAAAATTGTATGGTATTCAGCTCACCATATCCTTAAAAGTGAAGAGTTGGCTAGCCCGCAAGTTTATGGCTTGTGGTAAAGGCAGTGGAAAAACCATAATTGGTAATCAGCTCACCAAAGATAATATTGATAATTTATCTAAGAGTTGGCTAGTCCAGAAGCAAACGGCTTCTGGTAAAGACAAATCAAATCCGTTGAAAGCTGGTGATTTGCTCAAAATCATTTGGTTATCGGTGTACCAAGGTTCTTACTTGAACTGAAACATTTGGCTACTCCAGAAGTAATGGATTTTGGTAAAGAGATGAAATCCATTAATTTTTCTCAAAACAATGCTAGGGACTAGCAATATCTTAGTGTGGGGGATTGATGAGTGTCTAAATACTCATCATTTTTGTACCATTTAAACTGCAAAAACATCTGAAAACACTCAGAAATGCATCAAAATGATAAAAATATCACAAATAAGTGTTTTATGTGTTTTAAATGCAAAAATATCAAAATCTGGTGAAAAACGTATCAAGTTTGCATAATTGGCAGTTTTAGTCCCCCAAGTTTCAAAAGTTATCAAAAACAGTCCCTGGTAAATCTAAATAAAGAAAAATGTTATTCAAGGTCCCTGAAATATTCTAAGTTGTCAAAAATGTTCCTTGAATAAATCTTTTGTTAAATGACAGAAAAGGTCCCTTAACTTTCAAAAATGTCGAGTTTGGTCCCTAGAAAATTTGAAAATGTCAAAACTGGTCCTTGTACTATTGAAGTTTGTCAGTTTTGGTCCTTGTAACAACTTTGGAATATTGGCAGGAATGGTCCTTCAAGAATTGGAGAATTGCAAAACAAGTCCTTATGTTATTAAACTAGCCATGAACCCTTTTTGTGAACCTTGACCCCTGCCAACCAATTTGACCCCTGCCCATCCAGTGACCTCCCCTTTTTGACCCCCTGGTCAACACCAGTCAAACAATACCCTTTGCCGCCCACTTTATCTCTTCCCCTCCACTTGCCTGTTTGCCTGCAATTCCTTCTCCCAACATCTCACCCATCTCCCATCACCTTATCCTCTCACCCCTCAACCCCCCTCATCATCACACCTATCCACCACCCCCCCTAGTTGCAAAGGCAGAGTCCACAGAGGTCAAAATAACTTTCCCGCCAAAACCAAACCAATGGCCAAAATCCACAAAAGTTATCCAATGACCCTGAAACCAAGTGGGAAGTGATCAGAGGAGAGAGAGAGACATTTTGGAGCTATAAAAGAGAGAGGAAATGCAGAGATAAAGCAGTAGTTAGTTTTTAATTTTCAATGTATATCGTTTTTATAGAAATGTCTTAGTTTAACTCTTAAAGTGTAATTTATCAGTTTCTATTTATTGGATTTAAGATAATTAAATGTTTGTAATCAAGTTTCAGTCCTAATTCAAAGTTTCATTTAAGCTTCATAATTTCAAGTTCACTGTTACAAAATCCATTTTCAAAGTCTTATATGCAAACCTTTAACAGCTTATTTTTAAGTTTTAATAAGTTTAGTTAAGCTATTTAAAGCTTTTTGTAAGCTTATAAGTTACTTTTAAGCAAAATGTCATGTGGTCAACAAAAGTCAACTGTGAGCTCAAATGGAATTGGAAATGGATTGGGGTGTTGCAGTGATTGAACATGGGTTGGATTAGCTTAGGATAGAGTAGGTTGGTTCTGGTTTTAGCCTGCAAAAGAAGCTTGACAATTGTGAGTATCTGTCTTATTTGCATTTTCATTTCAATTTGCAAATGGTGTTTGTATCTGTATCTGTGGTTAAGAATGGTTCAAACTTGTTTATTTAGTGGTAATTAAAGTAGTGAGACTTAGTTTGATCAATAATATAAGCTGGTTCAGTGATTAGCTCATTTAAAGTTCAAAACAGTTGGTAAAAGTTGTGTTTGGATTTGTTGTTTAAACTGTGCTATAGGTTAGTTCAGTGTTTAAGACATGTTGTTTCATGCTTGTTAAGCTCTATTTGACTTATTGCAGTCATAAAATTGTGCCTGCTAACACTCAAAGTCAAATTCATCCAAAATCTGTCTCATTTCATATCTGTTAAGATTTTAGAAAAGCATAATCTTGTTCTATGTTTAGAAATCAATAGGATAGCCTAATTTAGTTTTATTTCACCTTAATACATCATATTCAGTCCTTAAATCAGTTGCAAAACTCATGAAAGTCAAAGTTTCATGACTGTCTCAAAAAGTCAAAAACTGAAAATGTCAATTTGAGCCCATCTAGAGTGATTTTCTATGGACTCATTTTTAGTTCAATCCAAATGAAACTTTGGGTTTTTAAACTTCTGTTGGTCTATTTTATTATTGTCATTTTTATAGAATTTTGTCCATTTTGTATAAGCCTCAAACAAGCTTGTCAATTGGAGCTTATTTGCCCTGTGCAACTGACTCAGTTAACACTGAGTCTCCATAGGGTGTGTGCAAGGCTTGCACAGGGCTCATCTTGGCTCACCAAGGTCTGTTCTTTGGCTTGTAAGCACTTGGCCAGGTCTTCTCTAGAATCCTTCATCTGTTTTTTAAGTTTCAGCTTATCTAGGTGCTTATTTTCTAGTCCAAAGTAGTAGCCTCACAACTGTTTTTAGCTCATAAGCTCTTGATCTCAAATCTGCTCAAACAACACAATAGAGGTTAAGGCTTGTGGAAACTTGTTGCATTTGGGTACTCTTATCATATTATAGCTTCTGTGTTGCTATGGTGGTCTTTGGTTTTCATTTTACTTATTTCAAGTGCTTAATAATAAGCACTTATCATTGCAGTTTCAATTTCCTTCACACAAGCCCCTGTTTTTATATTTTTCTCAGCTTTAGAATATTATTGTAGACTTATCTTGAATTTTTCAGATTTTTCCAAGTCAGTTTAGTATTTTTCTTGATTTAATTCAGTTTTTAGGCCTTTTTAATTAGCTTTTAATACAATTAATTAAGAAAAGTTTCAAAAAAATAATTTTTCATTTTTTTTAAGTTAAGATAAATATAAAAAGTCAAAAAAATATTTTTCTAGATTTTTCTTAGTTAAATTTGTATTTTTAAACAATTTAAATAATTTTAAATAGTTTTTAATTCATAGAAAATACAAAAATAATCAGAAAAATACAAAAAAAGTTTTGAAAATTCTATTTTGTTATTTTAGATTTTTCTAAGTCATAATTTTATTTTTCTAGCTTTATTTCATATTTTCTTGTATTTTAGGTTATTATTAATTAGTTAAAATTAGTTTTTAATTAATAATAATTAATTAAATAGTCATAAAAATAATTTTATTTTTCTAATAATTTTCTTTTATCATTAGGTTTGTAAAAATGTCATTTTCATATTTTTAGGATTAATATTGTGTAAGTTTCACATTTTCTCTTGTACATTACGTAGTTTTAAATTAAGTTTAATAAAAACATAAAATCAAAAACATCATTTTGCAAATAGTGATAGCATTTATTTAATATTTTTTATCTTTTTATATTTCTTTAATTTGCATTTAAGCCTCTGTAGTTTATGTGCTCTTTCTTTAGTATAGATCAATCACAATCCTTTCCCGTTCAAATTCTCTCGATCACTATACGTTTGACTATTCTCGCACAGCTCGTTGGGACTTAACGACCTGGGGAAACACTATACTCTCCTGATCTTCATTGCATTTGCTTCTGAGCTGTTTTAAGTTTGTTACGGTTGGCCATTCACAAGTGGTCGGCTTGCATGATAAAACTTGACGGTTTGGAGCAGATCACACACACAAACCCGATAACCGTATACGTTCGATAAAGAAGCTAGTCGAGAACGTATTAAAACCAATCAACCTTTGATAACTTGAATACCACAAACAAAACAAATTAAAACCCCTTGCTTGGATGTCATATTCGACCAGGAACACAACCAAGTAATACTAATAATAAACCTTTAAAACCCTTGAATCTAAGATGCAAGTTAAAAGGTATTATTCACTTGAAACTAAAAACAATCGACTAAAATATAAGCCATTTGTTTAAAGTTCTGTAACAGTGAATCTTATATTAATTTGTGTATAGGATGCATGCGTAGGACCAAGACCCTATATCATATATCAGAATGCATGACCAATCAATTATTAGGGATATTCTATTAGGGATATTATATATATATATATATATATATATATATATATATATATATATATATATATATATATATATATATATATATATATATATATATATATATATATATATATATATATATATATATCAATCGTACATGTGATGAATGATATGTTTGGTTTTATAGCCAAAAGCCAAAACGACCTTAACTTGGGTCTTGGCTTGAACGACAAGCAACAAGCCCAAGCAACCCATTCATCTCACTTTCCCACTTGTTTTGTAAGCTTCAAGGCCCATGGTAGCTTAGACAAACCGACCCAAGTCCATGAAATAGCACATGGGTCGTTTAAAGAAAAAAGGGTCAAGTTGCATGCATAATATATATATCGGGTATTCAAGTTATATTACGTTCGACACGTATACTCGTGTTTATCGTGTGTGCCCCCATAGGCTCACACACTTTCAACCGTTTACATGTGTTTACAACTCCCACAAACCAACAAAAGCTTGTCCGCTGGGGTGCCATGGTATGTTGGCCTGGTTCCCATGATCAGCGGGTTAATTGCAGACAAATGGGAGGTTGCTATGGAGCTTGAGGGTAATGTGAAACGGGTTGAAGTGGAGAAACTTGTAAGGGAATTAATGGAGGGAATAGAGGGTAAAAGAATGAGCAAAAAGTGTTTGGAATGGAAAAAAATGCGAAAATATATAGCAACATGTCCCAACGGCTCATCTTCTATAAATGTTGAGAAACTTGCAAACGAAATCACCATGTTGTCAAAAAAATTAGATACCTTTGATGTTTCTTTATTTAGTGTAACTAATTTAATGTCTATTGAAGTATTTTGTGTTAGGATTTAATACTCATAACAATTATATAAAATCAAATAACATCATCAAAGCATGCAGCGGAAGTAAATAGGAATAATACATGTAAGTAATTAACCGAATAAGAAAACGCGTACCTTTTAGCAATTCAAGAATCAAACGGTAATTAGAACAAGAACCAAAACCCAAAACCCTAACTTTAGGGTTTATACAATTCGACCCACTTGGAAGTCGACCACCAAGATTCACAAGCACAAGCGTACTTGTTCTTCGTTCTTGTACACACGTACTATTAGCGATTTGATGTGAAAAGCTAGTTTCTTGAATCACAAATAAAACCAAACACTTGTTTCTTTAGCTTGGAAAAATCGATCCCTTGAGGATGGGGGTTACACCGATCGGCCAAGAAAAAGAGGGAGGAGAGGAGAAGAGAAATTAGGTTATTGGTGATCCAAGATTAAGTTATGAATGAATACAAAGGTTTGTATTTATAGGTAACTTAACTTGGTGACCAAGTTTGAGTGGGTTAGGGTTTGGGAACCCATAACCAATCGGTCAAAGCACCCACAAGGGGTTCTAGAACTTTCCCGACTTGTAATTTCATCTCTAATCCCTTTAGTTTATATTTAACGACCGTTAACCAAACCTCGTTAATTATTTAACTATCGTTATGTTTTATTTCGTGACTAATAATTAATAATAACATTTTATATATTAATTATTAACATCAACTCTCATACGTAATGTGTGCAATCCCGAAGTCTCGAGTTCGAATCCGGACATACGTATATTTAAATATCCATAAAACCTTTCAGCTCCCACTTGGATATTACTAAATATAGTAATGACATTGGTTAGTCTAGCTTTAACACGCCAATGCCCCCAGATTGAATCGAGTATTGTCTCCTGGAAAAAACCATTTAATGATTCATCATTTTTACTTATCCTTTTGTTACTAATACTACATTAACTATGAATATGGATCAAGTCATTTCTAAATTTAATATTTTGTTTCTCGTTGTATTTGATTGAACAAGATTACTAAATCATCTGAACGTATTCCAGATAGATCTTGGGTATGGCCATACAAACATCTTGTCAATCCTACGAAGGGCCTAAATATAGTATTATGCTTTGAAACAAATTCAAATGAACAAATTATCTTGACTACAAACATAACTCATGAACTTTGTAACACTTCTGAAAATAGCCCTTATAACCACCAGTTACGGATAGCGTTAGACTATCTTACACAAATGCACTACATTCATATCAGTTATCTGGTATCTCAAGTCTGAGGATAAACACTTCATGATATACTTAATGACAAAGATCCATAAAGTATCATCATGTAAAGTTGGGATGAGTCTTATATTCAATTCATTGAATATCATGTGAATCTGGTATGTCCCACGCATCAATATACTATAAAAGTATATTCTACCAAAACTCAGATTTGTCTTAATTCAATGACATTCCCACATCATTGATCGACAACGGACTATTTAGAATAACATAAGTTATTCACGGATTAAACATGCAAATATAGGATATAATATTAAGAAAATGAAAAATAAACATAAACAACTATTTTATTTCATTAAAGTAATATTTGTTCATAACATCCTTTATCCAAATACTAATCACAGATCTGCATGAAACTACTAGCTAAACGAAGTCCTATCCCCTCGGCATGGTAAGTAAGTTTTTCTTTTGGCAAAGGCTTCGTAAAGGGATCAGCTAGATTATCATCTGTATGAACTTTGAGTAGATTGATTTCACCTATTTCGACTTGTTCTCTAACATAGTGATATCGACAAGGAAAATGTCTGGCGCCCTTCATGACTCCAGGCTCATTGGAAAATGTTATTGCAGCAGAATTGTCACAATACACATTTAAAGGTAATTCGATTGAGGGCATTACTCCGAGTCCCGAAATGAATTTCCTAATCCAAACAGCTTCCATCGCAGCTTCTGAAGCAGCTATGTACTCAGCTTCTGTAATAGACATCGCAACCGTTGTTTGCTTCTTGCTCTTCCAGTCAACTGCTCCTCCATTAATGACAAAGACATAACCCATCTGAGACTTCATATCATCTTTATCAGTTTGGAATGACGCATCGCAAAAACCTGTAACATCAAGTTTTGCATCTGGATTTCCTCCATACACTAGAAACATTTCTTTAGTAGCCCTTAGATACTTAAGAATGTTCTTAACAGCTTGCCAGTGTTTCACACCTGGGTTCTGTTGATACAAACTGGTGATATTTTGTGCAAACGCCACATCAGGCCTTGTACATCTCACAGCATACATGATAGATCCTATAGCCGAAGCATAAGGAACTTTCTTCATGTGTGCCACCTCTTCAGGTGTTGACGCGCATAGTTTATTACTTAAGCCATGTTCAACTTGCATCGGCAAATATCCCTTCTTGGAATTTTGCATACTGAATCTCTTCAATATTTTATCAATGTAAGCACTTTGGCTTAGTCCAATTAACCGCCTTGATCTATCTCGGTAGATCTTGATTCCCAGAATAAATGCTGCTTCCCCTAAATCCTTCATAGAAAAGCACTTTCCAAGATAAGACTTTACATCTTGCAAACTTGGAATGTCTTTTCCCATGATCAATATGTCATCGACATATAAGATAAGAAAAATAACATTACTCCCACTAGCTTTGTGAAACCAAATTTCTTGATTTCTTCATCAAACTTCTTGTTCCATTGCCTTGATGTTTGCTTCAACCCATAAATGGATCTTTGAAGTTTGCATACACGCTTTGGAAACTTTGGATTCACAAACCCTTCAGGCTGCGCCATATAGATTTCCTCATCCAGGCGACCATTTAAGAAGGCAGTTTTGACATCCATTTGCCATATCTCATAGTCATAGTACGCAACTATGGCTATAAGAATCCTAATAGCTCTAATGTCTGCTACAGGAGAAAATGTCTCCTCGTAGTCTATCCCAAAGGTTTGAGTATACCTTTGAGCTACAAGACGAGCTTTATAGGTGTGTGCATTGCCATCCATGTCAGTTTTTATCTTATAGAGCCATTTACTTCCAACTACCTTAGCATTTGGAGGTAAGTCAACCTCTATCCAAACTTCGTTATCTTTCATGGATTGCATTTCCCCATTCATTGCAACTCGCCATTTTTCCTTTTCAGGACTCATCATGGCAGCTTTATAGTTAGCAGGTTCACCAAGATCCCCTAACATATTTTCCTCAGCTTCTACGTTGAGACATAGACGCTCAGGTGCACGCTTAGCCCTTGCGGATCTACGAATGGGAACCACTTCAACTTCAGGTGGAACGCCCAGACTTTCAGGTTCTACTTGAGGTTGGCTAGTGTTTTCAGAAGGTGTTGTATCTTCTTGATCATCTTCCAGATCATAAACTTTCCCACTGAATTCATGAGATATGAGATCCTTTTCAAGAAAGTCTCCATACCTAGCAACAATTACTTTGTTTTCAGGTGGAAAGTAAAAGTAGTAACCCATAGTTTCCTTTGGGTATCCTACGAAGATACACTTAATAGATCTTTGTTGCAGCTTATCAGCAGAGTCACGTTTAACAAATGCCTCACAACCCCATACCTTTAAGTAAGACAAGTTGGGAGCTTTCCCATACCACACTTCATAAGGAGTCTTATCAACCTTCTTAGTTGGAACCATATTCAATATGCGAACAGCAGTTTCTAAAGCATAATCCCAAAAGGATAAGGGAAGAGTTGTAAGATTAAACATTGATCGCACCATGTCTAACAATGTACGATTCCTTCTCTCAGATACACCATTTTGTTGTGGAGTATATGGAGATGTGAGTTTCTGGACGATACCACACTCAGCTAGATAATCTTTAAACTCTTGGCTTAAATATTCACCACCTCTATCAGATCGAAGAGCTTTAATCTTCTTTCCTAGTTGCAGTTCTACTTCATTCTTAAAAACCTTAAATGTTTCAAAGACTTCATGTTTATGTTTAAGTAAATAAACATAACCATAACGACTGAAATCATCAGTAAAGGTTAAGAAGTAGCTAGCACCCTTTCTTGACACATGTCTTAGTGGTCCACATACGTCAGTATGTATCACACCAAGAAGATCAGAAGCCCTTTCTAAACTGTTTGTAAAAGGTTTCTAGGTCCTCTTCCCAGATATGCAAGATTCGCATTTATCAAATGATTCATCATTGATGTCTTGCAAAAGCCCATCGTGTTGCAGCTGTTGCATGCGTTTCTTGCCTATATGAGCAAGTCTACAATGCCAAAGAAATGAAGAATCCAAAACACCTTTGATTCTTTTATTATTGATGCTAAAGACAGAATTATTTTTATCAATCATATTATCATGCAAATCAATTTCAAACACACCATTTACTGGAATAACATTAAAGTAAAAAACACCATTTAAAGAAACCAAAATTCCATAATCAGTAAATGTATGAATAAAACCAATATCTTTTAACAAGGAAACATAAACGACACCCCTAACAATGGAAGGTGCGTAATGACAATCGTTTAATGACAGTACTAAACCCGAAGGTAAAACTAAATCAAACGTGCCTATAGCTTCAACGACTGCATGTGCTCCATTACCCACGTGCAGGTATTGTTGTCCATAGGCAAGCTTCCTTGCTCCTCTAAGTCCCTGCAGTGTATTACAAATGTGAATACCACATCCAGTATCATATACCCAGGAATTTATTTTATGAGTAAAAGCAAATAATTCTATCATCAAAAGAGTACCTGAAGTACTGGCCACAGTGCCAGTATTTTTATACCTCTTATTGCGCAACTCATCAAGGTAGAGTGGACAGTTCCTCTTCCAGTGTCCTACCTCGGTGCAGTGATGACAAGCCATATCCTTCTTCGGATTCTCACGCTTTTTGGGAGGGTACTTCTTGGGTTCTTGTTGATAAGCCATAACTTGTTTTCCCTTATCAACTTTACCCTTACCTTTCCCTTTCTTGTTCGCTAGCGGCTTATTAGGCTTAGAAATCCTACCCTTCTGGATGGTCAAAACCGCAGGTGTAGGGGCTTTCTTGGGCAAACCTTTCTCGTAATCAATGAGCATTGCATGTACCTCACTGACTGTCTTCCCCGTGCAATGCATATTGTAATTGCGCACGAAACCATCAAACTCCTTCTTAAGGGATCTGTTGATAAGGCCAATTTGTATGTCATTGGGGTAGATATAGTTGAGTCGCCCCAGCTGGTCCATGTAACTCATCATTTCCAGGCAGTGGGCGCTCACAGGTTTCCCTTATCCTTGCTTGCAACTATGAAGAGCATCTATCAGATCATACAGCTCTACAGTCACATGCTTTTCAAACAACCTTTGCAATTCTTCAAGCATGAGATTAGGGAAGTAATTCTCAAACTTCTTTTGCAAGTTTGAGTTCATACTCCCGAGCATAATGCAGGCGACCACATTATACCTGTCATACTCAGATTGCCATGCAGCTCGTGCTTCAGCAGTAGCATCAGCTGCAGGTTCAGGAGGACAAGGCGTAGTCAAATAATCTAGTCTTTTGGCAACCCTCAAGACAATTCTGAGTTGCCGATACCAATCATTGAAATTCGCGCTACCAGTCAATTTCTCTCGATCAAACATAGATTTGAACGACGAGGCTAGTGCAGTAGATTCAGCTTGAGCCATTTCTACATAAATAAAAGTTCAAAAGTTATTACTTTCGATAAGTAAACATTCAAGAAAATAAAATACCCTTTGGTCAATATTCATATTAACCATAGTATTTTCCTTGAATTTTGGATCCTCATTATCATAGTTTCACCACATCAGTTGATCTGCTAGTGGTGAAAGTATAGAATAGGTAATTGTTGAAAAACAATAATTGACAAACAAGTTTCCAATTCCAAAAGTTATGGGATTTACAATTTTTCCAAAGCAATTAATGCAAAACGTAAGCATGTTTTATCCCATCTTATGCCTTAAGTCATAGGTCTCACTAACTAACTTAATTAAGTTGTCTAATTTAGAAACTGCAAATCATTAAGCTGAGGTCTCACACAACAAAATAATTCACCTTGTTATTGTAATCTAGATCAAGGTCTCACATAACTAAATTACAACTTCAAGTGTTTTATATCATTAGATGGCATAAACTTAAATTTAAAGGGTACAATTTTTGACGTGTAATCAAAACTTATGTATAAAGAAGCATGCATACAACTTTATAGCATAATATTTTCGAAAAACTTACATAAGATTTTAATTGCTAAGATTGAATTCTACAAAGTTTTAATCGATGCGTTGAGAAACTTACAACTTTGCACTAAGATGCTTCGTACATAGAATGGTTATACTAGGTAGCTCCAATCGAACTCACAGGGGGCAGAGGACCAGGTAAGCGCAAAAGCTTAACCTTAGACATCCATTCAGTGCGACTGTGCGCACTTCTTAATTAACCCCTTTATAGTTTGTTCTAGTGGGTGAGCCATTCTAACCATTTAGTACAGTCGCATCAATCGATTAAAAGTTCAAGAATAATACTTAGATAAAAAATCAGTTTCGCCATTATTTAGTCCATTTAATTTTCTATTCAAAACACCCTTTTTGCTTACTAACATGTCAAACAATATATAAACAAAAAAGCACTTTAATAAATAATTAAACACACTCAAATAATATAAACATATAACTAAACAATTTATTACAAACAATACTCCATGGCAAAACATGCATGTTCCACCATGGATTCCGCATAACAATTATCACCCAAGATACGCATATTACATGGCACATAACAATTATTCATTAATTAACCACATAAAATTAGCATGCAATTCTAGGGTTTCTACAAGTTTTACAAAATTAAAACCTAATTAAATAAAATAAGAGTAATCGACCCTATAATTAAAAAATTAGGGTTTCGAATTCAAAACCCTAGAAACCATAAAAAGCATGCATATATATAATCATAAAGATTCAATTTTTATGTGTTTCGGTAATTAATTATATCATATTAACGGCTCGTGATGCAACTGTTAGGATTTAATACTCATAACAATTATATAAAATCAAATAACATCATCAAAGCATGCAGCGGAAGTAAATAGGAATAATACATGTAAGTAATTAACCGAATAAGAAAACGCGTACCTTTTAGCAATTCAAGAATCAAACGGTAATTAGAACAAGAACCAAAACCCAAAACCCTAACTTTAGGGTTTATACAATTCGACCCACTTGGAAGTCGACCACCAAGATTCACAAGCACAAGCGTACTTGTTCTTCGTTCTTGTACACACGTACTATTAGCGATTTGATGTGAAAAGCTAGTTTCTTGAATCACAAATAAAACCAAACACTTGTTTCTTTAGCTTGGAAAAATCGATCCCTTGAGGAGGGGGGTTACACCGATCGCCCAAGCAAAAGAGGGAGGAGAGGAGAAGAGAAATTAGGTTATTGGTGATCCAAGATTAAGTTATGAATGAATACAAAGGTTTGTATTTATAGGTAACTTAACTTGGTGACCAAGTTTGAGTGGGTTAGGGTTTGGGAACCCATAACCGATCGGTCAAAGCACCCACATTTTGTTGGTTCGATCCTTACGTAAGTCAGCACTACAAGTCTACAAGTTAGCTTCTTTTATTCCATATGATTAGTTTTATTATAATTTGGTCAGTTAGGTAAGTTGTAAACTTTTATTTGTTAAAGTCCCTCATTTCAGTTACCTATTGTCAGCCTATATTATATGCTACATGTCTATGTTTTACATCGTTTTTAGAAAAGAAGAACATTCTATGGTTTATTTGCTCTGTTTTTGCTCTGCCTCTACTTCCTTGGTATTTGTTTTTTATTAACAATTCTGGTATTAGAGCTAGGTTCAGTCTAACTAAGCATTACTTGTTAATATGATTTGGAACATGACAGCATGATCGACTTCTCTTAATATATCTCAGCCTCCAATACCGATTTATAGCGGCGATTCATATGAGTTTTAGAGCATTAACATGCAAACACCATTCAAGTCCCAAGATCTCCAGCTACTTGTTGAAAAGGGTATGCAGAAGCGAATGAAGATGGAGCAAGACTGAAGGAATACCTGAAGCATGATGAAAAAGGAGAATATATTGTTTTTTTCGTGCTTTTTATTGTGATGCCTTGTCTTTCATCATATGTCTTTTCAGAAATCAAATTTTAAACTGATGTATTTTGGTATCATGTATCTACTTCGTACTTTATGAGATGCTGCGTCATCTATCCTATTTTGTTTGTGGATAGTAGAAACAACATAGGAAACAAATTCTGTTTTTTGGGTGACCATAGTTTTGACCTTTTGGTGGAATAATCTACGCGGCTTATTCCGATCGCCACACTGACTCAAACCGGTACATAAATAAATCATAATGTATAGCGCTGTAAATTCTTATATTCTCCTAGAGGGCCGAAGATGCAATCCCGCATTGAGACTGAAATTTAGTTATCCTCGTTCAACACATTTTGTCAGATTAATCAGCCAATTCCAAGAAAGACACTTTTTTCAATTGGCCTTAAACACTTTGATCATAACGAAAATGATAACACCAAGAAGACTAATTTGACATTTAGTTTAGCACAAAATGAATTCCTCGGGAATATTAAACCATTACAACTGGAAACATATTCATGACGATCTCTACAACTATTGGAGGCTAATTTAATCGGCATATAGATATTAGATTGAACCGTTGGACTAGTGATACTCAAAGTCATGGATGCAGTAGATCAAAAGAAGCCTCATGTGTTGTTCATACCATATCCAGCGCAAAGCCACATCAAGTGCATGCTAAAACTAGCTAGACTTCTGCACAACAAGGGCCTCCATATAACCTTCATTAACACCCATTCAAACCATAAGCGACTAGTAGAGTCGGGTGGGACTCACTGGCTCAAAGATGCTCCTGGTTTTCAATTCAAAACGGTCCCTGATGGTCTCCCTTCTGCTACGGACGATGGTATTGAACCTACTCAAAGCGCAGCTGAACTCTGGCCCTATCTTGGAATCAGTTTCCTTTACTCGTTTACTGATCTAGTATCGAGGCTCGAAAGTCCAGCCACGTGTATTTTTTGTGATCCTTTCATAACTTATACAAATATATTTCATGCTTCTGAAATGCTCAAGATCCCCATCATTCTGTTCTGGACCATGGCTGCCTCTGGATTTATGGGCTTTTACCAGGCAAAAGTTCTAATGGAGAAAGGACTTGTCCCACTAAAGGGTTTGGTTTTTCCGAGTCACCAAATTTCTAAAACTGAAGACCAAAAACATGTTTAATTAATCAGCCTTGTCTTATTTTTGCAGATGAATGTTATTTGACAAATGGGTATCTTGACATGGAATAGATTGGATTCCAGGGATGAGAGGGATCCGGTTAAAGGATCTACCTGAGTTTATACTAGTCACAAAACGTGATGATCTAGGGTTAAAGTATATTCTGGAATCTGCTCGGGCAGCTGATAAAGTATCACACATGATTATTCATACTTTTGACGAGTTAGAGGTTACTCTCATGAAAGAGCTGAAATCCATCTTCCCGCAGATCTACACGATTGGGCCTCTGCAGTTACTTCTGAATAAGATTTCAGACAACGAAACCACAAAAATAAATTTAAACTCCTATAGTTTATGGAAGGAAGAACCCGAGTGTATCCAGTGGCTTCAGTCGAAGGAACCCAACTCTGTGGTGTATGTCAACTTTGGAAGTCTGGCAGTGATGTCTTTACAAGACCTGACAGAACTTGGTTGGGGGCTCGTTAACAGCAGCCATTATTTTCTATGGATTATACGGGCCGATTTAGTTGATGGGCAGCCTGCTGTTTTGCCTCTAGAACTTGAGGAGGTGACTAAAGGTAAAGGCTTTATTGCAAGCTGGTGTTCACAGGAAGAAGTCTTAAACCGCCCTTCCGTTGGTGGGTTTTTGACTCATGCTGGGTGGGGTTCAGTGATTGAAAGCTTGTCAGCTGGGGTCCCGATGGTATGTTGGCCATTTTCTCATGATCAGCGCATTAATTGTAGGCAAGTTTGCAACGAATGGGAAGTTGGTATGGAGATTGAGGGCAAAGTGAAAAGGGACAAAGTGGAGAAGCTTGTAAGGGAGTTAATGTTCGGAATCAAGTGTCAGAGAACGAGAAGGAAGGCTCTGGAATGGAAGAATAGAGCAGATATCGCCACAAGTCCCAACGGCTCATCTTCTATAAATATTGATAAACTTGTTAATAAAATCACCATGTTGTCAAAAAAATAGAATCCACATTTTTCTTGATGCCATTTTCTGCTAATTTTTCATCATAACTTTTTTTGTTTTCAGCAATGTTGCAAAAATCATGAATCGGTAGTCGGGCGGTCGACCACCCTGCAGCGAGTAATCGGTCAAGTCGGGATTAATCGGTGATTAATCGGATTGGCATTTCCTGCAATTTTTTAGTATTTCTGGAGACCAAACTAAAAATCTTAACCGATTCCAAGCATACTATGTTTCCAAACCTCAATAAAATGCTACAATTCTGATTATGATGCCATTGTGCGTTATAAGTGAAATATACGATCCCCAAATTAAGTATAATGCCTAAATTATTATTATTTTTAAAATGACCGATTTGCCCGATTCGGCCGATTTTTTACCGATTCGGCCGATTTTGACCGATTTGGCCGATTAATCGACCGATTCGGCCGATTTTTTGACTGCTTAGTGTCGATTTTTATCCTAGGCCGATTTTTCGACCGATTTTCAAAAATAGACAAGGTACTCGGCCGATTAACGATTAATCGGCGATTAATCGGCCGAGTTAACCAATTTTTGCAACATTGGTTTTCAGTAATATCATAATCTCTTATATGTCTTAATACAGTAATATTAATATCTGATGCAAAATATGTTTCAATTAAGAATCTCCATATTTAGTCCATAGCAACGCATATCAGGCATGTGTTATATGTATATATAGCATAACTGGGCTTAGTTGGTGTATTGTTGGTTGGGTTAAGCCCAGTTATAGCCTCTTTTGAACCAACACATACTACACAAACCTAGCTCAAGTTCGAGTTCCACCCGTAACTTTTACGCCTTCAAGCGATGAAAAGAGGAACAAGTGGGTCTCACGAGGTTCAGTGTACTGCCCAATTGGATGTCACTGCTATACCTGAACCACTAACAACCCATTAAAAAAAACATGGTGTTCGCAAATCGGGTAATATCAGGGTTCTAAAAGGCGAGCCATGGCGGCGCTAAGGCGCGAGGCGTGACCTTCACGTTATGCAATAAACTAAGGCGTCGAATTTAGGAGTGACGTGAAATGAGGCGTAAAAGTGTGCGAGGCGTAGTGCCTTTTTTGAATTTAACTCCGATAAAAACAGTTTATGGGAAAGAAATGAAAAAGATTACATGCAAGTATAGCTTCTAGACTTAATTCCGTATTTATAGCAATTTTTATAAACTAGATATATGAGAAACACGATATAATATATAAATCTATAAATATTTTCATATTTTGTACCGCTTTAAGTCATGTCTTAGAAAATGCTATAGCTTCGCCATAGCTTCTAAGGCGTGAGTCTTGGCCATGCCGCCACGCCACGCCTCACGCTATTTATAACCTTTGGTAATACCACAAAATTTGAAAAATGAAACCAAATGGAACCAAATAAAATCAAATCGAGTTTGTAACCAAACCGAATTTGTCAAAACTGAACCAAACCGAATTAACTATTTGGTTTTCGGTTTGGATATGGTTTTGGAAAATGTAAACCGACACGCCATTTTAAAACTTGTGTGGCAATTCTCAACATGACACGATAACTGGCACGAACCCGACATGAAGTTAGATAGGTTTAGGTCGAGGATAAACAGGTTTAGGTAAAAAAAACAGGTCAGCCCATTTAATAAACGGGTCATGTTTGGGTTGAGTAAATATTAAACAGATCAACCCGTGAACTTTTTAATTTTATAAGTCTCTAGAAAAAAGAAAATATATAACTTGGATTTTTAGTGGATTTGGATTAAATGTATTTCGTTATGTAACTAATATGATGGATTATATAAAAGAGAATTACACGCATCACACCGCATCAACACAATTTAGTTTTGTTGAACACTATAAACCGACACAGACGCATAATCATCTAGTATTTCTAAAAAAGCAAACTGATAATTTTTAACTCTTGCAACTTCTTAATCGGAGATATATACTATCTCAATTCAATTAATTTAGAGCACAAATTTGACAAATAACCGTATTCAGATGAAATTATTTAGCTGAGCAGTACCATCGTTAACGCCGAAACGGCGTTATAGCCAAAAATAACGGCGTTAGCCCGTTAATACCCTTGGAAGTGTGTTTGCGTCACGGCGTTACTCCCCCAGCGTTATCCCCTTAACGCGCGTTAAGGGGCAGAAAAAAAAAAATTCAAAAAATTTTCAAAACTAGTCCCTCTAACGGCTACTAGCCGTTAACTTTTAAAAAAAAAATTCATTTTTAGTCCCTAACGGCTAGAATTGATTAAAAAAAAATAATAAATAAAAAATAAATAAAAAAAACCTTTTTTTACCACTATAAATACACACTCAAAACACCATTTTTATTCACACTTCCACTTCTAAATCCTCTCAATACTCTCAATCTATCAACTTCAATTAACTGCAAAAAAAAAAAACAATATCGGGAGGCAACGACGATACTTTCTTCAATCTTCTCAATGACGGGTGGAATCCGAACGCTGGTTCATCTAACCCGAACGTTGGTTCATCTTCAAACCCCAACCCACTAGGCTTATCAAGCCAAGAAATGTGGAAACAACAACAAACATTACTGTTTTGGCAACAACAAAACCAACAAAACACCTTAAACTCCAACTTTCAAAACCTTCAATTCACACAACAGTCACAACAATCACAAACTGAAACACAAGATGTTGCTGAGACACCCACATCTCCACCAAAAAAAGGAAAAGGTCGTATTAAGCGAAAATCCAAAAAATCCAAAGACCCCGAGCCCGAACCAATTGATTCTGATGAGGAGGTTGTCGTTACCAATCGTTGGAATTCAGCAGAGGAAGCATTACTTGCAAGGTGTTACATAGCTGTTTCGGAGGATCCAAAAGTTGGAAAGTGCCAACCTAGAGATACGTTTTGGTATCGGGTCAGAAATGAGTTCAATAGACTCAACTTTCAACGGCGCACCAAGGACATGATGTCAAGCAAATGGACATCGTTGAACAGGATATGCACAAAGTTCAACTCTTGTTACGTACGTGCGCAACGAGAGCAACGAAGCGGTGAAAGTGAGGTGGATGTGATGAAACGGGCAAAGCAATGGTATCGTGAGGAAAACAGAGGAGCACTGTTTGGTCTAGATGACGCTTGGGATGTTTTGCGTCATTATAAGAAATGGGAGACGCCGGAACCGGTTGATTTAACCGGCGAAGTCCCAAGCCAAACAAACGAGGCTTTGTTTGGTAACGATGAACAACCACGCCCCATGGGAAAGAAACGTGCTACCAAAAAAGCACGATCCGAGACTACAACAAGTACTGGGGGAACAAGCACTGGAGGAACGAGCTCGTCAGCTTATTTCACCGAAACTATGGCAAATGAATTTCGTTTGAAACGAGAAGTCTCCGAAGCGGCGTATCGGGCCACGCAGGAAAAAGAGCTCACAATAACCCAGTTGGAAGAGATCAAGTTTTTGATGACGACTACTGATGTAACGCCCCGACCCGAAAAGGGTAAAGGAATCACAAGTAATGGTGTCATATCAAAGCAAACATATAATCCAAAAGAAATCTCAATATAAATATTGAAATAGTCCAAGTCAAAAGACTTCAATACATAGGTCCCAGCAGAAAAATAATCTCCAAATGAAATGTCTAAAAAAAATAAAGTCTAAATGGCATCATAAGATCAAAGCTAAAATCTCTAAGGTAGGTCCACTCAGCACTCATCCCAAAGCAATACCCAGCTCCAATGCTTAGATACCTGCCGCGGAAGAAAAGAAATGCGGCTGAGCTTCAAAAGCCCAGTGAACAGATATACAAGCAAAACGAATACGAAACAAAAACGAATACGAAATAAAGTGAAAGAAAGATAGTGAAATCATAATCAATTCAAAAGATAAATCAGGATATACGAATAAGTTTTATAGCTAACTACCTCGAGCCCATACACATATGCCATATCATAAACATATCATAATCACATAAGGCAACATTTGTAGGGGAGACCTACTAGAGTTATGAAGGACGTGCATGCACGCAGCATCAATCATCAGATAACATATAGCATAAAACATATAATATATAACATATAACAGATCTAGGATGCACCCATACGCCCCACAAACATACATTGATAATATAATATAAATTGAGCTCATAACAAATATCAGATAAGGGACGTGGCAGAACTTCACTCTACTGCCCTAGAGTCATGTCAGAAGTGCATTTGCTGACACGGACATGGAACCCCCATGACTAGTTAATAATTGGCTCGGGTGTCAAACTATCTTAGGTCAAATAAGAATGTCATAACTGACATAGATCATATTTTATCAAACGTTTAATCATGTTTCCAAAATCAAAGTTTCATATCATATAGTTCAAAATCAAATGTTTTATGATTCAAAAATCAAAGTTCAGATAAGCAACAGCTCAAATAGACACATTAGGGTTCATAGCAAAGGCTTAGGAAATCCTAATATGAAAGCGAAAAGAAAACATTATACGAAACCTTTACTGAAAAGGTCAAAATATCTGTACGATAACATAAGTGTCTTAAGGTAAGACAGAATATCCGTACCTTATTCCAAAGCAAATGATCAAAAAGAAGACACAGGGAAAGCAAAGAATTACTCCTTCTTCACAGAACCTATATACATTAACGGTCGTATATATTATTAATGATTCCATAATCGTCGAAATGATCTTTTAATATTTTAGGGTTTTATAATTAAATGAGACTTAAATGTTTTATAATTAATATCGTAGATTAGGGTTCATATGTCATTTATTAAAGTTTAGGGTTAAATGTGAAAATAGTTTAAACGTCATAACTCACACATAAAATAACGAATTAATATATTTAGCTTCAAAACCCTAATCGACTCTCATTTATGTTCTAGGGTTTCTATTCTTTATTATCTCATTAATATGCATGTACTTACTTGTTACGTCTTTTAATGACTCGTTACTTAACCTAACACATCATAAAAACAACCTTTCCTTTTATGTTTCACCATATACGTCTTATGACTTTATGTGACATACAAGTTACTTATTACTCGTATTAATTACACGTTTACACCATTAGGGTTTAGCATACCTTATTCGATTAACATGTCAAAACTAGGGTTTACGTTTACATAACCTTTACTTAATTAATATACTTTCAAAAACTCATATGTGACTCGATTCAACTTAGGGTTTCAATTTACAAGTTATAACGCAAGTCTTAACTCATCTATATACTTATCTCATTCAAGTTATCATGTTTTACACCTTATTCGAAAGTTAAGCATGGTTCGGTCCTTATTACATAGGTTCGGCCCTTATTAATTCGACACAACCATGACCCGATTCAATATTACATATTACATACGTAACTCTTTAATACTCGTAAGGTTTAATCATTAGGGTTTCCTTGTTTTGGTTCCTATTCGGCTCGACACAAAAAGAAAAGAAACACAAATCGACCAAAACACAACATATAACAATATACAAACGCAAGGTACATCAAATAAAGACGAGAATAGGTTATACCTTAACTTAGTTGAGCAAAAATCTCGACACCAAGGGTGTTTGTTTATTCGGCCGAGCAAAGAAGAAAAGAAAAAGAGAGCAACAATAAAACTAGGGTTTCACTTTTGTGATTTTTGTATTGTATATATAGTAGTTGTATTTGATTTAGACTTGGAAAAGGATTGGGTTTCGGTTTGGCCCAACCGAGTACACCACCCATACGCACACCATGGGCTTCGGCCTTGATCCATTCGAAACAAAAGAAACGCGACCCAAATCATTTACGAAACGTTAAATCTCCGTCGTACCAAAATCGATCACGTAATATATTTTAGTTAGGTTTTAATTATTCACAAGTTAACTTTTAATTTCATTAAATGTCATAAATATATTTTACGTATTCTATAAATTTTAGTTCCAAGGGTATTTTAGTCTTTAATCAGATTTTAGATTTTCAGGTTTTACAACTGACGGGCAAGATCCAATGGTCGTGCAGTGGATCAATGACGAAAAAGATCGAATCATCGCAAAATATAACTTGAAACCTCGTCAGTAGATCGTATTTCCTTTAATTTGTTGTAACGTTTTAATTGCAGTGTTTTTTTTTTTTTTTTTTTCATTTCGTTGTTTTTTTTTTTTTTTTTTTTTTTTTTTTATTATCTCGTATTGTAATATGGTTTAAGTTTTAATGAAATGTTTGTTTTAGTTTAATAAATGAAATGTTTGTTTTAGTTTAGGGGTTGAAATTGAAAATATAAAATATTAGTGGTGTTATGGTGTTATTGGGATGTTATGGATGAGAGTGTTTTTTGGGGATGTTAATGTTAAATGTTAAAGCTGATGTGGCGCTGACGTGGACGGTGTTATTGGTGTTATGGTGTTATGGATGGGAGTGTGTAATAATAGAAATCATAAGCACTCACACCATCACATACATGTTGCGATATCACACACATATGTATGGCTACTCCACCTACCTTTTAATTTAAACAAGAGCTGTCAAGTCATAATGTATAAGTTTTGTTTAATAGCTTATCCTAAACAATAATTATTTAATCAAACATAAATAATGACCATAAAGTTTTTGCTTTTTTGCAATATTTTATATTTTCTCAACGGACCACTAGTTTTGTTTATTCGATACATGTTCACGTCTTTGGTCACTGTTTGCTTATTAATAATATTTTTTGTACCATTTGTTCTTAAAATCTTAAATCTTATCAACCTTATGTATTTGAATTTTGTTTTGGTCAATGAATTTCAGGCCGTTGGCATATACGGAGTATAATTAAACACACAATCACCAACCTTATACTCCGTAATAAATATGTTTAGCACAAACACACAACACATTTTATATAAACAATGCAATCAGTGCCGCTACGCAATAGAAACAAGCGGCCTCATGTCGTATTCATTCCGATTCCAGCACAAAGCCACATCAAGTGTATGCTGAAACTGGCAAGGCTACTGCACCACAAGGGTCTTCAGATAACATTTGTCAACACCGAGTCCAACCACAATCTCCTTCTTAAATCTGTTGGGTCACACGATCTCAACGGGGCTCCTAGTTTTCAATTCAAAACAGTCCCAGATGGCGTTGCTTCAACTTGGGACGGAGAACGTGAACCAATTAAAGCCTTGGATCAAGTCTCTAAATATCTTGGGACAAATTTCTTGGATTCTTTTCTAGATCTTGTAGCCGGACTCGATACTCCGGTCACTTGTATTATCTGTGATGGTTTCATGACTTTTACGAAAACCCCTTTGGCGGCTGAAAAGCTTGGAGTCCCCATCATCCTTTTCTGGACATTTGCTGCTTGTGGCTTCATGGGGTTTTACCAGGCTAAAGTACTAATGGAAAAAGGACTTGTCCCCCTTAAAGGTTAGATCGTATCTTTTAAGTGCCTCATATACAAAAACTTAGTACAGGTAAAAGAATCTATATTTGATAAGGTCCCAGGCTAAATAATCAATCTTGTATTTTGTTTTTTTGTTTTTTTTACAGCTGAAAGTTATTTGACAAATGGATATCTTGACAGCTTGATAGATGTCCCGGGAATGAAAGGAATCCGCTTAAAGGATCTGCCTGAGCATGTCTATGGCTTAAAGCCGATGGCATGGGCATTAAAGTTTATGGTGGAAGCCGCACAAATGGCTGATAAAGTTTCACACGTGATTATCCATACTTTTGACGAGTTAGAGGATAATCTGATCAAAGAGCTTAAGTCTATCTTTACTGATATCTACACAGTCGGTCCGCTGCAGTTACTTCTTGACCAGAATAAAGAAACCGAAACTACGAACTTCAGTTCCAATGGATATAGTTTATGGAAGGAAGAACCAGAGTGTGTCCAATGGCTCGAGTCAAAGGAACCAAACTCTGTGGTGTATGTCAACTTTGGAAGTCTGACTGTGATGTCATTACAAGACTTGCTAGAATTTGGTTGGGGACTTGTTAACAGCAACTACTATTTTCTTTGGATAATAAGGCGCAATCTAGTTGGTGGGGGGTCAGCAGTTTTGCCCCAAGAGCTCGAGGAGGCGATTAAAAGAAAAGGATTGATTGCAAATTGGTGTTCACAGGAAGAGGTCTTGGCCCATCCTTCAGTTGGTGGGTTCTTGACTCATGGTGGGTGGGGTTCGGTCATCGAGAGCTTGTCGGCTGGGGTTCCCATGATTTGTTGGCCATTTTCGGGTGACCAACGGACCAATTGTAGACAAATGTGCAAAGAATGGAATGTTGGCATGGAGATTGGGAGAAATGTGAAGAGGGATGAAGTGGAAAAGCTTGTAAGAGAGTTAATGGAAGGTGTAGAGGGTAGGAAAATGAGAAACAAGGCTATGGATTGGAAGAAAATGGCAGAAATTGCAACAGGTCCTAACGGCTCATCTTCTCAAAGTATTGAGAAACTTGTAAATAAGATTAGTATGTTTTCAAGAAATTTGCATATCTTCTCTAAATATTAAATAAATAATTGTGATAAGTCAATAAATTACTACAATATTTGCAACTTGCAAGAATATTATAGATTCCATTTCTAAACTAGATCGGTTGAAGAAAAGCAGAAAAGTTCAAATGGTTACTCTTAGAGTGGACGGTGTGGGATTTGTCTTCGCTCGCCGTCGTCTACGTGGAGGCTCGCCGTGGGCCGCCGCCACACCGGCGTTGCCCGTCGTGGCTCGCCGTCGCTTCCAAAATCGTCGGGACGACGAAGCAAGTATCTGACATTCATTGATTAAATATTTCGAATATATCCGTTGCCTAACGTTTTAAAAACGTTTTTTTTTTTTTTTTTTTTTTTTTTTTTTTTTTTAAAAACCCACCACTCACTCTATAAATTAACATAACATTTCATACAAGTTTTTCATATTCAATCAAAACATATCCATTCAAACTTGCTGAAAACATGAATTACGATAGTCAATCATCTTATTCCGGCGATAGTGATCTTGAAGAGTTAACGGAGTTAGAAATGTTTATTCAAGAGTTCGAGGCGGAGCAAACGGTGCAGGAACAAGCATTCGGTCCTTCAAAGCGTCGTCAATATGTCCCTCGTGAACGTGAAATTGCTGAAGCACGTCTTCTTGCTGACTATTTTGGCGACAACCCAAAATATTCGGACGCTCATTTTAGACGTCGATTTCGTATGAGCCGTCGTCTATTTCTACAAATAGTGCAAGGTATTGAAACATATATTGAAACTCATCATCCTCTTCCTAGGCATTTTGATTTCTTTAGAATGCGACCCGATGCTAGGGGTGTAATGAGTTTTAGTGTGCTTATGAAATGCACATGTGCCCTACGCCAATTGGCTTACGGGATATCAGCTGATGCATTAGATGAGTATTTACAAATAGGTGAACACTGTGCACGCGATTGCCTAGATTTTTTTCTTATGTGCATAATCCAACTATTTATTAAGGAGTTTTTAAGAAAACCAGATGAGGATGACATTCGTAACTTATACTATGCACATAAAACTGTTCATGGGCTTCCGGGAATGTTGGGGAGCATCGATTGTATGCACTGGGAATGGAGAAATTGTCCTAAAGAATGGCAAGGCCAATTTCATAGAGGTGATAAAAAATATCCCACTATAATGCTTGAGGCTGTTGCTTCATACGATTTGTGGATTTGGCATGCTTTTTTTGGGGTAGCGGGTGCGAATAACGATCTAACGGTTTTAAATAATTCTCCGTTATTCGACGACTTGCTTGATGACATCGCCCCTGAGGTTGAGTTTGAAGTTTATGGGTGTAAATTTAAGCAAGGGTATTATCTAGCTGACGGAATCTACCCGGAGTGGGCATCTTTCGTCAAGTCATTTACAGTTGCAACTAATCCAAAAAATGCCGCATTCAAAGCGAAACAAGAAAGTGCTCGAAAAGACATCGAAAGAGCTTTTGGTGTCCTCCAGGGACGTTGGCATATCATTGCCCAACCGGCGCGGCAATTTACTATTGGCAAGTTACGGAGAATCATGTACGCGTGCATCATAATGCATAACATGATTTTGAAAGATGAAAATTTTGCGATATCAGATATTGCTGAAACGTATATTTCTCCAACACCAAATTTACAGCAGACATGGATTGAACGTTGCCAAGTGCAAAAAAAAAGCCAAAGAACTACATGATAAACGCACACACGCAAAGCTTCAACGATGTCTCATCGACCATGTTTGGCAACAAGTTCAATGGGGACAATTTCAACAACATAATCCGGATAATTAGTTTCGTTATAATTTCATGTATTTCTTGTGTATGTTTTTTTTTCGTATCTTTTTTTTATGTTTAGTACGTTTTTTATTAAGTTATGTATTGTATTTTTAATTTGAATGAAATGAATTTATTTAGTTTTTATTTGGAAGTGAAAATTGAATAAAAAAAATAAAGTGGTAGTGGTGGGGCCCAAATGAAGAGGTTGAGGTTTGTTATGAGTGAGGAGGGGGTTTGTTGTGGTTAGTTGTGGGAAAATGAGATGCTGATGTGGCGCTGAGGTGGCGCGACGACGAACTTATGCCTTGTTATGACACCTAGCTCTCTTAGGGTGCGTTTGGTATGCTCTCATGAATGACAATGGGTATGAGTTTGATAGTAGTGGTGGGTCCCTCACATATGAAAAATCCATACCTAGCCTCATTGATGTATATAGAGTATGAATTATATCTATCATTCATTACCATAGTAGTGGGCCCCCTGATCTTAAACAAACACATTTAATCACTTTCATAGTCATAGTTTCATTCCCATAGTGGGATACCAAACGCACCCTTAGTTTGGTGTTTATAAAAGACAAATCTCTATTATTCATTTAGTTTGATTTAATAGTGTAGATTAAAATAAGATTTAATAGATAAAACTAACTACAATTTTTTTTTTTTTTTTTTTTTTTTTTTTTTTATGCATATTTTTTTTTGTCTTTTTTCTTAATTCACGTTTACTTTTCAAATTCAAGTTATTATTATTATTATTATTATTATTATTATTATTATTATTATTATTATTATTATTATTATTATTATTATTATTATTATTATTATTATTATTATTATTATTATTATTATTATTATTATTTAATTCTCGTTATTCGCGTTTTTTTTCTTCGCTTTCATACGTTTTCGTCTGTTTTCATACGTTTTCTTCCGTTTTCATCTGTTTTCGTCCATTTTGATACGTTTCCGTCCGTTTTCATCTGTTTTCGTCCGTTTCAATACGTTTTCGTCCATTTTCATACATTTTCGTCCGTTTTCTTACGTTTTCATACATTTTCATCCATTTTCGTCCGTTTTCATACGTTTTTGTCCGTTTCATACGTTTTCGTCCGTTTTCATACATACCCGTCCGTTTTCTTACGTTTTCATCCGTTTTCATATGTTTTTGTCCGTTTTTAAATGTTTTCGGCCGTTTTCTGACTTTTTCATACGTTTCTGAATATCACAATTGATATTCTGAGTATCACAAGTGATATTCTATGATATTCAGAATATTACAAGTGATATTTTGTGATATTCAGAATATCAATCGTGGTAATCAGAATATCACTTGTGGTATTCAGAATATCACTTGTGATTTTCTGAATATCACAAGTGATTTTCTACTAATGTTTTGTAACATGAAAATCATAAGTGATATTCAGAATATTATAAAGTGATATTCATAAAATCACAAGTGATATTCAGAATATCACAAAGTGATATTCAGAATATTCAGAATATCACAAAGTGATATTCAGAAATTCAAAAGTGATATTCAGAATATCATAAATTGATATTCAGAATATCACAAATGATATTCAGAATATCACAAAGTGGTATTCAGAAAATCACAAGTGATATTCTGAATATCACAGAATATCACTTATGATAGTTAGAAACATATGAAAACTGACGAAAATGTAAGAAAACGGACGACTATGTATGAAAACGGACAAAAACGTATGAAAGTGTAAAAACACGTCTAAAAACGTATGAAAAATGGACGAAAAGAAAAGAAAATTGATGAAAACGGACGAAAACATATGAAAACGAATAAAAACGGACTAAAACTTATGAAAACGGACGAAAACAGACGAAAACGTATGAAAACAGACGAAAACGTATGAAATCAAAGAAATAAACGCGAACTAAAAAAAACACGCGAATTTAAAAAAAACGTGAATTAAAAAAAAGACAAAAAATATTTGAATAAAAAAGAAAGAAAAAAAGACAAGAAAAAAAAAACATGGACTTAGGTTTACCTTTTAAATCTTAGGTTATCCTTACCATCAGATCAAACTAGATGGATGGTGATGATTTGTCCTTTGATAAGTATCGATTTGTGGATAAGAAAAATAAAGTGCCTCTGAAGAATTGTTTAATATGTATGGAGTAGTAATAATCTATCTGTACGGTGATGTTGCTTTTTGGGTGTGTTTGGTTTGTTAAATCGAATCACTAGGTGTTTCATTACATATAAAAATAGGAATCATTATGGTCATTGGGTTTGGATATCAAACTTTTAAGTCAATTATTTTAGATGATATATTATGTTGGTAGGCCACCGTGAGCCGCCACTACTACCATGTCTTTTCTTCTCTTAATAAACGTAACTCACTGTTTCGATTATAACATTTAAATTGCTAATAGCTAACTAACGTCGTCACCGTCAAAATTTCTGTCCCTCAAATCCAAACAAAACCCTAATTAAAATCGCCGCCTTAGCTGTTGCCACACACCTCCATACTCCGATAGAATCTATCGGGCGTGGCTAGTAAATTCTTACTTATTTTTTGATCTACAATAATCAGTAATAATTTTGCGCAAATTATTTGCACTTTTGTGATCCTTACAAAAGTTCTAATATATGTCTTAAAAAATCCAGTAAAAGATGTCGAAGTAGTCACTAGTCAGATAATGACCTTTGGTGTTTCTTTTGCATGATTTGCTTTTATCGCTAATCTGAAGATTAGTCTCTAGTTGTTGTCGAATGTCTTCATCAACAAATAAGTTCTCCAATCCAAGCTTTACCAATTTTTACACTCAAACAGTAAAGAAGTGTTAGATGATATATTATATTGGTAGGCCTGAGCCCATATGTAGTGCTAGATACATTAGTGTTTAATTAAAAGCTATCTATGTGATCTATAAATACATCATCATTAGAACATAATATTCATGCTAGTTTATTATAGGGTTAATGACTTAATTAAACCAAAAGAAATTTGTATTCCACTGCACAGACCATGGTTTATTTTTGGAAAAAAATTTCAAATAAAGACTGCTCAACTGCGCGACTTTTTATTTTTGCTCGACTCCACTTTTATTTTTGCTCGACTTCACTATAATTTTGCTCGACTCCACTATTAGCAAAAAAAAAAGTCGCGCATCCACAGACTGGAATAAAAATTTCTTTTGGTCTATTTGAGTAATTAAGTCTTCATTATACTATTACACATTTAAAAAAAATTAACAACACAAAAGTAGGGGTGTGTTATTTTGCATACTCTTATTTTGGTGAAAAATAAAAGACAAATCTAAACATTCATTTCATTTGATTAAAAAGACAAAATTTAATATTTAAAAAACATGAAGGGACTAACAGTGTAAATTCTTGTATTTCTTGTCTTTTCTTATCATTCTTATTTTCTTTCTTTCTTTCTTATTTATTCATGTATCTTAGAAAAAAAAAAATTTTTCCTTTTTTTTAATTTTATATTTTTTAATTTTTAAATTCAAGTTCCTTTTTTTTGGCTTTAAAACGTTTTCGTCTGTTTTTATACGTTTTCGTCTGTTTTTATACGTTTTCTTCCGTTTTCATACGTTTTCATCTGTTTTCATACGTTTTCGCCCGTTTTATTAAGTTTTCATTCGTTTTCTTACGTTTTCGCCCGTTTTCATACGTTTTCATCCGTTTTCATCCGTTTTCATCCGTTTTCATACGTTTTCGTCCATTTTCTTACGTTTTTGTCCATTTTTCATACGTTTTCATTTGTGTTTTTACGCTTTAATACGTTCCGTCCGTTTTCATACATATTTGTCCATTTTCATACATTTTTGTCCGTTTATAAATATTTTTGGTCGTTTTCATACGTTTCTGAATATAACAAGTGATATTCTGTGATATTATGAATATCACAAGTTTATGAATATCACAAGTGATTTTCTGAATATCACAAGTGATTTTCTGAATATCACAAGTGATTTTTAACTAATGTTTTGTAGCATGAAAATCACAATTGATATTCAGAAAATCACAAGTGATAGTGATATTCTGAATATCACAGAATATCTCTTGTGGTATTAAAAGTATCACATGTGATATTCAGAAATGTATGAAAACATAAGAAAACGTATGAAAGCGTAAAAACACGTATGAAAACGGATGAAAACGTATGAAAAATGGACGAAAACGAAAGAAAACGTACGAAAACCTAAGAAAACAGACGTATGGAAACGTAAGAAAATGGAGAAAAACGTACGAAAATGTATGAAAACGAATGAAAACATATAAAAATGTCTGAAAATAATCGAAAAAGTATGAAAACAGATGAAAACGTATGAAAGTAAAAAAAAATACGCGAATTAAAGAAAAACGTGAATTTAAAGGACTAAAAAGGGAAAAAAGGACTAAAAAGGTGAAAAAAGGACTAAAAAATGTGAATGATAAAGATTTAAAGCATACATTTTTAGGGGTCATTTAAGCCCTAAATCGACACATTTTATATCCGTTACTGCTTAAAATCGTTCCTTTTCACATTTTAGGTCTTCTGGAAGCAAAATGCCGGAATGACGCATTTTTGGACGAAGAGGAGCGAAAACATGAAGAAAACGGCAAAGTCATGATCCAAGCTGCTCTTAAAGCCTGACGGCGTCCCAACCAAAGAGCGACGCCGTCACTTGTTGAAGATTTTGAGAAAAGACCAAGGTGACGGATCAGGTGAAACTTTGGTTCTAAAGCCTGACGGCATTATGTGTATCTCAAACATAGCCGTCACACTTTCATTCTTCGCCAGACGCTTCAGAGGTTTTCCACGACGGCGTCACATGCAACCCAGACGGTGTCACAACTACAAAGCGACGCTGTCACAAGCTAATCAAGACTATCACAACATGCGCGCGAAGGAGTCGATACTGTTTTGGCCATAACTTTTGCATACGAACTCGGATTTAGGTGATTCAAAAGCCCACGCGACCGGAACAAGAAAATCTATGATTTGGTGAAAAAGTCTTCATGACGCCGTCATTCTATCGAGCTGACGCCGTCACTCTTTGCCGACAGAGAATATGCCTATAAATATAACATTATTACTTCACTTTTTGCAAGCCGTAAACCCTAAGTCCGATTCTAGGGTTTAGGTAGGTGTTTTTCCAGCAACTTAGAGGGTTTCAATCACTTCATAAACATCGTGTAATGGTTTGTTTGTTAAGTTAATCCTATGTTATGTCTTCAATTATCATTATTGTTGATTGCTCTTCATTAATTATGCTTGGCTAATTCACCTAGTGTTTGCTTATGATTGTATGTAACTTGTATATAATTAATGCGATCTTATTGATTTCTTAGTAATTCTTGTGTGTGACGATTTCAATGAGTTTAATTGGTTTAGTTTATAATTCTTGCATCCTACTGTCTCTTGTTTAATTGGTAGACGCTAGAGTAAGACAAACTGGCTTCTTCTTTAATTGTTGCGAGCTTGAACGTCCTAAATAGCATAAAGCTTTAGAGTGCAAAATAGGCCATCATTGTGGTTATTGCGTGAGTTGTAGCTTAAGGATAATAGGGTATTCAGGGGAGATCCTATTGTACTTGCCGATCCCGGATAGTCTAGAGGAGAGTTACAATTCATAGAACTAGGGAATTAGGCACCACCCCTATGACCAAACGGAATACAACGCACCAATTAGATGAGGATGTGACAATTTAGTAGATAGAATTGGATAGCTAGCAATGAGTAATACATCATAAGTAGATACGCTTCACTTCTCTTGTAGATTGAATTTTAGTGTAGTCAGTAGCTTTTTGGTTAGTTGACTAGCAACTAATTCCGCCCTCCCATTCAAAACCGAGATTTTAAAATATAAAAATACAAAATAATATCATCCCTCACCTTTAGACTTAATTCGACATACACTTCAGCTTAACGACACTATTCCCCTAGAGAACGGTCAATCCCCCGGACTTACCCATACTACACTACAACGATCAGGTACACTGCCTGGAGGATTGCAAAACTTCTTGAGATCCCTCGAGAAGTAAAACTCCTTGTGAGGTTGCAATATCTCACATCAAGTTTTTGGCGCTGCTGCCGGGGAATAGTTATTGCGTAGGCTTGATTTCTATTTTGTTTAGGTCTACTCACAAGATTCCTATCATGTGAGATTTTTATTTTATTTAGTCTATCTTTTTCTTTGTGCCTTTGTTCGTAAAACTTGTCCATTGACTCTTCCGTTTACCATTATGGAGAACGTGAATCCACTATATCCGCGATTAGATTTTTTCATGAAAAAATATAATATTACTAAGGCGGATCATTCAAGATGGTGGGAAGAATTAAAGAGAACGGGATCTGTTATATGCCCCATTGAGTACCTTGGGAAAACAGACCAAGTTCATAAAAAGTTTAAGGATTTCACCTTAAGAGTTCCATCAAGACCACAAAACACCTTATCTAGTGAAACCTATGCATCGTATGAGCCTTCACCTAGGATAGACTCTTGTGAACAACCTCCATGTTTAGAAACTGTTTTTAGTGAGGCCCTTAGGAAAGCTGACCAAATGCGTCAAAATCTTATGGAAAAAAACCAAGCAATAAACCATAAGTTGGATCAAATACTAGGTTTGGTTTCATCACTACCTAAGGAAACAATTCAGGAGGATTTAGCCGAACATGAGCACATTGAACACAAAGGCTTAGTTTTTAAGATCAATGACTTTCAATCTCAAGGAACACATAATGAACCCTCTAGGCAAATAGAACATAGTGATCAATTTATTGAGGAAGATTTCTATGAATCGGACTTAGAATTTGAAATGGCTAGAGAAGGATTTGAGATATTTAGGAACATGTTTGGGTTAAATTCCACCAAAACACATGACGAGCATATAGGTGATCTAGATGTGATTGAGGATAAGGTGAAAAGTCTAGACTCACAAGGTATCCCACAAGTCCCACCATCATTTAAGGCATACACACCGCTCGTGACTTACCCGGAAGAAATAGATGAGACTATAGGGACCCCAATAGAGGTAGAACCTTTGTGCCAAACACAATTAGAGTATAAAAGTTTGAATACTTTTAGTCATAACCTCTCTCTAAGTTCTATGGAAGTTCCTAGTGTTGATGATTTGGAGCCTCAACCTTTACACGATTTTCCATCCTTAGTATATCTAGGAAACAAAAGAGGAACCGAGCCACCCATTAACCCATTTAGTCCGGGTAGTTTTAGGATGAAGGAAGCCATTCACATACCCCCTTCACCTCACGTGGAAAATTTCCACCCTAAGGGTGTGTATCGCTACTATCACCCGCACTTAATCTTAAGTGTAGGGAGAACTTTCCCTTTATCCATTAAATAAGGGTAGAGTCAAGCTCGTGCCTCGAACAAAAACAAGCGCTTCTTGGGAGGCAACCCATATTTATTTTTTTGAATGTTTGCTTTTAATTTCTATTTTTGTGTTTATATATCTTTTTCATTGTTGTTTATTCTCATGTTAGACTTTGTAAAAATGCTTTATTTTGTTTTTAACTTCGTCTTAATTGCATACAAATGTATTTTACAAAAAGATAAGTGTAGGGAAGATCACATATGTTTTTAAGAACATGAACATGAGATTAACAATGATTGAAATTGTATATATTTGTGTGTTTGTTAGAGTCAAATACATGTATCGAGTCATAATGGATGTTTTGCAGGAATTTTTCCACGTTTTAATGAGGCAATTTTGTCACACCCCCAAATTACCTGTTTTGCAGCGGAATGGAATTCTTGGGGATTGACTGTCATAGCATCACAATCACAGTTATATTGAACGACCTAAAGTGTCGTTTGGAAAATACATCGCTTGATTTAATAAAAACATTCAGAGTTACAAAGATAGGTCCCAAATGAAAGTTACTATGTGCGGAAAATAAGTTTGATACAAGTCAAACGATGTTTTTAAAGTGTATAAATCCCATGTGAGACGCGTCGTCACCGCGACTCTATGATATGTCCACATGCATGCCATGAAGTGAATGTCGTAGTTACCTGAAAATACATTGCTAAAAGTGTCAACACAAAGGTTGAGTGAGTTCATAGAGTTGTTGAAAATGTTTAATACGACTACCACAAGTATAAATAATGTATGACAATGTCGTCACAAAAATGATACAATTGCTATAAGTCCATGACACCGAAACTAGACTGATCATGATGTTCGCCCCAACAGAGTGTTTGCCAAACAACTCAAATAATGTTATTAAATGAAATGCATCCGTTTAACCAGTTGGAATCCACCAACCCGGATGGAGGAGTCACCCTCGATAGATCTATCCACTCACCCTCGCTTCTATGAAATTAACGGCTCATGTTATATAATGGGGACATTCAATTGGCATGAGGTAACTTAAGCAATGTAAATGAATTTGATATACTTGGTATCGTAATAAAAATGATGTACAATGCATTCTCCCCCGTAAGTTTGAAATAAGTAAAACTTGAATAAATCGGGGCTATGTAAACTCACCTGTTGCAATGTTTATGATGATATAATGGCA
The DNA here is from genome assembly GCA_019973895.1 of Chrysanthemum seticuspe. NCBI lineage: Eukaryota > Viridiplantae > Streptophyta > Magnoliopsida > Asterales > Asteraceae > Chrysanthemum > Chrysanthemum seticuspe. Next base: position 281,857,842 of record BPTQ01000006.1, on the reverse strand, counting down.
AAAGTGGATACACTGAAATGAGGCGCAACCTCTATCCGTGACCTATTATGAATGATATGTTCTATGATAAGTTATGATGTAATGTTATGCATGCAATTCGGATGATATTTATACCACTTATGAATTTTTGAAAATAATCCTTTTCGTCGACAAAATAATCTTTTAACATCTTGACCATTTTTAAATTACCTTACATGTATTTATGTAGAAATGATATCCGACGATAATCATTTAGTGATTTATTAAGAGATTATAACCTTTCGTCGTAAAATAATGTCATTGAAATTTCATGAAAGTGACAAAACGGCCTTTAAAAAGCTAGTCGTAAAATGGTGCTCGTCGAGTGTTAGGAAACGAACTCAACGGTTTTGGGAAGCTTGTATCATTATCTCAAAGTTTTGGCATTTAAGTTTTCATCCTAGAGGTCTCGATCATGGAGAGAAATGTAGTTAAAGTATAGTACTTGTGTCCAACATATTGTTTAAGGGTGGTTTTTCGACAAAGTTTAAGCGACCGTATATTATTCATTACAACTCCGTTTGACGAACGGTTGAACACTTTGGAAAATAGACCAGGCGAACTTACTTTTACTAGAAGACATCATTTTATAAAAAGTACTCCATCAATGTTAAAAACGACCCTCAACATGGTCACTTGTTTGCCGTAATACTTGTCTAATAGAAATATATTAGTTTTTCCTATATAATAAAGTTACGGCAACTTTGTTAAATCACGTGTAATTTAATCGTTATAAGTCCGTTTTCTACGTTTTATATGTCCTCGGAATCGTGATAATATATACTAATATATTTTTGATAAGTCGACACATTTTATAACGCTTAAGACTCATTTTTGACTCGTAAAAAGGCGAGATTACAAGCTGAATTTTCTGTACCAAATATCTTTCGTCGTCAAACTTGAAAAATTCATAACTTCTTCGTTATAGCTCCGTTTTAATCCGTTCAAGCGGCCACATTTTCGTTTTAAAGTGTATTTTCTAAATAACTAGCCCAAAATATTTTACAAACTGTCGGATTTTCCAGATTTCATAAATAAGGACAGACCCTTTAGCAAACTTGTCGAAATGAGTTTTTATCGCGCAAAACCTATTCTAACCAATTCAAAACAACTCCGAAGCTATTCAAATCCTACCATACACCTTCTTAGGGTGTCATGGGTTCCTAGACATCACCAAAACTAATATATAACAAGGAGTAATTATAGGATGAATTATATATATATAACACTTAAAAACCTTAAAAAGTGGTATAAACATCACATAACTTGCATGTTTTACTTGTGCATAATAAAAATGAACATAGAAATGAATATGAAAAATAATGATATGTATGAAATGCTTACTAGTAATTGATGAGGTTTATGAGAACAAAGGATTTTCCTAATCACCCTAGGTTTTTATTTCAAAACCTATACAAAGAGTGATACTAGTGTGCAATAATCTTGTCTAGAAAATTTTATGATGATTCCTTCCTTCTTGATCTTGGTTGCCGGTTTTGAGAGAGAAAAGAGAAGAGAAAATTTTCTTTTTTTTACACTTAATGATATGTGAGTATGTGTTGAAGTTTTAGTATAAAACAATTATTAGTTGCTAGATATTTAGTAAAAATTGAATGTGACTCACCCTTGTGTCGACAAGGGTGATAATCACAAGATAGTGTGACATATTTTTTTTAAGTAATTAAATGTAGAGTAATATGTGAAATTACTTAGGGATAAATGGTAACTTGTGTAAATATTTGAGCTTGTAGGGTAGCGTTAACTAAAAATATATTTTAACGGAGCAAAATAAAGTGTATTGAAGTCATAAAAATTATAAAAATATATTTCTCACAAGAATTGAGTGAATAACTAATTATCGAGTAGTATTTACGAAAACCGTCGTAATTATATAAATATAACAATTTATATACAAAATAAATTAAAAAGATCGGGTAAACTAATAATATAATTTTTATAGTCTTAAAATGAGTATAAAAATATATTAGGATTATTTTTGGAAGTGTCGGATCAATATTCAAAATAAATGTTTACGCGATAGCGTTTATTTAATAGGAAAATAAACGTTTAATGAAAAATTCAAACCCATGCATAATATTGATATGAAATGATGTTATTAATGCTGTGTAGACTAAATCTAGTCTATATGAAATATCCTTGATAAAATGTTCATGAATTCGCAGCTAAACCACTAAGGTTACGCGAATTTGATACTCGTAAACGTAATTTACGATAAATGATGAAATAGTGAAACTTCCAAAGTTTGTAAAAATGACCTGAAATTACGAGTTGTCACATTTGCCCAACCAAAAAGGAATTCAGTCCCTGAATTCAGTCCATGTTAGGTTCTACGATGTTACTTGTGAAAAAGTGAGGATAATTGAGTCGCATTGGGTCGTCCAATGTTTTTCTGAATCGTACCACGCCTTTCCAAGACGGGACTTTGAACATAAATTTGTTGCCAACTTGAAATTCTAATGGTTTGCGACTTATGGAACATACTTCCAATATTTTGCATCGTATATCGACGTAGCTTATTTAGCTATTTGTTGTTGCTTGTAACTGATTTTTGATCTGTACGATCACTTTGTTGTTTCATGAATGAGTCATTGACTAGTGGGTTGGACTTTCCTGATTTTTTTTTTTTTTTTTTTTTTTTTTGGCCTGTAAATAAGTGATTGACACCCAAATCAGAGAGTGCCTCAAATGGTGTCGTTAATATGTTTATGTAATTACTATTGTTGTAAAACAATTGGTTCGATGAAGTATGACTTGCCTAATCATTTCTAGAAAGTCACACATGCTTGAGCATATTATCTAATGTTTGAATTGTCCTTTAACTTTGACCATCGGTTTGTGGATGATATGCTGTGCTCATCTCTAATTTGGTTCCAAATGAATCTTGTAAGGATTTCCAGAAATTTGAAGTGAATCGACTATCTCTGTCAGAAATGATAGAAATTGGTGCTCCATGCCTCGAGACTATTTCCTTGACATAAAGTCTAGTGAGTTGTTCCATGGAATAAGTCTCTCTAATTGGTATGAAATGGGCTGATTTGGTAAGACGATCAACGATTACCCATATAGCGTCATAACCTCCTGATGTCTTAGGAAGTTTCGTGACGAAGTCTATCGTAATGCGTTCCTATTTCCATTGAGGAATTTCTGGTTGTTGGAGTAATCCTGAAGGTTTTTGATATTCGACTTTTACCTTAGAGCAAATAAGGCATCTGCTAACGTACGTGGCAATTTCCGCTTTCATGTTCCGCCATCACTAAAGTTTCTTGAGATCCTGATACATCTTATCAGAACCTAGGTGAATAGAATACTTTGACTTATGCGACTCATGCATAATCAATTCTCGTATCCTGCCATAAAATTGTACCCACATTCTATCCTTGAAGCATAATACTCCATCTGCTCTCTTTACAAAGCCATTTTCATTTTCGGGCATACCATAAAGCTTTTCACTTGGTCGGTTTTCCTCCTTAAGTGCCTCGATCTGTGCCTCCAGTATTTTTGATGGTAAAGGTGAACTGATCGTCATTCCTAATGATCTTACTCTTAAAGGTTTGGGTCTTTCTTTCTGACTAAGAGCATCAGCCACAACATTGGCTTTTCCCGGGTGATACTTGATTTCACAATCATAATCGCTGAGTAATTCCAACCAACGACGTTGCCTCATGTTAAGTTCCTTTTGATCAAGAACATATTGTAAACTCTTGTGGTCCGTAAACACTGTGCACTTTGTACCGTAAAGGTAGTGTCTCCAAATCTTAAGTGCAAAAACTACGGCCACCAACTCAAGATCATGTGTGGTGTAATTCTTCTCATGAACCTTAAGTTGTCGAGAAGCATAAGCTATCAGCTTCTCGTTTTGCATTAATACAGCTCCAAGTCCTTTATGTGAAGCATCGCAGTATACAACGAAGTTCTCAATTCCTTCGGGTAATGCCAAAATTGGGGCACTGCAAAGCTTTTGCTTCAACAACTGAAAAGCAGCTTCTTGTTTCTTTCCCCATTCGTACCTCTTGTTTTTCTGTGTCAACTTAGTCAAAGCCTTAGCTATCTTTGAAAAACCTTCGATGAATCTTCGGTAATACCCGGCAAGTCCTAGAAATTGTCGGATTTCTGTAGGATTTGTTGGAGTAGCCCAATCTTTTACGGCTTCAATCTTTGCAGCGTCTACTTGTAATCCTTGACTATCAATGACATGACCAAGAAATTGTACTTTACGGTTCCAAAAATCACACTTCGAAAATTTGGCATACAACTCCTCATTCTTGAGTAGTCCTAAAATCGTTCTTAAATGCCCTTCATGCTCTTCTTTGCTCTTTGAGTAAATCAATATGTCGTCGATGAATACTATAACAAACTTGTCCAACTACGGTTTACATACTCTATTCATGAGATCCATGAATACTGTAGGTGCATTAGTTAATCCGAATGGCATTACTTGAAACTCATAATGACCATAACGTGTTCTAAACGCTGTTTTCGGAATATCCTGCTCCCACACTCTAAGTTGATGGTAACCTGACCTTATATCAATCTTTGAGTAGATACTAGAGCCTTGTAACTGATCGAACAAGTCGTCGATTATGGGGAGTGGGTAACGATTCTTTACCGTTAACTTGTTCAGCTCTCTATAATCTATACACATTCTGAAGGATCCATCTTTCTTCTTCATAAACAAGACCGGTGCTCCCCAAGGCGAGGAACTTGGCCTAATGAATCCTTTGTCTAAAAGTTCTTGCAACTGATTAGACAACTCTTGCATCTCCGATGGTGCTAATCGATAAGGTGCTCGCGTAATTGGTGCAGCTCCGGGCACTAAGTCAATATGAAATTCTACTTGACGTGCCGGTGGAAGTCCTGGTAAGTCTTCGGGAAAGACTTCAGGAAATTCTCGAGCAATCGGTACATCCTCAAGTCGCTTCTCCTCCAACTTCTTCTCGGTTATATGTGCTAAGAAAGCAAAACACCCTTTCTTTATGCACTTCTCCGTTTTGATGCATGATATAATACTGAGTCTAGTTCCACTTCGTTCCCCACGAATGATCAAAGTTTCGCCGTTGTAAGGAAGATGAACAACTTTTTCATCACAAATGATTCTTGCACGATGTTTGGATAACAAATCCATGCCGATGATGACGTCGAAACTACCAAGTTCTACGGGCATAAGGTCTATATTGAAGGGATGATTTAGAAAATTGAGTGTACAACCACGGACAATGGTGTCGGTGCTAATTAAGTTACCATTAGCTAATTCAATGTTGTATAATGTGTCTAATGTGGGAATTGTTCTCTCGCTCTAACCATTGAGTTGAGGATAATAAGTGGTAATCATGTACTAGTGAATTCCAAAGGAATCTTAAAATGGTTGTCAGAAGTCTAAGGTGAATCGAATAGCTTGTAATAGGTACAACTGGATTTGATACCACGTGTCTCATGCCAAATTTCAAAATGTTAAATCTGTCGAAAAGGACCTTATAGAAAGGAATAGATTATGGGTAACAGTTGTGATTCCTCGCGTTTCTCGTTCCAGCGAATGTCATGATTTGAATCTTACTTGCCTGAGGCGTTTAGTCCCCATGACTAAAATGTTTATGGTTTGATTATCGAAGTGTTTCCATGCTCTATGTTGTAAAATCACAAAACCTTAAATATTCAAGTGATGTGGTGTGGTGGTTGATTGTCAAGATTTGTCCCAATATTGAGTGCTTCTATAATATTTCATCTCTTATATTGCTATCATGCTAGCAAGAAAATAGATATCAGTTCATACTATGTCGAAGAATGTTTGTTCTAATTTCACTTGTAGATGGAGAGTCATTGATTGTCCGATATGTTCAAACCTGTTGCATCTCTTGATATAGAAGTAAGGTTACTTGGAATTTCTAGAGAACACAATGCCTTAGGGGAAGTTTATATCGATAACCTTAACTTAACCAAATTTTCCTTTAAGGGAAACTCATTGTAGGGAAGTTCACATATTGTTGAGGCCATGTTTAATGAAATGTTCTGTAGTCTTGATTAGAAGACTTGGTTTCTCCCTATAGTGTTGCTTAGTGTGTATTCGCTTCGTACTAAATCTTGTAACTCAGTCCAACTGATGCTTTTGAAATGATATAATTGGGCTTCTAGTCCAAAATAGTGGTTCGGAATGTCTCGTGATGTCTTAAGATTTTTGTTGAGTTTTGAATCATCCTACTACCTAGTTCTAGTCCTTGTTGGTAGTTCTGAAATCTTTTCATTGTTTCCTTGTATTGAGGAATCCTCCTCGTAGATGGTATGGGAAGTCCTTTCCCAAATAGATCACTCGTCAAATTCTAACTTATCGGTTGAGTGAAAGATGAGTGGCGTAGGCTTCTATAGAGTGTTAACAAAAAGAAATGTTTATGAACAATTTATCTGATTGCAAAACTTTGCTTTTGAGTGAAGATTGTTTTAAGAGATTTGAAAAGATTTTTGTTTCTTTCATGACATAATTTTTCCTAAATTATACATAGGTGATCAGGCTATGTATAATCGAGGACAAATGATGTGATGCTTGGTTTTGTTGAAATGGTATTATGTTCCTCCAAAGTTTTAGATGGTATTCAACGTTATGTTTTGTGAGAAAATGGTTCAAACAATTTTATTCAGAGTAATATGAAAATCGTTTCACCTGATGGTATTAAATAGTTGATAAAATGACTGAAAACCAATTGATAGGGTGGTAACGAAACAACTTTGTTTTAAAACTTTATGAAACAATGTTTCTAAGATAGTGTAGAATAGCTTGAAATAAGATTAAGTGAAATAATTTCATGAAATGGTAGCAAAATAACTTGAAATATAATTTGTTGAATGGTTTGTAGGATACACGGAAAAACCTCATAGAATGATAATAGTCTCCTAATTGGTCAAAATAAAGTTGGCCTAACCCCTAGTAAGATAGTGAGGTATTGTCGCGAAATGAATGAAAATTGGGCAATTGGAATAAGGAACGAATTAAACAAAGGTTGTGATTATCGTGGAGATAATAAATGATAAAGATTACATTAGCTAGAAAGGTACTTATTATCTGTTCCTGTTGGTAGTCTAATCATGTCTCAAGTGTAGGAATAGTAGGCTGTCTAGCAACAACAACTTTGAAACTCTCACAGTCCTCAAATTCTATAAGATAGTGTAGTTTCTGTAGTCTTAGTGATAGATGGTAGTGGTGTGTCAAATCATGCACGCTTCCTAAGCGGCAAATCAAATGTATGACTAATAGGTCCACTGGGACTAAGCTTGTAAGTCCTACCAAATGGTATGATCTGTCCCAACAGAATGATAAAAACTGTCCTGATCCTACAGTGAATCAATAGTGATCGTGATGGTGTAGGTGCAACTTTGTCCTCCTAAAAGGGTCCAGTCTCATCAACTGATGTTATCTGTGTTGAGTCAACTGATGTTAAAATTGTGATAGGGAACGACAGGGCATTCTCCATGTCAAAGTCTGATGTGATGGGTATCTGAAGGCATTAATGTGACAATCGATTTGAAATGAAAGTAAATAACTCGCAAAATGTGCGTATGAAACCGCATGTATAGTGACTATGCACTTATGATGAAATGATGAGATGCTATGATGATGTAGTTATAGTCTAGGGTCAATGATGCAACCTAGTTCTCTATAACCGAAGCTCTGATGCCAATCTGTCACACCCCCAAATTACCTGTTTTGCAGCGGAATGGAATTCCTGGGGATTGACTGTCATAGCATCACAATCACAGTTATATTGAACGACCTAAAGTGTCGTTTGGAAAATACATCGCTTGATTTAATAAAAACATTCAGAGTTACAAAGATAGGTCCCAAATGAAAGTTACTATGTGCGGAAAATAAGTTTGATACAAGTCAAACGATGTTTTTAAAGTGTATAAATCCCATGTGAGACGCGTCGTCACCGCGACTCTATGATATGTCCACATGCATGCCATGAAGTGAATGTCGTAGTTACCTGAAAATACATTGCTAAAAGTGTCAACACAAAGGTTGAGTGAGTTCATAGAGTTGTTGAAAATGTTTAATACGACTACCACAAGTATAAATAATGTATGACAATGTCGTCACAAAAATGATACAATTGCTATAAGTCCATGACACCGAAACTAGACTGATCATGATGTTCGCCCCAACAGAGTGTTTGCCAAACAACTCAAATAATGTTATTAAATGAAATGCATCCGTTTAACCAGTTGGAATCCACCAACCCGGATGGAGGAGTCACCCTCGATAGATCTATCCACTCACCCTCGCTTCTATGAAATTAACGGCTCATGTTATATAATGGGGACATTCAATTGGCATGAGGTAACTTAAGCAATGTAAATGAATTTGATATACTTGGTATCGTAATAAAAATGATGTACAATGCATTCTCCCCCGTAAGTTTGAAATAAGTAAAACTTGAATAAATCGGGGCTATGTAAACTCACCTGTTGCAATGTTTATGATGATATAATGGCAAAAGTGGATACACTGAAATGAGGCGCAACCTCTATCCGTGACCTATTATGAATGATATGTTCTATGATAAGTTATGATGTAATGTTATGCATGCAATTCGGATGATATTTATACCACTTATGAATTTTTGAAAATAATCCTTTTCGTCGACAAAATAATCTTTTAACATCTTGACCATTTTTAAATTACCTTACATGTATTTATGTAGAAATGATATCCGACGATAATCATTTAGTGATTTATTAAGAGATTATAACCTTTCGTCGTAAAATAATGTCATTGAAATTTCATGAAAGTGACAAAACGGCCTTTAAAAAGCTAGTCGTAAAATGGTGCTCGTCGAGTGTTAGGAAACGAACTCAACGGTTTTGGGAAGCTTGTATCATTATCTCAAAGTTTTGGCATTTAAGTTTTCATCCTAGAGGTCTCGATCATGGAGAGAAATGTAGTTAAAGTATAGTACTTGTGTCCAACATATTGTTTAAGGGTGGTTTTTCGACAAAGTTTAAGCGACCGTATATTATTCATTACAACTCCGTTTGACGAACGGTTGAACACTTTGGAAAATAGACCAGGCGAACTTACTTTTACTAGAAGACATCATTTTATAAAAAGTATTCCATCAATGTTAAAAACGACCCTCAACATGGTCACTTGTTTGCCGTAATACTTGTCTAATAGAAATATATTAGTTTTTCTTATATAATAAAGTTACGGCAACTTTGTTAAATCACGTGTAATTTAATCGTTACAAGTCCGTTTTCTACGTTTTATATGTCCTCGGAATCGTGATAATATATACTAATATATTTTTGATAAGTCGACACATTTTATAACGTTTAAGACTCATTTTTGACTCGTAAAAAGGCGAGATTACAAGCTGAATTTTCTGTACCAAATATCTTTCGTCGTCAAACTTGAAAAATTCATAACTTCTTCGTTATAGCTCCGTTTTAATCCGTTCAAGCGGCCACATTTTCGTTTTAAAGTGTATTTTCTAAATAACTAGCCCAAAATATTTTACTAACTGTCGGATATTCCAGATTTCATAAATAAGGACAGACCCTTTAGCAAACTTGTCGAAATGAGTTTTTATCGCACAAAACCTATTATAACCAATTCAAAACAACTCCGAAGCTATTCAAATCCTACCATACACCTTCTTAGGGTGTCATGGGTTCCTAGACATCACCAAAACTAATATATAACAAGGAGTAATTATAGGATGAATTATATATATATATAACACTTAAAAACCTTAAAAAGTGGTATAAACATCACATAACTTGCATGTTTTACTTGTGCATAATAAAAATGAACATAGAAATGAATATGAAAAATAATGATATGTATGAAATGCTTACAAGTAATTGATGAGGTTTATGAGAACAAAGGATTTTCCTAATCACCCTAGGTTTTTATTTCAAAACCTATACAATAAGTGATACTAGAGTGTAAATAAACTTTGTCTTGAAAATTTGGATGAAATACTCTTGGTCCTTGGTGGTTGCCGGTTTCAATAGAGAAGAGAGGAAGCAAATAAATATTTTTCACCTTGAGAATATCTTGAGTATGAATGTGTTAAGTTAATTGTATAAGACTTTGACATAGCAAGAGATATTTGCAAATTTCCTTGTGACTCACCCCTTGTGTCGAAAAGGGGTGTTAGTCATGCCTTTTATATAATTTTTTTTTTTTTTTTTTTTTTTTTTTTTTTTTTTTTTTTTTTTATGTAAGATTTTGTGAAGTTAAATGAAGTTAAGTGGTAACTTGTAGACACATTTGATTATTTAGGGTAGCGTTAGATAAAAATAAATTTTCACGGGTCAAGATAAAATATATTTAGGTCATAAAAATTATAAAAATACATTTCTTGCAAAATTTGAGTGAAATAATAATAATCGTGTAGTATTTAAGAAAACCGTCGTAATTATATAAATATAACAATTTATATACAAAATAAATTGAAAACATCGGGTAAACTAATAATATAATTTTTATAGTCTTAAAATGAGTATAAAAATATATTAGGATTATTTTTTGGAAGTGTCGGATCAATATTCAAAATAATTGTTTACGCGATAGCGTTTATTTAATAGGAAAATAAACGTTGATATGAAATGATGTTATTAATGCTGTGTAGACTAAATCTAGTCTATATGAAATGTCCTTGATAAAATGTTCATGAATTCGCAGCTAAACCACTAAGGTTACGCGAATTTGATACTCGTAAACGTAATTTACGATAAATGATGAAATAGTGAAACTTCCAAAGTTTGTAAAAATGACATGAAATTACGAGTTGTCACAAATTTTTTCCAAAATTTTTCTAGAAAATGTACCAGACCCTTTCTGTTAGGACAATCTGACGGCGTCGGGATTAAAACCCAATGGCATCAGAAAATGTGGAAACAGATTCTCAGTTTCGTTTTTTGTCTAACTTGTGATTTTTGGAAACTTCCAATTCTTAATTTTCTAGAAAAAACTGCAAACATCCATTCCACAAGAGTTATATCTTACTTGCGTTCTAGTGTAGTTGTGTGTCATATATAGTTTTACCGCCAATTTTACACGAATGTTTCATTTGTTTTCTTATAAGTATGCAGGTTATATTGGACAAGAAGAAGAAACACATATTGGAAGAAGCTTATTACTTATTCATTCTTCTTGGAGGAGGATTTAACCGTAACTTCTCACATATCCTACCGAGCTAATCAGGGGAGTATTAGTTTCTCTTTTACTTACCTTCCTTTATCATAACTTTAATACTTTAGGGAAACATTGGAGACAATGTTCAGTTTAAGTGTAGGGAGGGAGAATAAAACAAAAACTTAGAAACTATTCACTCACTTGATTATTTGTGTAATAAACCATAAGAAATATTTCTAGGGAAATTTTAGCACCAAATTATTTTTTTTATGACATTTACGAGCTAAACTTTAGTCTTAATAAAGCGTCTCATGGATAGAAATTATATGACTAGCACAAAAATCGTTTATCACTCAAATTCCACCCAAAAAATGTGAGGTTCGCCCCTAGATCTTTAGAATTAAAAACATTCACCTTTAATACTTAGTGAGTGTACCAGTAGTATAATAGATTCTAGAACTTGTTTTGTGATGCATTCCGAGATCGCTAGTGAGACTACACTTGTGTAGTTAGGATTAACTAAATGATAAGAGGCATTAGGATAACCCTTGTTTGAAACATGTATTATAATTACCTCTTCCACATCGGTTGGTTACATACCCCACACCCTTGCGATGTACTCATCTTTAGTGCACGATACCCATAGTTAACCCCTAGCCTATCCTTTTTGCGATTCTCGTGATTTTTTGGTTTTCCAGAATATCAATGAAAAGCATTGTTTACAATCCACCACCAAATGTTACACCCAAATGGACTTAGCCTACCATGTATGCACTCATCTTTAGTGAATTATTGTTATCAATAGTAAACCCTTAGTTCAATTATCTAGTTACTTGCATGGTTGCTAAGTCGAGTCATATCATTTGTATACAGTTTTGGGACGATTGGGACTCATGGGCTAAAGTAATATTTTATGGAGTACGGGAAAGAACGATAAATTCAAATTTCCTTTATCTACGTAATTAAATACTCCAAGTGTTTTGATCTTTTCAGAACGGGTCAATTAGAGTTAGTTAAATAAAAACTCTAGTGTAGAGATGCTCCTATAAATCCCTTATATTTTGATGTTATTGTAGAGGATGGTAGAGTAAAAAGGTATAGAAAAAAAAGAGAAAAAAAAGAGAATAAGAGTTGTTGAAAAAAAAACATACGGGCTACCATCCTACATCTATCTTTATGATTATGTTTTTAAGTTTATGTTTGTGTTTTGTTTCAAGTTGTTTAGTGTTAGTGAGTCGAGTCTTGGCTTAACAACGCCACGCTTTACATGCTTGTAACATAAGATTTTTTACTTGCCACCACTAAATATCCCCTATCCAACAAAACCCTTTACTTCCCCACCCTAAGCCTAACATTATAACCCTTGTAAAGACCTCTTAGATAGTTATTCCTAGGTGCTACGCCAAAGCGGTGGAGGTTTGATCTATTCTCAAGCTTAAGGTAATCTATGTACTATGGCAGGTAATGAGTGTTTATCTTCCATTTCCATTCATATTATATTTCATATAAACCCGAGAGATGAGAGAATCCAAACACCAATTGTGAGGTGCTAGTATATAATTTACGTGCTTGTTATGACTATTGTGGCACTTGTACTTGTTGTAAACTATTTTAAACCATTGCTTCATGCCCCCTAACTTATAAATTGATTGGCTAAAAGCACATTTTCTTGAGGACAAGCAAATTCCAAGTGTAGTGATATTTAATAAGGATTTAAAACATACGTTTTTGGGGGGGGGGGTCATTTAAGCCCTAAATCAACATAATTTATATATGTTACTGCTTAAAATCGTTCATTTTCACATTTTAGGTCTTCTAGGAGCAAAATACTAGAATGAAGCATTTTTGGACGAAAAGGAGCGAAAACATGAAGAAAACGGCAAAGTCATGATCCAAGCTGCTCTTAAAGCCTGACGGTGTCCTAACCAAAGGGCGACGTCGCCACTTGTTTAAGATTTTGAGAAAAGACCAAGGCGACGGCTCAGGTGAAACTTTGGTTCTAAAGCCTGACGGCGTCATGTGTATCTCAAACATGGCTGTCACACTTTCATTCTTCGCTAGACACTTCAGAGGTTTTCCTTGACAGCGTTACATTGATAAGGATTTAAAAGGTACACTTTTGATTGGTCATTTAAGCCCTTAATTGATCACTTTTGTATCCGTTACTACTTAATTTCGTTCCTTTTCACTTTTTAGGTCTCTTGAAGGCAAATTGCTAGAATGACACTTATTCGGACAAAAAGGCGCGAATATACGAAGAAAATGGCCAAAGTCAAGAATCGAGACACTCAAGCTGCTGGAATTGAAAGGGGACAGCGTCACTGCATAATTGCGACGCCGTCGCGACACATCCTGAGACGACTCAGTAGCCAAATTGCTAATTTACTAGTGACGGCATCAGGTTTAAAAGAGTAGGGCGTCGCAACTCAGACGGCCTAGATTTGGATCCAGACGGCGTCAGAGGTTGAAGCCGACTGCGTCACAAGCATAAGGTGATGCCGTCACAGAGTTGACGTGGCAAAGACGAAACCCTAATGGCAGCGACCCGACGGCGTCACAATTAAAGAGTAACGCCATCGCATTTTGTAACACTATATATAGAATCCAAATTTTTCAGTTTTTAGAGAGGTAGTTTTGTGGAGTAAAAATCTAAACCGAACCAAGGCTGTCTTGTGCAGTATCTTTAGGTTCCATACCCTATTTTACAATAAGATAAGTGTTTTAATTCATTGATTCAATCATGTCTTCAATTGTTTGTGTGTATGCTTGCATGTTCTCCATGTCCGGCTAATTTACTTGTGTGTTTGCTTAGATATATGAAACCTAGGTATTGAATATTGATTGGTTGTCTCTTATCTTAATTGTGAATGACCTAGTATTGTGATAGGTCATTCGTTGTGTTATTAATGCTTGATTAGTCTTTGTTGAACCATAGCTTATAGTTACTAGTGGAATTGTAGGCTAGATATCCAAAGATAACCTTAGTGTTAAGTTTATGAATCCTAGAGATTTCGTAGTCATTAACCTTAGGTAGCTTCAAAGAGTTAGGGATAAACGTATACCCTACGACCTTAGAAACACAACGCGTTAAGAATAAGGACGATTCAACCATTAATAGGAGATAACTAGGGTGTAATAACATCTAAGTAAACACATTTTTAATCATCATAAGAGCACACAACAATAGACATAGACTACACTCACCGTAGTTTAGATAATTAGTTAATTAGAATAGTAGAGTAATCGGTAGAAATACCAACCCCCAAATCCAAACCCCGAGATTCATACCTTTCAATTTTCTAAAAAAATATAAAAAAAAGATAAAAAAATAATCTTCCTCAACCCCAACCTTAGCGTAGTAATTTCTCACTAGCATTCCTATTCCCCTAGAGAACGATATCAATTCCAGAGGATTACCCTAATACTACACTACAACAATTATGTTCACTGCCTAGGGTGTTGAAAAACTTGCTCGACGAAAAGGAAGTTCCTTTGACCCCGAACGCGCGTTGTACGCGTATCACACATGCAAACCAGATGGTGTCACAACTACAAAGTGACGCCATCACAAGCTGATCAATACTATCACAGCATGCGCGCGAAGTAGCCGATACTGTTTTGGCCATAACTTTTGCGTACGAACTCGATCGGATTTAGGTAATTCAAAAGCCCACATGACCGAAACGAGAAAATCTACAATTTGGTGAAACATTCTTCGTGACGCCGTCACTCTATCGAGCTGACGTCATCACTCTTTGCCGACAGATAACCTGCCTATAAATATAACATTATTACTTCACTTTTTGCAAGCCCTAAACCCTAAGTCCGATTCTAGGGTTTAGGTAGGTGTTTTTCCAGCAACTTAGAGGGTTTCAATCACTCCATAAACATCTTGTAATGGTTTGTTTTTTAATTCAATCCTATGTTATATCTTCAATTATCATTATTGTTACTTGCTCTTAATTAATTATGCTTGGCTAATTCACCTAGTGTTTGCTTATGATTGTATTAAACTTGTATATAATTAATTGGATCTTATTGATTTCTTAGGGATGCTTGTGTCTATCTCCATCATTAAGGTGTGACAATTTCAATGAGTCTATTTGGTTTAGTTTATAATTCTTGCATCCTACTATCTCTTGTTTAATTGGTAGACGCTAGAGTAAGGAAAACTGGCTTCTTCTTTAATTGTTGCGAGCTTAAACGTCCTCAATAGCATAAAGCCTTAGAGTGCAAAATAGGCCATCGTTGTGTTTATTGCGTGAGTTGTAGCTTAAGGATCATAGAGTATTCGGGGGAGATACTATTGTACTTGCCGATCTCGGATAGTCTAGAGGAGAGTTACAATTCATAGAACTAGGGAATTAGGCACCACCCTATGACCAAATGGAATACAACGCACCAATTAGATGAGGATGTGACAATTCAGTAGGTAGAATTGGATAGCTAGCAAGGAGTAATACATCATAAGTAGATACGCTTCACTTCTCTTGTAGATTTCATTTTAGTTTAGTTGGTAGCTTTTGGTTTAGTTGACTACCAACTAATTCCGCCCTCCCATTCAAAACCGAGATTTTAAAATATAAAAATACAAAAATAATCATCCCTTAGCTTTAGACTTAATTCGACATACACTTCAGCGTAATGACACTATTCCCCTAGAGAACGATCAATCCCCCGGACTTATCCATACTACACTACAACGATCAGGTATACTGCCTGGAGGATTGCAAAACTTCTTGAGATCCCTCGAGAAGTAAAACTCCTTGTGAGGTTGCAATATCTCGCATCAGTGAATAAATAAGAAAGAGAAGAAAAAGGTAAGGAAAAAACGTGAACTTAGGTAGACATATTGAATATTAGGTTAATCCCCACTATTAGAAAATTAATAAAGACTAAAATACACTGTTGGTCTTTAAACTTGTCCCGAAACATCACGCTGGGACAAAAATTGCCTTCTTCATCGTCGGGAGTCCAAAACGAGCTTTTTATAGGCTAAATGAGTCCCTTGACCATTAATGCACAGGTCAAAGTTTTGTTGTTGATGGAAAAATTGTCTTTCACTGTAGCTTACTTTATACAAACCGTTGCTGGTGTGGTAAGCAAGCTATAATTCGCACTTCGTGGACCTTTGCCAACCCAGGGCGTCGATTATTTGGTTGTCCTGTTGAAACAAGCGTCTTTTAATATGTATCATATCATATTTTTTCGCAAGTAGAAACTACATTATAACATTGGTTGTTGTTTAATCACTTGCCATAATCATGAATAGGGGTCTTCTTGTCGGTGGATACGATGGTATGATCCTGAAATTTGTGCTCATTCAATAATGATCATACCAGGCCTTTTAATGAGGAGAAATGAGCTTGAGGCAAGATTAGAAGCTGCTCAAGGTGATGTGTGGAAGTGGAAGATTTACCTGGTGCTCAGTTGGATATTGTTCTTGATTGTTTATGCATTAGGATAACTGTTTAGCTTTTATGTAATGAGGCCAGATGGTTAATGTTCATTATCTTGAATTGTAGTAACGTTGTGTCCCAGAAGGTTATGAATCTTGTTATTATGCTCAGTTTACCGTATGTTTATGCGCATGGTTAAGATTAAAGTTGACTTTTAATTGTCAACATTGTTATGAAGTATTCAGTTTGGTTCATTTTTTACTTTTAATGCCTTATGGTTATGCAGATGGTTAGCAATTTGTTTGGGTTTGACTTTTAATCGTCAACATTCTTATGAGGTTTTGGCTTTGGTTACTTTTGATGCAAATTATTCACACATCAAGCTTAGTCAATTTATAAAAATACACAAACATGACATGGTTCCATACTTAATGCAAATGGATATAATTCTAAATGCATAAAATTGCATACTTTTTGAAGCATGAGAATTACAATTAGACACACACATATGTTTTTAGAGTACATAACTTGTCCATAGGAAATAAACTAGATGAAACATTGTCTAGCTAATTACCATAACATAATTGACCTATGGTGAGGCCATCATTCTTTCCAGTGCAGCCTGCTGCCTAGTCATTTTTTGTGTAGTAGGCTGGGTTGAAGCAGAAACTGCTTGCACATCACTTTACTGCAGCTGAGAATCAGACTGTGATTGATCATGTTGCTGGGATTGACACTGGGATTGCTCATGTATGCTGGGATCGGCAATTGCTTCATCTTGATGTTGCTGGGATTGAGAGAGGGATTCATCTTGTATCCTGGGATCTTCTGTTGCTTCATCTTGATGTTGCTGGGATTGAGACAGGGATACATCATGTATAATGGGATCTTCAGTTTCTTGATATTGATTTTCAGATTGAACACCACTTCCTTGAACTGCACTAACTTGACTTTCAACAACACATGTACCTTCAGCTTCTTTATCTGCTGCTACTTTGTTACCTTTAGGATGTGTCTTCTTTGCTGCAGCTTTTGTAGGCACTTGTTTGACATCTCCCTTATGGCCAGTTTGGCTACTTTGAGCTCCACCATGCCCTATACATGTTTTCCGGTTTTGTCCAGCAATGCCACAAATACTACACTTAATGCTAGGATTTAGAAAATCCATGTTGAAGAGTCGGTCACCCCAACTCTAGTCTAGCATATGTTAGCTCGTAGACATTACGTTATTTACTAGTTATTTAGTTAGTTACTTAGTTTAGTGCAACACCGTGGAGGAAGGACGGGTCTTTACCCGCTGTATGCCTGATCCATAGTTCAAAGGAGGACGTTTAGTATGTAACTATAAATACCCTCTACCTCCTAAGGTAGAGGGTTGGACCTTTCACTTAATCTAACCTTCTTTCTTTTGTTTACTTTCTATCTCTAGAAAGGATCCCATCTTCCACTTTCTCTCTCTAAACTCTATTCCATATGCCCATTGATTTGTGTATTTATGTGTTTACGAAAACCAATATCTTACAATTGGTATCAAGAGCCATGGTTTGATCACTCATCTTTCATATTCTTGGATTTCTAGTGGTTTTCATAAGGTTTTTGGGTTTGAATGAGTTTAGAGTAGTTTGCATCATTTGGATCATTTCTTGTGTTAAATTTTGGATTTTGATAGTATTTTTGTGTTTAGAATCATTATAAGTGTTTAGGTTTTGATTTGGAAGGCTTGAATCATCGTGGTTGAATGGTTTTTGGATTGAAAAGTGGTGTTTGTGAAGTTTTCTTAGATGCGAGTTGTGTCACAGTAAAATATTCTTATATGCGAGTTGTCCCATGCTTGTATGGGAGTTGTCCTGATTTGTGAAGCGAGTTATCCTATATGCGAGTTGTCTATTGAGACAAAATGACAAAAAGGAAAATGTAGTGGGTGTACTTGTGTACTATGCGAGTTGTCAGCCTAAGAGAGTTGTCTGTTAAGCGTGTTGTCAGCTTAAGCGAGTTGTCAGCCTAAGCGAGTTGTCAGCCTAAGCGAGTTGCCTATGCGAGTTATGTTTTATGCGAGTTGTCTGTTAAGTGAGTTGTCTGTTAAGCGAGTTGTCTGTTAAGCGAGTTGTCGTTTAAGCGAGTTGGTAATCAGGGTGCGAGTTGTCTTGTACTGCGACTTGTCTTGGCTGTGAGTTGTCTAAGGTGCGAGTTTTCTTGGGTGCGAGTTGTCTAAGGTGCGAGTTGTCTCCAGTGCGTTTTGTTGACTTTTCCCGACAAAACCTCAAACGGCCATAACTTTTGAACCGTAACTCCATTTTCAGCGTTCTACCCATCAAAACAACCGTGAGAACGAGGCGAATGGCACAACGAATAAACTAGGTCGACCTTCAAGGCCTAAAGCCACTCCGAACAGAAGTTATTGAGGTTTTTATGTTTTTAGACCTAAATTTCTCCGTAAAAACGGGCATAAACCAATCAAAATCTCAACCAAACAACATCTCTGCTAATCCTACAAACAATCATAAGTCCTAACACACAATTTTCTATCATTGTGTCGATCCATCAGTCATCTTAACACGTTCCATTGGTCATTGCTTAACGGTTTGGTCTTGATTTTAGTAAAATCCCGCGAAAGATTCTATTTCTCGGTTTAAATCACAGACTTGTAAAATCCCGTGTACACAACAACATCATGTCTTACATTCCTGATTCAGTGATTTTAGAAGTACTTAAATTGTATGATGCTATGGACAACAATGATAATGTATGCTACACTGAACGGTTAAAGATGATTGAATCAATCAATGAGG
The DNA here is from genome assembly GCA_019973895.1 of Chrysanthemum seticuspe. Lineage (NCBI taxonomy): Eukaryota > Viridiplantae > Streptophyta > Magnoliopsida > Asterales > Asteraceae > Chrysanthemum > Chrysanthemum seticuspe. The sequence goes on along the minus strand of BPTQ01000006.1, from coordinate 281,838,487 downwards.
ATGTGAGATCTTCGTGTTCAGAGTCTGAAGAGAGAGAATTGCACTTGTTTAGACTACAAAATTCCATGCAAAAGGAAAGTAGCATTGAACCTTATCAACAACTTCACTCACACCTCATGTTACTCACACCGATAGGAATGGAACGAACATGCAATGCCCTTTTCCGTCAAGATTTATCCCCATTAACGGGAACATTACTATTGAACTTAGAACAATTAGAACAACAACTTGATAAAGTAAAGGTTCAAAAGGATAGTTCTAGTGCTGCACTTCAAGTGATCCACAACCAATTTTAGTCATTCATCAGTGCAGAATTTACATCAGATTATGATCAAGACATGACAATGTCTTTCAAAAGACATACTGGAATGGAAATTAGCGTGTTCATAGAGACACTTATCCATCTCATGGATAATGTGGAGAACTATATTGAGGAAATTACTCAGAAAGATGAAAAATTGGATGAGAGTCTGCTGCAGTTGAGTGAAAGTTGTTGTTGGGAATTCTACTAAGTATGAATTATGCTGAGATTACTACTGAAGATTCTGTTGAAGAGTTAAGGAATCTGCTGAAGACTTAATTCTGGTGAAGTAATGAAACCGTGTAGATGGTTTCTGCGGAGATAGATATTCCGCATATTCTATAGTTAGTTAGGATATGCATGAGCTTTATTAGGAAGTTATATTGTATATCTTATTTAGTTTTATGTTTATACGTTTCTTAGGAAACGGGTTAGGGTTCCTTGTGTATAAAAGGAATACAATAGTATGAGTTATGTACGAGTTGAAAAACAAAGTTTTAGTATTATTAAAAGATCCATAGAGGATCAAAGAGTTCTTAGTTATTTGTGTTTGTTCTTGTGTTTAATTTTCGCTTGAATACAAGTTATAGAGACTGTCTTATAGTGTGTTTGTGATTACATAAGCATTACTATCGATCTACGAGTGCTCTAAGATCTATCAAGGTCTTTAGGTTTTATAAGTGGTATCAGAGCCTCGGGAGAGTCTCTACGATACTAAGAACAATTTTTTTTCTCTCTTTACACCCATACAACCAAAACAACCTTCATCATGCCTGGATCAGATGATGAAGTTGAAGTCACCAACAATCAAAACAACACATCTCTGCAACAACTAAGTCTCAGTAACAGCAATGCAAAGTTCCCATACCTAAAGAAGGAGGAATATGATTAATGGGCTATGAAGATGCAGAATTGGATCTCCAACATTGATTGGAATCTCTGGGAAATTGTGAAGAAGGGGAACAGTTTGAAGAGGCATATCACAGATCCTGATGGTAAGGTTACCATCCTTCCTCCCAAATCTGCTGAAAAGATATTGGCTGTCCAGAGAGAGAATAAAGTCAGAACTATTCTCCTTCAAGCTATACCTGAGGATCACTTGGGTGACTTTCACTACATGCAGGATGCAAAGGACATTTGGATGGCAGTCAAGGCTAGGTTTGGTGGGAATGAGGAGTCAAGGAGAATGAGGAAATCAATGCTGAAACAACAGTTTCAAGAATTCCAAATCTCTGAAGAGGAAGGTATCCACAAGGGGTATGACAGGTTCCATAAGATATTGAGTCAATTGAATCAGCTGAAGGCAAAGCCATATAATGATGACTGCAACTCAAAGTTCTTGCGATCTTTACCTTCATCTTGGTTGCAAGTAAGCATTGCCCTCAAAGCTAAAGGTGGGCTGGATATGCTCACTTTTGATGAACTATACAACAGACTTAAATCTCTTGAGCCTGATGTGAGAAGTCCATTTCGTTCATCCACTCCTAGTCACACAGCTTTTGTTGGGGCCTCCTCAAATAGGATGACTTATGCTCCAAGTCCTGTTTCCTCAGCATCATTATCCTATACTACAACTTTATCAATTTCTCAACCTAAATCCAGTAGTGTATTGGAAGATGTGATTCACTCTTTTGTTGCTGATTATGACACTCAGCATCAACTAGCCTTTGAGGACCTTGAACAGGTGGATCCATTTGACATAGAGGAGATGAACTTGAAGTGGCAACTGGCTATGCTCTCAATGAACATCAAGAAGTTTGAGAGTAAGTCTGGGAGAAAGTTTGGTTTCCAGGGAAGAGATCCAGTAAGATTTAACAGAAGCAAGGTCAAGTGCTTTACTTATGGGCAGATGGGTCACTTCTCTAGAGAATGCAAGGATAGGAAGGCTGGTGATGAGGTGAGATATTCTTCCTATCAGCAGATTCAAAAGGAAACTGGAACTTCGACGGCTGGACCCTCCACAGCGCTTGTCACTATGGATGACCATGTCAATTGGAATCTGCATGAGCCTGATAATGATGAAGGTCCTGGTTCGGAGAATATTGGATTGCTAGCTAGATGTACTTCAGAGGATAGGCATGATCAAGTTGCCTTAATGGGCATCTCTCAGGTACATAACTGTGTTTTTGGTTGTAGTGAACGTTATAATGAACTTAAAGAAGCCTATGATCAATTGAAACCTAAATATAATGAATGTTATGTCGAAGTTGAGGCTTATAAACAAGCTTTAAAAACATTAGAAAGACAAAAAGTTTGGTTTCAAAAGAATCAATTGGCTTATGATGAAAAGATCAGGGTGTTACAAAGTGATTTAGATTGTGCTAAAATTGATTTAAAACGTACTGAGAAAGAAAAAGCTGAGGTAGTTTCTGAAAACCAAGTGCTAAAAGAGAAATTAGATAAGGAAGTAGCTAGACATAAAGAATGGTTAGTATCAGGTAACAATCTAGCTAGACATATCTATAGTAGTCAATCTAAGACCTCTAGGATAGGTTTAGGTTTTCAAAAGTATGTAGGATTAGAAGCTAGGAATGATGGGCGTAAAACTACACCAGCAGGTTTAGTTAATTATGTTAAAGAAGGAACATTACATGCTGTCCCTGGACCCATTAGAGGAGAACATATGCCCATTGACCTATCCCTCACTGTTGACTTTGATGGATCACACTATCTTTATGGCAAAAAGTCAAGAGACTTGCCAGACCCTGATTCTTCTTCTACTGACTTTGTCTCTTGTTGTGACAGTGACAAGTCCTCTGACCAAGGGTCTACTTCTGCTACCAGGTGTGATTCAAATGACAAGTTAGACCTTCCTAAGACCTTGCCCAAGCCTACACCCAAGACTGCTTACAAGCCTATTATAGTTGGTGTTGAGGAATCAACTTCCCAGACAGTTTCCTCTGAAGACTTGTCTTTTAATTCTTTGCACAATAATGCTTTTAAGTCTGTTAAAAACAATTCTGTTAATATTTGTGGATTGAATGCTTTTGCATGTAATAGAACATCTTTCACTTTGAATAAATCTTCTAAAAAGAAGACATGTTTTGTTTGTGGAAGTAAATTTCATCTAATTAAGGATTGTAATTTTCATGAGCAAAGAATGGGTGCAGGTGCTGGTCAAAAGAAACCTAGACCAATGTGGACAAATATTAATGATATACCATCTTTTAATTCACAAGCAACTAATAATAAACCTTCTCCTTGGAGAAGATCTGTTGCTAGACCTTATGTGAAACCAACAAGTTCATATTTTCAAAATGGTTATTGGCCTGGATGGGTTGACTCAATGTATGATGGGAAGGGAACTTGGGGTACTGCTGTGAAGCCCTCAGCAGGTTGTTCTAGGACTAAAAAGGGACCCAATTTTCAATGAAGGTCCAAGAACAATGGTGGATCTTTTGTTTCTACATGGCCTAAGTCTTATGATCCACAAGGCAGGCTCAAGTCAGTAATGACTTGAGTCTCCATAGTGTACTAATATTTTGTATATATTTTATGTGGTTGTAGGATCATCCTCTTAAGCATAAGTAAGTTGGCATAGTTGATAGTGGTTGTTCCAGAAGCATGTCTGGAAACAGAGAAATGATGCATAATTTCATACCCATTGAAGGAGGAGGCAATGTGACTTTTGGTGGAAGTGATGGTAGAATCACTGGGAAAGGCACCATCAAAACACCTCAACTGGATTTTGAGAATGTGTACTATGTAAAGGAACTGCAACACTTCAAATTGTTCTCAGTCTCACAAATTTGTGACACCAAGAACAAAGTATTCTTCTCTGAGGATGAATGTCTTGTGCTATCTAAAGACTTCAAACTACCAGAAGATACATCAATTCTACTGAGAGTTCCTAGAAATCACAATCTATACACATTCAACTTGAATGATGTTCAACCAGAAGGTGACCTAACTTGTTTGGTGGTTAAAGCATCCCTGGATGAGTCTACAAAATGGCATAGAAGGATGGCTTATGTGAACTTCAAGACCATCAACAAACTTTCTAAACTTGGTCTAGTTGAAGGACTTCCCTCCAAAGTCTTCACCAATGAACATAATTATGTTGCGTGCAACAAAGGAAAGCAACACAAAGCCTCATACAAAGCCATTACAGCTGTGAGCACTATCTCAGACCCTCTTCAGTTGCTGCACATGGATCTCTTTGGTCCAACCCAAGTCAGGAGTATTGATCACAAGTATTTCTGCCTGGTAATAACTGATGATTATAGCAGATTTTGTTGGGTATTCTTTTTGAGGACTAAAGTTGAAACATCTCAAGTTTTAAAAGAGTTCATTACCCTTGTTGAAAACCAATTGAACAAAAAGGTTAAAGGAATTCAGTGTGATAATGGGACAGAGTTCAAAAATGCTGTGTTAATCGAACTTTGTAAGTCTAAAGGGATTAAAAGGGACTATAGCACTCCAAGAACCCCACAACAAAATGGGGTAGCTGAAAGAAAGATTAGGACCTTAATAGAGGCAGCAAGATCCATGCTTGCAGACTCTAAATTACCCACTATGTTCTGGACTGAAGTAGTTAGCACGGCTTGCTATGTACTCAACAGGGTATCCATTACTCGACCTCATTTCAAGACACCTTATGAACTTCTCACTAGGAAAGTTCCTGCTATACATTACCTCAAACCGTTTGGATGTCAAGTGACCATTCTGAACACCAGTGATCCATTGGGGAAATTTGATGAGAAAGCTGATGAGGGGTATATTGTGGGTTATTCAGCTCATAGTAAGGCTTATAGGGTATATAATTTGAATGCTAGAAAGATTGAGGAGACACTTAACCTGAGATATCTGGAAGATAAGCCCAATGTTCAAGGTCAAGGTCATGTTTGGTCCTTTGACTTGGACTACTTAACTGATTACTTGGGTTATACTAGACATGTTGCTAATCAATCTGCAGGTATACAAGAGTCTCCCACTAACCATGCTGGCACCTTGGATGTTGACTCAGAGAGTGAGTCTGATCATGATGAGCAACCAATTCTTGTACCTTCCTTCTCCCCTACCTATTTTGAAGGTGATCATTCTAAAGTGATTTCTGATAAGGATGAAGATGAGTCACACTATGCAGAGGACCTTGCTAGACTCCAGAAGCAAGAGCATGCAGCCAATCTTGAAGCTGAGAGGCTTGGTGGGGAGTTTGAAAAAGACGCATTCAGTGGAAACCTTGTTTCTCCTGACAGTTCTCCTGTTTCTCCTGACATCATCAAATCTGCTGACAGTCCTGCTGCATCTACTGAAACTCCAACTATTGTGTCCACAGACTTTGAAGAACCATATACACGATTTCCAAGTCCTTCTGATCTTGGTAATCATCAATCCAAAGATGGCATATTCACCTTACCTTCACATGACAGTGATTTTGAACCAACCATGAACAATCTTGACACCACAATTGATATCAACCCCTCTGCTACAAAAAGGATCAACAGTGCTCATCCTCAATCAAACATTATTGGTGATCCTAAAGCACCTGTTCGAACTAGAGGTGCTATGACAAGTTCCAAGTATGGTCAAGTTGCTTTTCTTTCATATGTCTCAAATCAGCAAAGGAACAATCACACAGACTTTAAGCATTGTCTGTTTGCTTACTTTCTTTCTCAAGTGGAACCAACCAGTGTTACTCAAGCTCTTGAAGATTCAAGTTGGCTTGAAGCAATGCAGGATGAGATGCAACAATTCAAGAATCAGGAGGTTTGGATTTTGGTACCACTACCTAATGAAAAGTTTGCAATTGGGACAAAATGGATCTTGAAGAATAAAAGAGATGCAAGGGGTATATTGGTTAAAGCCAAAGCAAGATTAATGGCTCAGGGGTTCAGGCAAGAGGAAGGAATCGATTATGATGAAGTTTTTGCACCTGTAGCTATAGTTGAGGCCATTAGAATATTCTTGGCCTATGCATCCTATATGGGGTTCATGGTTTATCAAATGGATGTGAAAGGTGCTTTTCTGTATGGTGAGATAGAAGAAGAGGTTTATGTCACTCAACCCAAAGGCTTTAAAGACCCAGATCATCCACAACATGTTTACAAGGTTGTGAAAGCTCTCTATGGACTTCATCAGGCACCAAGAGCATGGTATGCTAGGCTATCTGCATTTCTGCTGAAGCATGGTTACAGAAGAGGTGCCATTGACAAAACACTTTTCCTAAAGAAAAATAATAGAGACATCATTCTTGTGAAAGTTTATGTGGATGACATTATCTTTGGCTCCACTAAAGAAGCTTAGTGCAGGGAGTTTGAGGAGTTAATGAAGGGAGAGTTTCAGATGAGTGCTATGGGGGAGCTTACTTTCTTTTTGGGTCTACAAGTTCAGCAGAAACCTGATGATATTTTTATCAGTCAGGATAAATATGTGAGAGACATCTTGACGAAGTTTGGTATGGGGGAGCTTACTTTCTTTTTGGGTCTACAAGAACAATATTGAACCAGATCCAGCTGTAAATGTTCACTTATACAGATCTATGATTGGTTCCTTAATGTATTTAACAGCTTCCAGGCCTGATATTACCTTTGCTGTGAGTGCTTGTTCTAGACATCAGGTCACTCCACTTACTTCCAACTTGAATGCAGTCAAAAAGATCTTCAAGTATCTGAAAGGCGAACCTAAATTAGGTCTTTGGTTCCCAAAAGAGTCTCCTTTTGTATTGGAAGCATATAGTGATAGTGATTATGCTGGTGCGAATCTGGATAGAAGATCCACAACTGGAGGTTGCCAATTTCTTGGTAGAAGATTGATTTCTTGGCAATGCAAGAAATAAACTATTGTTGCTACCTCTACTACTGATGCAGAGTATGTTGCTGCTGCAAATTGTTGTGGTCAGGTACTATGGATCCAAAATCAGTTGTTGGATTATGGGTTTAATTTTATGAACACCACAATCTATATTGATAATCAAAGTACCATATGCATAGTTAAAAATCCAGTTTTTCATAATAGAACTAAGCATATTGAGATCAGGCACCACGTTATAAGAGATGCTTTTGAAATACATTTGATAAAGGTGGTTAAGATTCACACAGATGAGAATGTGGCAGATTTGTTGACTAAAGCTTTTGATGGACCCAAGTTTCAACACCTTGTTGTCCATATTGGGATGCTTAACCCTTGACTCCAAAGTTTAAGGGGAGGCATAGGCCACAGGGGAGGATTTTAGTTGTATATTTTGTAAACTTTGTAGATATTTGGTTATCTTTTTGTTTGCTAACATTACTAACATGCTAATGTTCTTTGAGTTTTGTTTGTGTTTGCTACTCTGTGTTTGTTTTGCAGAATGCTTATATAAGTTGAAGTTCACAAAGTTGGTTAATGGAATATGGTCAAGTAAGCTAAAAGCTTGTTTCTACTGAAAAGGAGTACTGAAGTGATCTAATTATTTCTACTGAAGAGAAGTACTGAAGGTTAATTGTTCATTCATTCAAGAAACAGTTTACAGCTTACAGCTTATAATCAACTTCAAATGAAAAGACAAGACCATTTCTATACAAGATCTACCAAACCTATACTAGTTCCTATTATCTATTACAAAAGATGGTGGATATGCATGACCAGTACGACGTAGAAGCTGAAGCTAAAGATGAAAAGGATGGATTGATGAAAACGACGATGAAGATGCTCAAGAACCTAGTTTTATATCTTTGGCTCTTGGCATGGTAGATGGATTTGTGATACAAAAAATCTTCAGTTGTTCCATCTACTCGTTCCACCATAAAGCATCACTCCATCTTCCCTTTTCCCTTTCTCGCCACCTCAGCTCTCTTGCCCTTTCCCTTGCTTCCATGGCATGAAGCACCAGTTTCTGGAGCAGGAAGTGCAATCACCACGGCACTTGGCTCTAGACGATCTGAGGAGTCATCAAAATCACTAGAAGACTCACTTGGATCTACTACACTATCATCTTCAAAAGAATGGAGATAGGGGGATTTCAAAGGTCGAGGTTCATCTTGATAAGGATATCGAAATAACAGGCTTGAATCATCACTGGCTGATGATGATGATGATGTTGATGATGGAGAAGAGGATGGATCAATGACTTCTGGTTTGGTAGACATTGTTATTGTTGATGATTGTGGAGTTTTTAGAGTAATTAGGGTTTGTGAAGATAATTGGGGGTAATTAATGTGTGTTAAGTGTGCATTGGGATTATTTTATAGGCGGATTCAAGGTTTTATGACAATTAATGCGAGTTGGGTGTCACAATAACACTCAAGATATTTACTGAACATACTAAGTCGCTTGAGTTGTTTCTGCTGATTGACCCTCTTCAGCAGATTGACCATCATTTCTGCTGAAGTGTTAATTTTGAATTGGGGTTATTTTACATGTTACGATACTTTTGACTATAATTGGGTAACTTCAAATAATAACCATCTTCGCAAATCTTCGCCAAAAATAACTGATTCCCACTTCACTCGAGTTAAAAACACTTCCAGTTGCGTGAATCATAACCCATAATCACAATTTCTCATATGGAGCTTCAATTTAAGAAAGATCATAACAAAGTTGCTTTTCTGGGAAAAGCAAAGGGTCCTGAATTATATGAACCAATGGTGGAGTTCTTGAAGCGATCCAAGATTCATTATGCTTTAACGCACTCTCCAAATGTGATTTATGGATCATTGGTTGAACAATTTTGGGCTTCTGCTAGAAAATGGAGTGACACAGAGATAGAAGCGACGATTGATGGAACAGAGTATGTTGTGACTAAGGATTTGATAAGGAGACAACTCCGTTTGGAGGATGAAGATGGGGTTTATCACTCTAATTCTGTGGAGATACTTGCTGGGCTAAGGGTTGTGGGTTATCAGAGTGCTAGAACCGATATGTGGCACAAAAACAAGCTTTGCCCCATGTGGAGAGTTTTGGACTGTGCAAGAGGTTGCAGATCTTAAAAAGGAGCTTGCTGAGACTAAATCTTCACTTGGTGGTGAGATTGTGGAGTAAAAGAGAAAGGTTCAGGATTTAGAGGAACAACTTGGGCAAAATAGTAAAAGGAGGCTTGTGGTTTCTTCTGATGAGGAGCAAGAGGATACTCATTTCGATTCACTTGATATCTTGGCTGATGTGGCTCAAAAGACTCATGCTTCTTCTCCAGTTGCTGCTGCATCCTCAAAGAAAAAGGAACCTGTTATGTTTTCTAGAAGAAGGAGAAGAAAGTATTTGAACAAGGATTCCACTGAAGCTTCAAAGGAACCAAGTGTTGAAAAGGTTACAAGTGTTGAAGACAATATTGATGATGCACATATGGTGGATGTTGGTTCTGCACATTATCAAGGTACATCTGTACAAGAACCATCATGTCCTACACCTTCAGCAGAGGATCATGAAGTATTTCTTGCTGGAAGAAGTTTTAACCTGGATCCTATTGCTGATGTCTTTTCTACACCTGTTGAAGATCTTTCTCAACATGTTTCTCCTGATGCATCCTTGGATGTTTCTTCTGAAGTTCCTATTATTGATACTCCTCATGATGATTCTGCTAAGGACCCTGCTGACAAAGGGACATGAGTAATGATTGATGAAGAGCTTGGTTAAGATCTTGTGAGTGAACAGGAAAGGCAAGAACAAGCAAGAATGCTAGCTGAGTGTGCAGATATGAAGAAGAGTCATGCATTGGCTCAAAAGCTTGAAGCTCAGTTTACTACAAATTTGCCTCCTGAGAGACAAAGAGAAATTGATGAACTATCTACTCAGATTACTGATGAGCAATGGGATGCATATACTCATCAAGCTGCATCCAATCCTACTCTTGCACAAAGTATTTTAGGAGCAGACTTTGATAGTGAGAATTTTGCTGCACAAATGATGGCTCTTGGAAATCAAAAGAAGTTAGCTGCAGCTGCGAAGAGAAAGGCCATTGCTGCTAAAAAGGCTCAAGCTAAGAGAGAAAAACCACCAACTGCAGCTCAAAAGAAATTTTATATGAGGAATGTAGTGTATAACCAAAGTACAACTCTCTATCAGTCTGGTTTGAAAAAGAAGCAAGTCTGGGCTTTATCTGATTCTGAGTTGAATAGCATGTATCATAAGATTATGAAGCAGATTACACCACCTTCTAATTTGAAGAGGGTTGCTAGTAGTGCAGATGCTCCAAAGGCAAAGAGAACCAAGAAAGTTGAGATTGTGGATTCTTTTGATGATGTTACACCAAAGATGAGTTCTCCTGATGTTACTTCTGAAGCATCTACTGAACCTGTACATTCAGCTGAATGGGTTCACTTTGCTGTACCGCATGTTGTTTCTTCTAAAGCATTATTTAGTATTGCACATGTTGATAAAGTAGGAGCAGAGTTGGGTAAGAAAGCTGAACTAGCAGCTGCTAAAGCTAAGAGGGCCAGAGAGGTGCTTGAGAGAATGTATGCATTGCGTGGTGCTGTTCCAATTACTTCTACTTCTACTTCTTCCATTCCTGCTAAAGATGTTCCTGATGAATCTGAGAAGGTACCATCTTCTATCTCTATGGGGATTTATATACCAGGTAGGAGGAAGAAAAGGATGTCTAAAAGGAGACACATTTCTCTAAGGAGATCTGTAAGATCAGATGGGACACACATCTCTAGGGTTCATAAGTCTCACAAGGGTAATTCTTTGGATACAAAGGCTGCTGATTCAACTTTCATTAAAGAAGGATCTGCTGATGCTTTTCTTGAAGGGTCTCATGGTGTGTTGACTGCTTGGACTTTGACTGATGGACAGCTTAACACCATCTTTAGGCTGGATAATTCTTCTATGAAGTTTAACTTCTTGAAGGAAATACTTCATATGGTGGATAGGCAAGATTTGAATACTCTCTATGGTCTTGTCACTAAGCATTATGATAATCATTCACCACAGGGTTCTGGTTTATACTTGTTGGGTGATCTTTAAGTTCTGTTTGACTCTCAATCTCCAGATGGTAAAGGGTATTCTATTTGGAAGAATTCACATAAGTGGAAGGTTGAGTCTTGGAGATTTTATCCTATGCCATGTGTGCATGTGGTGGAGACAAAGTGTGGGATGACTGCGTGTATTTTATCTGATAAGCTTTATCCTTTTTCTGTGTCATTGATGGAAAGAATACTTAGAAAGAAATTGGATGTTCCTCCAGATCCAGTTGGGAATGATATGCTACATGCTGAACAATTGATTGGATTGATTAAGACTCAGCTTCAGCAACATCAAGCATCTTCTTGATATTGGTATCTTGTATTGTTTTGTATTATTTCTTTCTTTTCTTAGTTATTAAAAAAAACATGTATATTCTTTGTTTGTCTAACTTTTCTTGCAGGTTTGTTGTACATTGTTGATGGTTATCGACTCACCAGCTGTGCCTTGTGTACATCAAAGTGTTGGCTAGTCCAAAGGGTATAGCTTTGGTAAAGACACATCAAATCTGTTGATAGCTGTAACGGTTTGCTCAAAATCATAGGGTATGCAACTCACCCATGCTTAATTGCCGAGGGTTGTATGGTCATCAATTCACCATGGTTTATTCCTTTTTGGAATCCAAGAACTGGCTAGCCCACTAGTATATGGCTTGTGCTAAAGGCAGTGGAATACCATATTTGGTACTCAATTCACCAAGGGGATTCTTTCACCTAAGAATTGACTAGTCCTGAGCAAACGGCTACAGGTAAAGACATCTCAAATCCGTTTATAGTTGCTGATTTGCTACTAAATCAAATGGTTATCAGTGTACCATAGTTTTTGAACTCAAACATGTGGCTACTCCAGTAGTAATGGCTATTGGTAAAGAGACATCAAATCCATTATTTTCAATGATTCACCTCTCACAGGAGTTAACACACCTGGATGTGATGAGAATAGTATGAAACAAATATGTTTTGATGTACATTTTGTCATTTGTTGCTGCAAAGATCTAGAGTTTCAAAGTTTTATCATCATAGAGATGTACTTGTTTTGGTTCTTTGTTGCTGATGTTCGACTACAATCCTCTTATGTTGCTGGGTTAAAGATCTATCAAGAAACTGAAACTTAACCTAGTCAAATTCTAGTTTAGGGGAGGATTGTTGGGAATTCTATTAAGTATGAATTATGCTGAGATTATTGCTGAAGATTCTGCTGAAGAGTTAAGGAATCTGCTAAAGACTTAATTTTGCTGAAGTAATGAAACCGTGTAGATGGTTTATGCGGAGATAGATATCCCGCATATTCTATAGTTAGTTAGGATATGCATGAGCTTTATTAGGAAGTTATATTGTATATCTTATTTAGTTTTATGTTTATACGTTTCTTAGGAAACGGGTTAGGGTTCCTTGTGTATAAAAGGAAGACAATAGTATGAGTTATGTACGAGTTGAAAAACAAAGTTTTAGTATTATTAAAATATCCATAGAGGATCAAAGAGTTCTTAGTTATTTGTGTTTGTTCTTGTGTTTAATTTCCGCTTGAATACAAGTTATAGAGACTGTCTTATAGTGTGTTTGTGATTACATAAGCATTACTATCGATCTACGAGTGCTCTAAGATCTATCAAGGTCTTTAGGTTCTACAGTTGTGATGAGTTGGGTAATGTATCAATTGAAGAATCGGGTGTTGTTGAATGCAGAATGTCAGTGACAACAAATAATGATGTAACCAGTTGTTCAGTTACTCATAACACACAAGAGGTAGATGCAATAATCAGAAAGGGGAATGAATGTCGAGCACAATCAAATTATTGTAGTGTTGAGTCGGGTAAAGCACCAGATGTTGGATCAGTTGACACTGAATACAGAGGCTCAGAGATAGATAAGCTTGACACAGCCAGCGGTCCAGTGACTCTTGTTACACATGATGTGGATGCAGATATCAGACCGAAAATTGAACAGGTGTCATGTAATGAGGTACCCTTAACTGTTCAACATAGTGCATCTGCTAAAGTACTTAAACAAACTGATCATGATGCTGAACATGACTTTGATAAATGTTCTGTAACTGAGGCTGAGTCTGGGATTAAGTGTTTCAAAACATAAGATATGGTTGATAAAAAGGCTTTTGATGAACTTTCAAACAAATTCTCAAATCTTGAAAAACATTGCATTTCACTTGAAATTGCGATACAAAGTAAAGAAGAAAGTTTTCAACTTAACAAACCATGTAAAAATTCGGAACTTCCTGAATTCCCTGAACTTTTTGAAATTAACACTTTGAAGGCTCAGCTTCAAGACAAAGAGTCAACCATTTACAATCTGAAGAAACATATTTATGTCCTGAATTTGAAAAGTAATTTAGTCATGACTAAACAAGACATTGATGCTATTAAAACAAGAAATACTGTATTGGAAACTTATGTGGCTAAATTACTTAAGGAAAATGAGACTTTGAAAAAGCATCAAAAGGACCTAAGCGACTCTATCAATGAAACTAGAGCTAAGTCCGTGGAACAAACAAAATCTTTGATAGCAAAAATTGATGAACTCAAAGCTCAACTTCAGGATAAGAGTTTTGCAATAGTTGCCTTAAAGAATGAGCTTAGAAAAACTGTAGGGAAAAGTGTGAACACTAAGTTTACAAAACCATCAACCTTGGGGAAGCCAGCTTCTCATTTCATTAGAGACCAGTCTGTTGTTAGGCAGCCTACTGCATTTAAATCTGAAAGAACAACATTTTCAAAAACACTGTTTGCCTCCTAAGTTGATGTGAAACAAGTTTTGTCAAAACCAGTCACTTCATCTTATTTGCCTAAGAATTCGCATGATATGAATGACTTGTTCAAGAAATATGATCTAGAAGAAGCTAAGAAAAAGGCACAGATTCAAAAAGATGGAATTTTAGATGCTAGACCTAGGATGATGAATTCTACGAGATTTCAAGGCACTGCTAGTAGTTTTAAACCATTACCTAGGAACACTCATCTAAACACTAGGGATTGACTTGGATCTAAGAGTAGTTGCGTTTCGAATAAAGCTATTCCCATAGCAGATCACTCTAAGAACTCTAGATCATTTTATGAATCCAAACAAGTTGTTTGCTCAAATTGTCTGAAATGCATCTTTAAGGCATATCATGATAATAGTTATTCAAAATCCCTAAAGAAAGTAAATGCTCATGCAAAGGTTCAACCTGTTAAGTCTAGGATTTTCACTAAGTCATCTACTGTGTATATGAAGCAAAACAAACCAAAAACTTTGCCTAGATGGATACCAACTGCTAAATCTTTGGAAACTAGGAATAAGGATAAGTCTTCCACTATGCATAAGAAGCCTAACAATCCTAGACATTGCCATAAGTGGATACCGTCTGGTAGAATGTTTAAGGATGCTGGACTTAGGTGGATACCTATCGGAAAGCTGTTTATTGATGGCAAAATCAAGGTTGACTGTGAAACCCCAAAGGGTTTGGATACTAATGTCACTAACCCATATATATGCAATCAAGCTTGTAATGTTAGTGCAGCTAGTCCTTACTTAGTTGCAGATACTTCGATCCTTCAATACATGGACTGGCTTAAAGTATGGATAACAAAAGGATTGATATCTCATAACTCACGGGTTCTAGTAACTCAACCTTGATATTCAATCGGCAATGATGTTTGAACACAACAGTTCAAGCCTCGTTCTCTAAAGAAAAGAAATGTGTAGGCTTCAGTGCGCATTATCTTCTGAAGAAGAGAAATCTTCTTATTAATGATCATTCTCATCAACATGCTTCATACATTTTCCACACGCTTTCAGTTATCAAGTGAACCGGACTATCGTTGCTAGTTCTCCTATTGGGAGGAATTTGAATTAAGGGGATTTGCTATATATAAGTTAATGGGAATGCATTTGGTGAGAAGAAGATGTTAACCTTTTGATCCCCAACTAGACAATCTTGAAGAAGGTCGAATCTACAATATGTTCTACATTTTCTGCTGCATGTTAGAAGACTAAAAGACAAGTTGCATTTAACGATCTAAAGACTTCTTCTTAATTCAAGCATTCATAATAAAGATTGTCGGTTTAGGGGAGAGCACTAATTGGGGGAGAGTGAAAAGCAAAAGTTAATCCCCAATTAGATTTGCTCACATTGTCCTTCAGCAAGTTGATTCTCACAAAAATTCAAATGGTTTTCTCAAAAGATTTCGAGTATATAGGCTTACAATGTATTGCTGATTCTGAAGTATCAAAACCAGCAAGGCGGAAGGAGACAAGCATCTAAACGCGAGTAAACTTGATGAACTTAATACTTCTAAGTGATTGAAGATATCTCGGGAAGACAATTGTCCTTACCGTAGAGAAACTCAAGGTTTGACTCATGGCGTTTAGTGTTCTTATTCCAACTATGTGGTGGAAGAGATGAAAGAGACAGTTTCTAAGGAGAAAAGAGGTACACAAGTGTGTGATGATTTCGATGTTATTGCAATCATCAGGGGAGAGAGATTGTGTACATTAGGGATGCACAGCTGTTTCACTTGAGAGCTTAATCAGTGATTCAGAGATATAATCACTTATTCTGGAGTTGACATCCGCAAAGATAATCAGTGATTCGGCATGCTTCTTCAATGTTATCGGTTATTCTCTCTTTGGGCATTCGGGTACTTCGGGTTCTTGAGCTCTAATCAAATAGACAAGCTGCATCACTTCAACTACTTGGGGGAAATGGTCTCTTGACAACTTCTTGGTATGGATCGCTTCAGACTTCAGTGGAAAAGGAATTTGAGAATATTTTTATTCAAGTGTGGGATGATTCTTTGCTGTTCTACTTGATGATATAACCCCGAACGAAGACTTACGATGATCATTCTTATATGGAGCAGCAAGATCGATGATATGGTGTGCTTCTTTGTGCATCTGGCTAAGGAAAGCTTGAAAGAAAGCTTAAAATCTGCTCAATAAGAAGATTTACGGTTTGGGGGGAAGCTAACAAAGTCTCACTTTCAGAAGGCTCAATTTCTCTCTTCAATTCAAGAGCCTTGAAAGCTTTGGTGGTGAAAGTTTAAGAGATGACGATTTCTATCTTCTACAACGGGGTCGTTCGATATCCTTATCTCGGTACTCGTATCATCATCTTTTAAACTATATCATCTACTCTATCTTTGTAAATATTTATCTAAAACCAAATACAAAAATATAAAACCAACAAAAGAAAATAGAAAAATATAAAACCAACAAAAACCCATAAAAATCAGAAAAATTTGAAAATACCAAAAATATGTTTTCTCAAGACATGTCTTCTGGTATCGATAACATATACGGTCTTAGAAATGTCATTCAACAATGGCACGGGACCATAGATGAAGTTCGAGTAGGAGGTGTAATTATTTCTTTTCAAAACATGTCTCAAAATATAGCTTACAGTTATTTCAGACTGTAACCCGTGCTTAAACTATGGTTTGCTATTATTTCAGATAGCAACCCGCTCTTCAAGAAGGAAAGTGCTGCGCTAAACCAATTTTCAAAAAATTTCGTGCACTTATCCTAAAATAAAAACAAGGAAAGCATGTCGTCAAAAAGACTGATGTTCCCACACAAATGTTTTTCCTTCTAAAAGTCTTCAGAAAAATATTTGTTGTTTTCAAAAATGGTGGTAAATTGAGTTGCTTGAAAATCAATCAGAATCAGAATTTTCATAAATTTGCAAAACCCAATCAATGACTTCAGTATGGTTAAAACTTTTCATAAAAAGAGTCATTGATTAAGGGGGAGAATGTTTTTCAAATATACATCATCTAACGGGCTTTCTTAATCATCCTACGTTCTTATCAGAAAACGATATTTGCCTATGTTGGAGGACTAGGAATCTAGGATATGATTATTAGAATTAGATGACTATACTTTGATAAACACACAATTCCCATGCCTTTTATGATCTGATTGATATGTTGAATTGAATTTTATTAGTCGATTGCTTTTTTGGTGTTGTCGACCACCATATATATGTTTGTATGTCTACTAACGTATGCAGATATCATGCATTATAAGAATGTTCCCGATCCGGATCCTACAAAATTTGATGATTGGATGCCGAAAGGAAAGGGCAACTATTTCTTGGGTCGACAAAAGAAGAAACGAGACTTAATTAGATCTCTCTATGGATAGTTGGCACAATAGATGCAACCTCAGAGGTCTCACTGCATCAGCAGATGGTTTTTCTTCAAGCCTTACAGCAACAACAGAAGCAGCTCAACCACTTAACATATCTTTGTGCAGGAAAAAGTAGTGGATGATACCATTTTTCTTAAAACAATTTTGAAAATGTTGTTTTGAAAATTGAAAAATATTGTTTTGAAAATCAATTGGACTCAATTTTGAAAATCACTGGACTTCATTTTATCAAAACTTAAGTCACTCAATCATCGACTACGATCATCGATTGAAGGGGAGAGTGATTTAAAATAAAATATTTTCAAACGATATTTCCTCATAAAAATTCCGGTTTGTACGTAATAAAGTGGTGATCTAAAGATTTAATGTTATGTCATAGTATGATTTTCTTTAAAACTCAAAGATCTAAAAATTTTGCTGTTCTTGTTTGATTGTGAAATTGTTTTATTTTAATTAAAGATCTCTTAAAACTATCATACCTGACACTAAAAATCTTTAATGTCTAAAATTGATTTTATCAGTCATTTTTCAAAATTAAATTTTGCCACGTCTTTCCCCAAAATTTTCTAAATAATTTAAATCAATTGAGATCACAAATCTCAAAAGGTTTAAAATTTTTGATCAGAGGAGAGATCGTGATTTAAATCTCAAATTGGTTTTAAAGGGTGATTGTTTCAAAAGCATTCCTTCCTTCATGTGCCAAACGATTTCAAATACATGATGCACATGATTGAGGAGGAGCATTTAACCTAAAACCAGAAGAGTATTTAAACAAGACCACATTTTCTCCCATGTTTTCTAAACCGTATTAAATCACTTGGGATCCAAAATCTCACAGGGTTTGATATTTTTGATTGGGGGAGAATTTGTGATTTAATAATGAAATTTGATAAAAGGTGATCGTTTGACTCAGATGTGTTGGCTGCTTTCCCATATGTGCTAAATGCTTTCGAATCTCGAAGCACATATTAAGGGGGAGCATTTCAAAAGAAAATAAACTATCAAGGTACAAAGATTTTATGTTTTAACATAAGTACCTTGATTCATTTTCTAAATGGTTTCTTAATGGCTTGTGTGTTCGTGAAAGTACTTCAAAGAAATCATTCCTCTATGTGCTAAATGATTTCAAACAACCAACGCACATTTTGAAGGGGAACATTTCTAAATGATCAAAACAATTAAGGTACAAAATGCTTTGATTTTATATCATAAGTACCTTGATTGATTTTCCAAATGATTTTTCAATTGGTTTCATGAAGGAAAGAACAATACCAAAAGACCGACCAATTTACTTTATACATGGTGATATAAGGATGTGTTAGACATTGGATTTCACAAACACATCAAATCATAACATATATAGGCGTATGGATTAAAAGTTTAGAGAGAGAAAGTGGATGATGGGGAGCCTTTCTAGAGAGAGAGTAAACAAAAGAGAAAAGGTTAGATTAGAATGAAAGGTCCAACCCTCTACCTTGGAAGGTAGAGGGTATTTATAGTTACATACTACACGTCTTCCTATCGGACTGTGGATCAGGCATACAGTGGGTAAAGACCCGTCCTTCCTCCACGGTGTTACACTAAACTATACTACGCTACTAACTAACTAATAAACTAATAAATAACGTAAATAAATACAAGTCTACGAGCTAACTTATGCTAGATAATATTTGGGGTGACCGACTCTTCACCATGGAATTTCTAATTCCTAACAATCTCCCCCTAAGGGAGGTCACCCAATGATTTACATTTTGAATCCTAGCATTCTATTCTTGACTTTGTTCTAGAGCTCGTAGACTTCAATTCACTTCAATTCTTCAATTCCGCAATCTTTGTGCATTAGTAGCGATTCTTTAAAGTCCGCATTGATTTGTACGTTTAGTGGAGGCCTTTAACTGATCCACATCTTTGATGATCTTCGAGCTTTCATTGAGATCATCAGCCACAGTAAATCTCTGGATCACCCTTTATTATATTGCCTTCATGTGATGTTGTGAATTTCGGACCGACATGCTCACACTTTCTGGATCATGACATCTTTTCATCAGAGTAGCGGAAGCTTTACTGGCCCATGATATTTGCAGCAGCGTAGCGGAAACATAGTATAAAAATATCCGAGCCAGGTTTTGTAGATATGCACAAGTCATGATTTCATCAATTAAGTGTGGATGTTGTGAGCATGCGGCTTTGGATTGACTCCTCAATTTTGATCAGCTGCAACCATCCAAATGTACCTGCAAACAACAGTTAGCAATAAAACACACGAAAGTGTCTTTGATCACTTTCGTTGAATTGGGTACACGGCCCATGGTTCCCCGTTGATCAGTACAAGTACTGCCTGTGATCAGATATAATTCCAAAGAATCTCCTTGACAGGGTTTCGCAGCTGTTCTAGATGTTCTCCAATCGGAACATCTCAAAGAAGACAACACGGAGTGAGTGAACCAGCAAATTGAGATTCACTGATTAATGAAAAATTGATTTGAAAACAATCGCGTATTGTTTGAAGAAAGAGTTTTGCAATACGACGAAGGTTTTATGAGAAAGATCAATTTTCAATCAAAAATACTTTTTGTATTTGAAAAGAGTACACATTCAATGTGCTAGAGAAAAGAAGAGATTCGCACATCGAACGGTTTTTCCAAAAGTATTTTTTTCAATCAGAGATACTTTTTGTGTTTGAAATATGAATACACATTCGATGTGCAAGAGAAAAGAAGGTTTGCACATCGAACGGTTTTTCCAAAAGTATTCGTCAATTCCAATCCTGGACCAAGTTTGATTCACGAGTGAATCGCCCCATCGTTTCTATCCAGTTGTCACAAGCTTGATCTTTTGGAAAGATCTCACATGTCACCCACCAAGAGCTTGTTTGATGTTGGCTCTAGAAGGATTTCCATCTTCATCGTGAATACTTTTACATATCACTCGGATGTTCTGGCAATACCACAAGGATAATGCGTAGGACTCTTAATATATTCTTACTTTCCACATTGTGTGAAACAACAAGTCTTCATTAATTTTGTGTCATAATGAGATATTGTGGATGATCTCTTGGCTCTAGACTTAATTGTGCACATTTGGATACTATGCCGGAGACTAGGGAGGGGGTCTCCTTCTTCAATATCAACAATCTCTAAGAGAAAGTCGATAGATTATGTAGGTTCCCCGTGAGAATGAAACAAGCTCTTTTAAGAGGAACTTGAGTAGCTTGGGAAGTTGTAGTGCAGTGCGTCACTGGGTCCATGACGTCTTGTCTTCAATACCAGTGTTACCTTAGTAACCACCAGTAGCATATGTATTGAACCCGGTTTCTGCCCTAAGGTTGAATTATTGGAGGGCTATTTCTTTTCACCCTTTTCATATTCATTTCTTTTTCATTCTTCAACCCCTTCAGTGCTTACCGAGACTTCATAACTAGAACCTTGTTGGGTTTATTCCAGTACTAGCTCAGTCTCAGTCCGCACTCTTCCCATATTCTCATTTTTCTCCTTTTTTCATCATACCTAAGGACTCTACACTATCTAGTGGATTGTCCCTGGGTAGATCCCTCCGGCTCTGGCGGGATCGTGGGAACGAATACCTAACCTAACCATCCTTATAACACCATGCATAAAATAAATTGGTTGGTCTTTTGGTATTGTTCATTTCTTCTCGAAACCAATTGAAAAATCATTTGGAAAATCAATCAAGGTACTTGTGATATAATATCAAAGCATTTTGTACCTTAATTGTTTTGATCATTTTAGAAATGCTCCCCCTCAACATGTGCATCATATATTGAAATTGTTTAGCACATGGAGGCAAGAGTTCTTTGAAATAATTTCTTGATCACAATTTCCATAGAAAAAGCCATTTGATTTTCTTGGTAAATTCTCCCCCTCAATATGTGCGTAGGATATTTTAAATCATTTTATCACATAGAGGCAAGAGGTTTTTGAAGTACTTTTCACGATTGCCGATAGAAACCATTTACTCCCCCTCAATATGTGCATCGATATACGAAAGAGTTTGGCACATATTAGAGAGAACTTACACTTTGAATCAAAACAATTATCTTTTATCAAATTTCATAGTTAAATCACAAATTCTCCCCCAATCAAAAATATCAAACCCTTTGAGATTTTGGATCTCAAGTGATTTAATAAGGTTTAGAAAACATGAGAGAAAATGTGGCCTTGTTTAAATACTCATCTTGTTTTTGAATAAATGCTCCTCCTCAATCATGTGCATCATATATTGAAATCGTTTGGCACATGGAGGCAGGAGCGCCTTTAAAAGACTAAAACAGATTTGAGATTTAAATCACGATCTCTCCCCCGATCAAAAATTTCAAACCAATTGAGATTTTGGATCCCCGATTGATCTAAATCATTTAGAAAATTTTGGGGAAAGACGTGGCAACATTTAATTTTGAAAAATGACTGATAAGGATCAATTTAAGACATTAAAGATTGTTAGTGTTAGTTATGATAGTTTTTAAGAGATATTTAAGTAAAATAAAACACTTTCACAATCAAACAAGAATAGAAAAAATTTGATTTTGTAAGATCTTTGAGTTTTAAAGAAAATCATACCATGACATAACCTTAAATCTTTAGATCACCACATTTTAACGTACAAACGGACTTGATAGATGAAATATCGTTTGAAAATATTTAATTTGAAATCACTTAAGATTTGATAGAATAAAGTCCGGTTGATTTCAAAACTTTGAATCCGATTTATTTTCAAAACAATATTTTTCCATTTTCAAAACAATATTTTTCAAAGTTTTTAAAAAAATGGTATCATCACTGTTATCATGCACAAAGATACGTTAGGTGGTTGAACTACTTTTATTTTTGTTGCTGAGGGTTGGAAGAAAATCGTCTGCAGATGCAGTGAGACTTCTTACGTTGCATTCTTTCATGCCAACTGAGGTCAAATTAAGCTCCGTTTCTTCATTTGATGATGAAGAAAACCATCTGCTGATGCAGTGAGACCTCTTACGTTGCATTTTATCATGCCAACTCTCCATAGAAGTCCAATTAAGCTCCGTTTCTTCATTTGTCAACCAAAGATACAGTTACCCTTTCCTTTCCGCATCCAATCATCTTCATTTGTGGGATCCGTATCGGGAACATTCTTATAACCAATATACCTGCATACATTAGTGAACACACATACAGATATATGGTGGTCGACATCACCCATAACAGCAATCGACTAATTAAAGTCAATTCAACATAACAATCAGATCATATAAGGCATGGGGTTTATGTGTTAATCAAACTCTAATTATCTAATCCTAACAATCATATCCTAAATTCCTAGTCCTTCGACATAGGCAAATATCATTTTTAATTAAACACGTAGGATAATTAAGAAAGTCCGTTAGATGATATAAATTTGAAAACAATCTCCCCCTCAATCAATGACTCATTTTCTGAAAATTTTTAAAAGCGCTGAAGTCATTGATTGAGTTTACAAATTTTATAAAAACTCTGAATCTGATTGTTTTTAAATCAACTCATATTTTCACCATTTTTTAATACAACAAATATTTTTCTAAAGAATTATAGACGAAAAAACATTTGTGTAGGAACAGCAGTCCTTCGACATACTTTCCTCATTTGTTTTTGGATAAGTGCTCGAAAATTGTGAAAATCGTTTAAGCGTAGCACTTTCATTTCTTGAAAAATGGGTTGCTATCAGAAATAATAGCAAGCCATAGTTTTAAGCACGGGTTACAGTCTGAAGTAACTGCAAGCCATAGTTTAAGCACGGGGTTACAGTCTGAAATAACTGTAAGCCATAGTTTAAGCACGAGTTACAGTCTGAAATAACTGTAAGCCATAGATTTGTGACATGTTTTGAAAAGAAATATTTACACCTTCTGCTCGAACTTCATCTATGGTCCCGTGCCATTGTTGAATGACATTTCTAAGACCGTAGATGTTATCGATACCAGAAGACATGTATTGAGAAAACATATTTTTGGTATTTTTCAATTTTCTGATTTTTATGGGCTTTTGTTGATTTTATATTTTTTTATTTTGTTTTTGTTGGTTTTATATTTATGTATTTTGCTTTTTGAAAATTATTTACAAAGATAGAGAAATAGTTTAAGAAGATGATGATACGATTACCGAGATAGGGAAATCGTTCAGCACTTTGTAGAAGATAGAAGTCATCATCTCTTAAACTTTCACCACCAAAGCATTCGAGGCTCTTGAATCGACGCAAGAACTTGAGCCTTCAAAAAGTGAATCTTTGGTAGCTTCCCCCCAAACCGACAATCCACGTAAAAAAGACCATTTCCCCCAAGAAGAAGAAGTGAAGCAAACAGTCTAATTGTATGAAGCTCAAGAACCCGAAGAAGACGATAACACCGAAGTAACAAGTTAACACGGATCATTTTTGTGGTTATTAAACCCAAAATAAATGATTAAGCCCAATCACATGAACTTGTTGTGCGTCCCCGATGTACACATAACTCTTTGAGTTTGAGCAGTTGTCAATTCAGGAGAACAGTATATCAACACCTTCATTTCACCAAATGCATTCCAGTTATCTAACATATAACCAATCAACCCATAATGTACACATGTACCTGTAGGGTTCAGTCCCAGATAAATCTTAATGAGCCTGTAATGATGATAGCTACCTTGTGTAATCACAAAACAACTAAGGAGAACCTTTGCTAGAATTGCACTTATGCGGAAAATAAATACAAAACTTAAGAAGACAATAAACACAATAACTTGATCCTCTATGGATCTAAATTAATTCACTATTAATGTTATCAAAGACGTACATAAAACCCTAGACACATGTTTCTTTTATAGCACAAGAAACCCTAATGCAACTTGCTAAACACTCAAAAGATATGCTCTATCTATTCCTATTTTAACTCAAGCATGTCACAACTAATAAGCTAAGAAAACGGAAACTACATATCCGTAGAAACATATTAACTATCATAGGAAACTGCACACTATCAGCAGAAACCTTTCTATCAGCGGAAATAACATAACTATCAGTAGAAACCACATCAGCGGGAACCAACTGTTTACATAATTCCTAACAATCCTCCCCTAAACTTGAATTTGACTTCGTTAACTTCAAGTTTCCAGATAGATCTTTAGCAAACAAGAGGATTGAGCAAAGCAGCAACTGAAACCATAAGTAAACACCAACAGAACATCTAGAATCACCAGAGCAGCAATGAAGTACAAGATCCCATGAGTAACTTCTAAAACAGCAACACCATGAACCAGCAGCATCAGTAACCAGAGTAGATTTGATAAGCCTTTACCAAGTAGCTACTCACTCTTGGGCTAGTTGGTTCTTGAGTGGAATCATGGCATCACCCTAGTGAACCAGTAACCAGTCCAACACTTAGAACGTGAATCAATGGTGTGTTGGAGGACCCTAATGGTTTTTGGCAAACCATCACAGCCATTAACGGATTTGACTTGTCTTTACCTGAAGCCGTTTAACTCAGGACTAGTCATGGTGTTCCACTGCCTTTACCACAAGCCATGAACATGTGGGCTAGCCAACTCTTCATTTATGAGGACATGGTGAGTTGAGCACCATACAACTTATTGGCAAGTTGTCAACCATCCAACGGATTTGACATCTCTTTACCAGAGCCGTTTGCTCATGGAGTAGCCAATGTTTGGTGTGTAAGACCAGGGTACATTGATAACTCTCTGATTTTTAGTAAATCAGTAACTATCAACAGATTTGAGAATACTTCCCACAGCTGTACCCCATGGAAAGTTAACTCTTTGTCTGGAACACATGGTGAGTTAAAAACCATAGGGAACACCCTTGTACAACATGATCCTCAAGAAAGAAAGTTAGTCACAAATATACAAAGAATTTTTTTTAAACACAAAAAATAATAAAACAAAGAAAACAAACATAAACAGAATAAATAATATACAAATACCAGACATATCACATAGAAGATTCAGCAGATGCAGCAAGTAACTTATCCTTGAACCTCTTGATAAGTTGCTCTACATTTGTCATATCATTTCCAACTGGAGCTGTTGAAAAGACTAACTGATTGGATAACATCTATGCCATTAACCTCCCAGAAAGTGGATAATCCAAATCAGTAAACATGTAAATATACACCCCATCCCAAGTCTGCATCACATGAACACTTGACAAAGGATAAAATGTCCACTGATAGACCTCCCAGTCATATTGACCCTCCCAAATTCTAAAACCTTTCCCATTCTCAGAAGCTGAATCAAATAACACTTGTAAATCCCCAAGTAAGAACATTCCAGCTTCAGAAATATCATGAGACTCAAAATAGGTAGACACCATATCATATAACCTAAGAAGGTCATTTCTATCCAAAAAGTTAAAAATCTCAGTAAGAAATGTGAAATTCAAGACTGTGCCATCCTCCCTATAGACAGAATTGAAGTGTCCCAAACCTCCAAGTCCTGTTGGAACTAGCTCCCATTTGACCAACTTTGACTAAACAACCAATTCCTCATCTAGATCATCTTCTTCAAAATCTTTGATGAAAGTGTTGTCTCAAGCTTGAAGATCTAGAGGCCTAACCTTCCTCCTTTTAGCCATAGTCTTCTTTCTACCACCAGGTGTGGAAGAAGGAGAAGGTACAGAGGTATCCTGAACACTGGAGGTAGGCAAAGAAGAAGGAGTAGAAGGTTTCTTACTATCAGTGTCAACATTAGAAATCTCAGAGGAATTTAAACCAATATCAGCATCTGGTACCCCCTTTGTCTCATGTGCTGAAGACTCTTGTATCTCAGACAATGGCACATCAGAAGCATCTTTATCAGCAGAAGTACCAACATCAGAGGCATCAATGAATTTCAATCTCTTTATCTTAGAACCTTCCAAAGTGGGTGGATGCCTCTTCATCCTTTGATAAGGATTAATACCATCTTTGAGAAGCCTATCCATAATTTTGTTATATTCTGCCACCAACACTTCATCAGAGAAAGATTTTACCTTAGACATACTCCATCCTGAGTTATATACAACATAGCTCATGTTTTTCACCATCTCCCTCATATGCAATCTCTGTTGAGCCTGAGAAGGAGGTTTTTCTCTTATTGCTTTAGCCTTCATCGCTGCAGCAGCCTTCTTCTTTTGATTTACTAATGTCCTTATGTCATGAACATAGTTATCAGAAGTGAATGCACCACCTAATATTGATTGAGCAAGAGTGGGATTTCTAGCAACATCATCACCAAGCTGAGTCCAAGCCTCATCTGAAAGTCCCATAGCCAACTCATTCAATTCCTTTACCCTTGCAGGTGTAATCTCAGCACCACTTTCAGCCAAGTACTCAGCATTGAAGATTGCCTGAGCCTGTTCTGCAACAACTCTATCCTTGATTGATATCTCATGTAGTCTAATCAATCTTTCCTGTTCAGCCTTATCTACACCCAAAGCTACTGCTTCTTCCACAACCATTTTCCCTTTTCCTTTATCCTCAGAAGAAGTAGGCACAAGAACATCAAGCTTATCCGAAGGAACATACTTAGAAGCATCAGAAGCAACAGTATCCGAGGGAACAAACTTAGAAGCATCAGAAGCAACAGGCTTATCAGCAGAAAGAGCAGATTCCTTATGCATCAATTTCTCTGCAGGAATCACCACATCAGAAGGAACAACCTCTTCATCAGCTGCATTAGATATCTCACCATCATCCACTAACCCAGACTTTAGAGTCATCTTACTCAGATAATTTCTCTTCCTCTTCTGAAATACTTTGACTGCCTTATCTTTTGAGGACTGAGTTTCTCTTAATGAAACTGAGGCTAGTACATTGAGAGCATCAAGATTGAGATGAACACTTGCTTGACCTTGTTCCTCCTCATCATCAGATACAACCAACCTGGTCCTCCTTTTATGCAATCTCACCTCCAAATCAGTCACCCTTTTTAACAATTTTACCAAAACACCACCCATAGTATGCTTAGTTTCCTTGAGCTCTTCCCTAGTATCCTTTAGCTGGAGCTCCAATTCATCAACTTTCTTAGCATACCTGTGAAGCAAACTAGACATATTCATTAGCATAGAAGGATCCTCAGCTCCACCAGCAGGAATACCTGTGGTTTGATAAGCTTTATTGGACCTAGGAGGAGACACAATAAACTCATCACCAAAAGTAGAGTCACCCTCAACAGGTTGTCTAGGTGGACTATGTGGCTGAGTACTAGTAGGAGTAGGATTAACCTCAATCTGAACAGGAGTTTGCTCCTGTGAGATAGTGGCAATCACTGGCTCCTCAAGGGCAACAGGTCTTGGTGAAGGTGGGTGTTGTGGGTCATCAGGAGCAACTGATGCAGATGCATCAGCAACAACATTAATACTAGGCAACATTGAAGGTAGTAAGGGTCTATGTTCTCCATTAAAACCAGTTTTCATTGTTGCAAATAACTTGCCTGTTAGCTTAGTAATGACTCTAGGAGATTTATCAGAGGTTTCAATGCTCATAATCATTTGTAAAAACCTATGATACATCAAAATTTTATGTTTGGTATCCTTCACGTTTTTAAGCATTTCCTCAAAAATATATTTTGTAAAATTATATTGTCTCCCATGAGCCAAACAAATAATAGCATTTGCAATAGAACTAGAGAACTGATCCCACCCACCAGATTTGGGACTGAAACACTGAAGCAGGGTATGAACCAAAAACCTCCACTTAGGGCAAAACTTATTTTTAAACCAAATTATTTTCCCATCACAGGGATACCCTAAGCTGGTTAGTCCAGAGATGAGCTCCTTTTTATCATTCTCAAAGAGACCATCTGCATCATCAAGCTGTAACTGAGTCCTAATGAGAGACTCAGTTATCACATACTCTCTACCATCAATGGTGGCCACAATCTCCTTGGCAGAGCCAGTAAGAGATCGCTCCTTAGCTGTGGCCCAAAATTGTTTGACAAGTGAGTCATAAACAACAGATGGAGAGTATGTAAGCACATACCTGATTTTAGACCTTAAGAGAAAATCAATCATCTCATCATAAAGTGTCCTTCCTTTTTTATGTTCCAGAAATGCAGTCTTGTTGTGATCCACTTTGTATTCGAACGATGCCATAGATATTGATTGAGAAGATTGAAGATGAGCGAGATTCAAATTCAGAGGGAATTTGAGTGAGGGTTTCTTCTGATTGACTATTTAAAGGAGTGTCCCAAAATAGTCATTTAAATTGAAACAAAATCGTTGACCAATTTTGAATAAAAATAACCCCAAAATTAAATCCCCAAATTTTATCAAAATCGGCAGCAATGAAAAGTCAAACAGCGGAAACCAAGCAGTCAATCGGAGGAAACCAATTAACTTTTGTCCGTAGTAACAAATCAAAGCTATTAGCAGAATCCACATAGCATCAGAGGAATCTAATACAATATCAGTGGCAATGAGAAGAGAATCAAATCAAATCTTTGACCCATAACAGTGCCGAAACTGTCTCCATACAGAACTTTTAGCGATCCAAATTCCAACCATCAATATTTACCATATCTTTTACTTACCAAAGATTCCAAAAACTCCTATAAAACCAACCCTTTACAGTAGAAACATACACACAAACCTCATAACTCTAAGCACAAATACCAAAACATATAATCATGAGCAGTTCTCCCAATCACCCAATTGAACTTTCATCATCAGATAGTGAACCCCACTGGTTGAACTATTTCCCACCTGGTGCTTCCAACAGCATCACCTACATCTCAAGACCATCTTCTTACCAATCCCCCTTCTACCATACTTCTTCAGAGGAAGAAGTTCCAAAACCTCCTCAGAATGAGGTTGAGGTATCAAGTGCTGAGCTCAGGGATATGCAGGAAGACTCTGATGATGAAGTGAATGATCCAACCTGTAGACCTCACTACACCAGATCCATGACAGTTGCTCCTCTTGCTGTGTTACTACAAAGTGCACCAATTCCAGACCCCCAACCCTCCACATCCAATCCCACCAGAAGAGCCATTGTGATGGGTCTTGCTGCACGCCCAGTGTGAGAATGGATGGATAGGAGGGGAAGAGAACATCACAGGATGCCACGGTGGGGAAATATAAGGCCAGAGAGGAGGCCTTGAAGAGAGAAGCAATGGTCTATTGAGGAGTTCAAGGGATGAAGGAATGTAGAGTCATGGTCTTGTTTGTCATGTTCAGTGTCTGTAATGATGTCCCTGCATTTGAAAATGCAGTGTGTTTAAATGAATAAAAGCTTGCTCCTCATGTCTTAGACATCTGATTCCCATGATTGTGTGTTTGAAACTAGATCTGCAAGATGGTTAGTAGAATACAAAGTATACAAAACAATATATACAGATATATACTAAAAATCAAAAGATATTTACATCAAAGAAACCTCCCCTTAAACCATAATCCTCCCCTTAGGCCACAATCCTCCCCTCAAACATAACAATCAGGGGTTGATCATGCCTATATTGACAATCAAATATTGAAATCTGGGTCCATCAAAAGCTTTTGTCAATAAATCAGCAACATTTTCATCTGTATGAACTTTAACCACTTGAATAAGGTGTTTTTCATTAACATCTTTGATAAAGTGGTGTCGTATTTCTATATGCTTAGTTCTTTGATGAAACACATGATTTTTGACAATACAAATAGTACTTTGGTTATCTATAAAGATTTTAGTGTTCATAAAATTGAACCCATAATCCAATAATTGGTTTTGAATCCAAAGTACCTGACCACAACAACTAGCAGCAGCAACATATTCAGCTTCAGTAGAAGATGTAGCCACTATGGTCTGCTTCTTACATTGCCAAGAAATCAATCTCCTACACAAGAACTGACTACCCCCAGTAGTAGACTTGCGATCAAAATTAGCACCAGCATAGTCACTATCACTATAAGCTTCCAAATCAAATGGAGATTCTCTAGGATACCAAAGACCCAATTTTGGTTGGCCCTTTAGATACTTGAAAATCTTCTTGACTGCAGTCAAATGGGAAGTCAAAGGTGTGACTTGATGCCTAGAACAAGCACTGACTGCAAACATGATGTCAGGCCTAGAGGCAGTCAAATACATGAGAGACTCAATCATTGATCTGTAGAGATGCACATTAATAGCAGGATCTGGGTCATTGTTTGACTTAGCCTTAGGAGCCTCATATGGTGTAGTAGCAGTCCTAACAAGTTCCATATCAAACTTTTTGAGGATATCATGCACATATTTTTCTTGATGAATGAAAATGTCATCTGATTTCTGCTGCACTTATAAGCCCAAAAAGAAAGTAAGCTCACCCATGGAACTCATCTCAAACTCACTTTTCATCAAATCTTCAAATTCTCTACACCAGGCTTCTTTGGTAGAACCAAATATAATATCATCCACATATACTTGCACAAGAATGATATCCTTGGTGCTCTTCTTGATAAAGAAAGTCTTATCAATAGCACCTCTTCTATAACCATGTTTCAGTAGGAAAAAAGAAAGCCTAGCATACCAAGCCCTAGGTGCCTGATGTAAACCATATAGTGCCTTGACCACCTTGTAGACCATATCTGGATTATGAGGGTCCACAAATCCTTTAGGCTGAGTGACATACACTTCTTCCTCAATCTCACCATACAAAAATGCACTCTTCACATCCATCTGATAGACCATAAATCCTATGTAGGAGGCAAAGGCCAAGAAAAGTCTTATGGCTTCTACTCTAGCAACAGGAGCAAAAACCTCATCATAATCAATACCCTCCTCTTGTCTGTGACCCTGAGCAACTAACCTAGCCTTGTTCATAACCACAATATGCCTAGCATCCCTTTTACATTTAAGAATCCACTTAGTTCCAATAGCATATTTACCAGGAGGCAAATCAACAAGTTCCCACACATTTTGATTAAAAAATTGTTGCATTTCCTCCTGCATAGCAGCTACCCAATCCTCATCACCTAATGCCTGTGAAATATTGGTAGGTTCAACCTGAGATAAGAAACAAGCAAATAGACAATGTTGGTAGTCTATATGATTGGTCCTATGTTGAACCCTTATGTAGCTGAGAAAAGCAGATTCACCATATGATGTCTGCTTGACCCTGCTTCGAGTTTGAACAGCGAAAGTAGGATCACCAATAATAAGGGATTGAGGATGAAATATGTTAATCCTTTTTGTGACATTAGGACTAACATCTACAGTTGTGTCCAGATTATTAAGTGTTGCTCCAAAGTCATCATCATAAGAGGAAGAGTCAAAAATGCCAGTTCTTGACTGATGATGAATGCCATCCAATTCAGAGGTAGAGTGTTGTGAATTGGCTAAATCATATGGAATGATAAATCTGGTGGGAGTCTCAGTGAGAACTGCATCAGCAGCATCGTGTCCATTATCAGCGGGGGCAGTTGCACTACCAGAGGAAACAGATACATTGCCAGCGGCATCAAAGTTCCTGCGGGCCTCATCAATTGCCTGTTTTAAAAATGCCTCTATTTCCTTGGAGAACTCATAACCAAACTTTTCAGCATCTTCTGTAGCTGCATGTTCTTGGCGTTGGAGCTTCACAAGTTCCTCTGCATACCCCATATCACTAGAAGACACATCATGAGCAGCTGAGTTCTTGGTACCTGAAAAGTGGTTAGAGGGTTAAGAGGGAACAAGTATAACTTGTTCATCCGTTTCTGAATCTGACTCATCATCTGAAGAACCTGCAATGTTAGTGGAAACTTCTGGGTGTTCTGCAGAAATGTTAGATTTATAACGAGTATAACCCAAATGATCAGTTAGATAATCCAAATCAAAGTACCATTCTTGACCTGCACCTTGAACATTGAGCTTGTCCTCCATAAATCTGAGATTCAGAGTCTCTTCAACCCGCTTTGTGGAGAGATTATATACTCTGTAAGCTTTACTATAAGCTGAATACCCTACTACATATCCTTCATCAGCTTTTCCATCAAATTTGCCCAACTGATCACTAGTATCGAGGATGGTAACATGACAACCAAAAGGCTTAAGATGACAAATGGTAGGAATCTTGCCAGACAGAAGTTCATAAGGTTTCTTTGTGTGAGGATTTATGATGGAGACCCTGTTCAAGACATAACAAGCAGTGCTAACTGCTTCAGTCCAAAACATGGTAGGCAGCTTTGAATCAGCAAGCATGGATCTTACTGCTTCAATGAGGTCCTATTTTTCCTTTCAGCAACTCCATTTTGTTGTGGAGTCCTGGCAGTGCTATAGTCCCTTTTAATCCCCTTTGTAGCACAGAGTTCTATCAATTTAGCATTCTTAAACTCTGTCTCATTATCACACCTAATTGCTTTAACCTTCTTGTTTAACTGATTCTCCACCAAGGCAATAAAGTCTTGAAGAAGCTGAAATGAATCATCTTTAGTTCCCAAAAAGAATGCCCAGTTATATCGACTATAATCATCAGTCACCACCAAACAATAGTATTTATGATCAATGCTTCTGATAGATGTAAGACCAAAAAGATCCACATGTAGAAGCTGCAAAGGCTCAGTGATAGAACAGACAACAGTAATGGCCTTATAAGAAGCCTTGTGTTGCTTTCCCTTGTTGCAGGCCACACAGTTGTGCTCATTAGTAAAGACTTTGGAAGGCAGTCCATTAACTAACCTAAATTTAGCAAGCTTGTTGATTGTTTTGAAGTTTACATGAGCCATCCTTCTATGCCATTTATTAGATTCATCCAAGGATGCTTTGGCCACCAAACAAGCTAAATCTCCAGCAGGATGGACATCATTGAGATTGAATGTGTAGAGATTGTTTTTCCTTGGTACCTTCAGAACAACTTGACTATCTGCAGGTAGTTGGAAATATTTAGAGAGAACTAAACATTCATTATCAGTGAAGAGCACAAAGTTTTTCTTGTCACAGATTTGAGACACAGAAAATAATTTGAAGTTTCTCAATGCCTCCACATAATACACATTCTCAAAGTCGAGTTGAGTAGTTCTAATAGTACCCTTCCCTGTTATTTTAGCATCACCTCCTCCAAAGGTCACTGTACCTCCTTGAATTCCTACAAAATCATGAAGCCTGTCTCTGTTCCCTGTCATACTCCTAGAACAAACACTATCTACAATACCTATATCTTTATTAGAAAGAGGATCACCCTACACAAAAAGAATATACAACAACATTAGTATTCATGGAGACCCAAGTCATCACTGACTTGGGCCTGCCTTGTGGATCTTATTTGATAAACCTGTAGATTGATGAGATCCACTATTGTTCTTGGACCTTTGCATATTAGAAGGTCTGATGGGTCTCCAAGAACAACCTGCTGAGGGCTTAACAGCAGTGTCCCTCCATGCCCCCCTTTGATGTAAAAAGTCAGTGTTCACAGGCCTATAATCGTTTTGAAAATAAGAGCTTGTAGGTCTGTGCAAAGGTCTATTAACATTTCTTCTCCAATGAAAAGAAGATGGCTTATCAGCAGCAACTGGGTTACCAGCAGGAACTGGTCTACCAGGAGCAACTAATCTACCTGCAGAATTGATTCTGATGGTCTTCACATGTGTTCTATTAGGAACAAATGGAGGTATTGATATCGGCCTTTTGGGGGGTCAATTAGTCAATTATAATATAAAAAATATCAAATTACGAATACACGCGAGAGAGAATTACAAATCAACCGTTTTGGAAAAAAGGTCGACAAGCAAAACCCGCGAATACTCGATAAGTGATACCGGGCAAGTGATTACCCGGGTTGTTTCCCAACGAGGTGTGAATTGACGGTGACGTTTGAGGTTTGTTATTAAAATGCTTAAATTGATCGGGAATTTTGTTTTTGATTACGTATTCTACAAATTAACTAAAGGGAAAGTAATTAAGGCTACGGGAACAAAGTAAATGATGATCTAACTACTACTAAGCATACGGAATAATAAAATTAAGTTACACTAAGTCCTAGAGTGATAATATGCAAAAACGTGAAAACCCGGGCTAATCCCGAGCCTCAAAAAGTAAAACTAATGCAATTTAAGGCCTACGGGTGTGAAACTAATTTTCCTACATTCTAAACGACTAAAAATAATTTTAGGAAAAAGCCGGGTATTTTTTCGACTTTTAAATTATTTATTATGATTTAAAAACTAAATTAATCTAATTTAATTATAAAAAATACTAAACTATTTTAGAAAAATCTGAAATTTTCATGAAAAGTACTTTAAGTCCTACTGGTTCTAAGAAAATTATCAAAAGGTGGTACTACTTAACGAAATAAGCACTTAAAAAGCCTAATAAGCTAATAAGGTAAAAACTGAGTTTGTATATAAGAGATTAATTGTTGCAAAGTGTGACAAGAAAGACCCAAGGGCTCTTTGGATGAGAGTTGTGTGTGTGAGGCGTGGCTGTGTGCAAGAGGTCAGGGGGTCGAATCCCACCCCTGCACCTTTTTGCTAAACATTTTTTTTTTTCAATTTTTCTTTTTGGTATTCAAAGATAAGCTTAAGATGAGTACATTTTGCAAAAACTTTTCTTATGAAAACACTACAATAAGCTGTTTGGAACAGCTTACTGTAACAGTTATGGATAAAACCAACCAAACACAACCTTTTTGCCACTTGAGAACTCAATAAGTCGACACCCAAACACCCTCTTGAACAATTTGTAAACACAAAAGCAACTGATAAGCAGTCTAGTAAATCAGTAATAAGCTATAACATGAGTTACATTTAACTAAAATAAGCTAATAACAAAAGGGAAAGCAGTTGGCATTATAAAACTAACGAGGTGATCCTAAGCTAAGAAAATGGATAAAGAAGCAATGCAAAAGCATAAAAATAAGCACAAAATAAGCTAAAAGTAAGCTAAGAGAACTAATCCTACTCTAATCTAATCCAATAAGCCAACAAAAGATGAGACTAAAGCCTAATAAGCACTAAAGGGGAACTGATGGCTGCTGGACTGAGCAGTCCCAAACAGCCCATAAAGGGACTTTTGGGCTTAAAAATAGCATGAGAATAAGCTCTAAAAGCCACAATAAGCTGAAACATATAATGCTCTTACATCTAACTACTTGTGCATTGAAAATCTAGTTCTAATTCTAACTACAACTAACCTAACATTGAGCTTAAAAATGGCTACTAGGCTGCTGTGGGTGCCTACTGTTGGGGCAGAAATTGGCAACAAGGGTGGTTTTTATACTTAAAAATAAGCACTCAAGGACCTATAAAAATCTGAACAAGCTAAAACATAAATAATTGATACTACAGGGATTCTACATAAACAACTTAAAGCTACAAATAAGCTTCTAACAAGCTTCTATGAGGGCTGCAAAAGGCTGCTGTAACATGGTGTGGCTGCTGGGATAATTTGTAACCACTAGGACAGATTTTTTGCAATACTCTAAAAGCCTTTTAGCAACTAAAACAATTGAAACAACTAAACTTAATGTAACATTAACTTAAACCACACTACTTTAAGCACCCAACCTGGGTCAGAAATGGTTTGTGAACCAGATTCAATGCTGATCCAAACATCCCTTAACAGGGAAAACATAACTTTTTTGAAGCAATTTGAGAAAGTGAAAGCTAAAAAAACTTTGATACCATTAATAAAAGCTCAAACTGAGTTTGAAAACTTAAGACACAATTTGGAATCAAGAACTTAAATTCGACAGGAATTGAAGAACAATGAGAAAAGGGTAAAACTGCGTAACTTTAAATACTGGAATTCAAAAGACAGAATTTAAATTGCATTTAAATTAAAAGTTTACAATAAAAGTAAATGACAAGAAACTAAAATGGTACTAGAACTTAAAAATCCTAGACAAGTTTTAACATTAACACTAAACTCCTATTTATACTAAAACTGAATCTGTCTTCTCTCTTTCTTTGTCTTGTTGCTTCTGTGTTAGTTGTGTGAGAGGCTTGGACTTGTGAGCTTGTTTGTGCTTCTTTTCAAACACATCACAGCCATTGATTTCTTTCCTTGGTCCCAAAGCTAAAACCACAGCCATTGATGGGCACTTGTGGGTTTGGATTGCCAACATGGCAATGCCCATGTGACCATGTTTTTGTTGGTTTCTGGGGTGAGAGTGATGGGAAGAAAGTGATGGAGAGAGGGAAGGGTTTTTCATTTGGCGCCAATTGGTTTGGTGGTTTCTGGGTTGGGATTATATCTGGTAAATTGGAATGGGGTAAAACGGGTAAAAGTGGGTTAAAGGTTTATGGGTGATGGGTGGTTAAAAGGGGTATAAAGGGTCTATCAGTATTTTGTTCAAAAGGGTTTAAAATAAAAAAAAAGGTTTAGTATTTATGTATTTTGTGTTTTTGTTTTAGAAATTTTTTTTTTTTTTTTTTTTTTTTTTTTTTTTTTTTTTAGAGAAATATATTTTTAGTAAAAATAATTGTTTTAAAAATAAAAATTGGTTTTAATAAAAATAATTGTTGTAAATAAAAATGGTTAAAAATAAAAATAATTGTTTTTAGTAAAAAAAAAAACGTTTTAAGGGAAAAATGATAAATTGGGTTCGGGTAAGGGGTAGAAAGATAATTTGGTTTAGGGTTCGGTTACGGGTATGTTTTCCCCACTCTCACTCCAAATATGCGTCTCGGGATCCAAAAATGTAGAAAATCCACTCCGGCTCCGTCTGCTAAGCACGATTTCCATTCCGAGCTCAATTATGTCCGTTTTTGCCCTGTTTTCGATCCTTTGTACCTGAAACACATAAAAACCCACTCCAAGGATATATGTAGCATAATTGGGTAAATTTCAGTGTTTTTAGACATTTTCGTGGTCTTAGATGGGTAAAAATGATGAGTAAATAAGCACTCATCAAATCCCCCACACTATCAATTGCTAGTCCCTAGCAATCCGATCATATAAAGTAATGAAAGGATCAAAAATACCAAGAATACCCCGTTTCGACTTTTTTATTCAACACTAGGAAATTTAAAACTTGAACGTAAATAAATAACGTGCTTGATTATCAAAACATGGCATCATGGAACGGGATTCACACAAAATGGGTGTCTCCGGGGAATTGTAATCGTCATCCTCTTTTTTATACTCTCAAACCAAGCTTAAACTTATTGTGCAAACGTTTTTGTAAAATGCTAACACTACTTATACAAATAATCTATGTAAGTCGAGACTTAACTTTTTACTCCCGCAATTTATACAATTTAAGTGTGTGTGTGTGCTCATTTTCAAAATTTTGACCATTGAAATCGACATTTGTTATGGTTGTTATCCACTTAACCAAAGTACTAACCCACCGGAAACGATGAAAGTCTAAGGATCGAAAGGGCCTCTTCCATGTAGCGGCTTTCTTCTCGGCACATCCCAAAACATTAGTTTTAAGTGACCGGGCTTTTGACACCTCACAGAGAATAGTACCAGAATTAGCGGGAATTCGATTCCAAAGATTTACAAAGCTACCGTTAAGTTAAAACTAAGCCTAAATGGTTCATAACCGACGATAATTTAGAAATTCGAGATTCAAAGGTGAGATCACTCCATGTTGAGACTTTCTTCTCAGCTTGTCCTTGTGAGGAGGCTAGGTTTTCACCCTCGAGAATAGTATCGGAGCTTTCGGGATCTTTGAAATCAAGGATTACCAAATTACCGTCAAACTTTTAGACAACTTTGACGAATACGAGTTCAACTTCCGATTTAAATTTAAGAAAAAGCAAGTTTCGCATATTTATTCATAAGCAACTTAGTGCTTTTATTCACGCAACTCATTTTTTTTTTTTTTCATTTTTCAACTTTTTTCACTTTTTTTTCTTTTTCACTTTTTTTTTTTTTTTTTTTTTTTCACTTTTGACTTCGAACTTTAAACTTGCAACTTTTGCATCATTCAAGCACTTTTACGATACTTTCATTTTGCAACATTATTCAGATTTTAAGAAAGTATGCTTTCTCGGAAATTTAAATAAAAAGTTGAACTCGGACTCTAAATCAATTTTGCTTAAAAACTTTTTATTGTAACAAGACTATTTGAATGTTCAAAAGTTTGACAACGAGCACGTATTTTAGTCCGATTAGTTAGCTTCTGGGAGAAAAAGCCATAGATTACTTATATAAGCTCTAAAGAGAACCAACTACTCCACGCTTAGCATTTTCATTTGCACAACGCGTAAAACCTTAGCCTAAATGTTAAGAGAGCAGCTAGATCAACACTCTAGCAGAGTCGGGATTCCCCTTGTTCTAGCCGAATCAAGACTAAACTACCATTAATGCCGAAGCATCAATGCTTTATTTTTGTGCAAAGCACTTCTTGTAAATGTAAATACTTGACTTAAAGCGATAAAATTTTTAAAATTTTTGGTCAAAACGGGGGTGCTAGGGTACTAGAAGATAAACATGTGATCAAAATTCGCCAGAATTCCCCCCCACACTTAGAATTGAATATTGCCCTCAATATTCAAAGTACCGGCCGTAGCCGAAACTATAGAACGGAAAAAGGTAATACTACTAGCCAAGTGTGGAAACGAAATATTTTTTCACAAAAGGATTTTATAAAGATATCCCTAGATAATCGTTAGCAAAAAGATCGGATATTGGGCGGCTGGATTGAAAACAGGCGCATCAATCATCACGATCTACGGGAATCCTGAAAACAGAGAGCAAACACAACAAGCAAACATTAGTGGGGGTTTCCCCCCACACTTAGTGTTAGAAAATAGAAAGAAGTCAGAAACATGGGTGGACACCCATGTAATGCTACTGTTTTTGTTCACCGAGTCGCTAGCTTGACTCGACCCCGAATTCATTGGTCCATGGGGGAGCAAGTGGAAGAGAAAATCTCCATCGGACTTTCATTCAAATGGTTTGGATAAACATTGAATGTGCTGAAAGTTCCACTCCGATGAGATATTACCGGCTCAAAAGAATGAGAAATGCCGGGGTCAAAGATGGTATCTTCACTCCCGTAGGAGATAAGATATGGAGAAGAAATGGGATAAGAAAGCAGGGTGTCATTGAGATGACAACGGGTGGGTCGGGTGGGCAAAAGATTAGATTGAGGAACATTAAGCGAATGTTCAACAATCTTATCAACCACTCTAGAAGTCACAACATCTGTGTTGGACTTAAGAAATGTCCGAGAGTGAATTCCCTTGAAAGGTAAGATACCGGGTTTGAACACTTTGTCCTCGGAGAGGAATGAAACACTAGTGTCAACCACAGTAAAATCCTCATGGGTGGATGAGTCACTCATGGATAGAAGAGGATGCGGAGCATTTTGCTCAAAAAGCTCATCCTCAATTCCCGGAGGAAGAGGATCGATGTGAGTGAGTTCACCGGCGAACTCCTCATGAAGAAGGTTAATAGTTGAAGTGGGATTGCCACTACTCTTTTCTTCAGAAGAAAGATCCTCGATCTCGGGTAAAGAGGGAGATGTAACGGGGTTTTCCATGTAAAAGTCACTATCCTCATTCTGAATTTCAAAGATTGGGTTATCTGAAACTAGGGTAAATTCAGAATCTAAGTCAAACAGAGGATTAGTGAATGCCATAGTGAAAGGTTCCTCGG
Organism: Chrysanthemum seticuspe; assembly: GCA_019973895.1. Lineage (NCBI taxonomy): Eukaryota > Viridiplantae > Streptophyta > Magnoliopsida > Asterales > Asteraceae > Chrysanthemum > Chrysanthemum seticuspe. The sequence goes on along the minus strand of BPTQ01000006.1, from coordinate 281,798,682 downwards.
ACACAACAAGAATATCTTCATCATCCGAATCAAAATCAGTTTCGATTTCTCATTCTTCAGGTTCAAAATCTCTCACTTCTTCGAAGCTGACGAGCTCAGAAGGATCTTCCTCAACATACTCGATGTCTCCACACGATAAGGAATCGTCAAACGACGTATAGTCATTTTCAGACTCGGAGATCATCTCAACAGAATCATTAGGGGAGGGAGTAGAAGAATCATCATCAACCGGCTCATCACACATCATATCAGAGACGCCCTCGCACTCACTTGGGGTTGGGACAAGGTTCTCAACACAAGACGATTCCGTTTCCGGAATAGTGCTAAGATGCTCATCCTCCATACTTAGAGAGTTAACGGGCTCTTCGTGTGTGGTTTCGGTCGACAAACTTTCATAATATTCCTTCATTTGAATGGAATCCTCATCATCGTCAATGTAAGTCGCGAGCCATCGAGCACGTCTTGCAAGTGCTTGTTCTTCGATTCGTATTTCTTCAAGACATCTTTGAATCTTAGCGGCTCGTTCCTCTTCTTCAAGTAATTCTAGCATAGATTTTTCGTTGCGAGACGTTTGGTCTTCGGCAAGTTCTTCTAGCATACTTTTCTCACGAGGATGTTGATCAATGACGGGAAATTGTTCAATGACGGAAAATTGTTCAATGATGGAAAATTGTGGGGGTTGGAAATTGTCAAAACAAGGAGTGTTATAACAAGGATCAGGTCCATGGTAATTTTGATTCCATGATTGACATTGGTAATCATAATGAGGACCCCCACAATTTGCACAATAAGGAATTTGAGGAGAGAAATTCTGAAATGATGTATCATTGAAATCTTGATAGTACGGTTGTGGTTCGTATGAATTCTGTGGAGGGTAGTTGAAATTGTTTTGAGGAAAATTGAAGGAATTTGGATTAGAATCATAAGCGAATGAATTCTCGGCACAAATTGAACAAAATCCATTAGTAAGATAATTTCCACACCACTTGCACATACATTTGAAACAACGAAATCCTTTCGGTAACACGTCTCCACAACCGTAGCAATAATCTTGATCGAAAGAAAATATCTCGGGCTCGGGAGTAGGGATCGAGGGCTCAACAATATCACAAGTCGTATTTGTATTTCCCGAAGTTGAATCTTGACGAAGTTCATTTAAGAAGTTTTCAATCATGTTCACGATTTCGTTAGAAAAAGGTTTCGAAGATTCCGGAGGTGGGACAAGTGGTGTGCTCTCAGAGCTAGCAATTTCCACCACTTCCGTTTTGGTCTCCGGTTCTTGTTCTTTTCTCTTAACCGTAAATCGCGAAAGATTTTGATCAAATCTAGACGGTTTAAGCTTAGAAACAAGAGAACAAATCTCGGGTTGAGGTGGGAGGTCGGAAAAACTTGGAGAATCATCGAGAGAGTTTTTATCGGCTAATTCGCACCAATAGCAATATTTGCTTGCTCCAATCCTTCCACACCGCTTACATAAACAATCGGGATTGAGACAATAAAGTTGATCCTCTTCCATACGACCTTTACAGTGAAAACAACGACGATACACGCGAATACTCGATAAGTGATATAAAAAATATCAAATTACGAATACACGCGAGAGAGAATTACAAATCAACCGTTTTGGAAAAAAGGTCGACAAGCAAAACCCGCGAATACTCGATAAGTGATACCGGGCAAGTGATTACCCGGGTCGTTTCCCAACGAGGTGTGAATTGACGGTGACGTTTGAGGTTTGTTATTAAAATGCTTAAATTGATCGGGAATTTTGTTTTTGATTACGTATTCTACAAATTAACTAAAGGGAAAGTAATTAAGGCTACGGGAACAAAGTAAATGATGATCTAACTACTACTAAGCATACGGAATAATAAAATTAAGTTACACTAAGTCCTAGAGTGATAATATGCAAAAACGTGAAAACCCGGGCTAATCCCGAGCCTCAAAAAGTAAAACTAATGCAATTTAAGGCCTACGGGTGTGAAACTAATTTTCCTACATTCTAAACGACTAAAAATAATTTTAGGAAAAAGCCGGGTATTTTTTCGACTTTTAAATTATTTATTATGATTTAAAAACTAAATTAATCTAATTTAATTATAAAAAATACTAAACTATTTTAGAAAAATCTGAAATTTTCATGAAAAGTACTTTAAGTCCTACTGGTTCTAAGAAAATTATCAAAAGGTGGTACTACTTAACGAAATAAGCACTTAAAAAGCCTAATAAGCTAATAAGGTAAAAACTGAGTTTGTATATAAGAGATTAATTGTTGCAAAGTGTGACAAGAAAGACCCAAGGGCTCTTTGGATGAGAGTTGTGTGTGTGAGGCGTGGCTGTGTGCAAGAGGTCAGGGGGTCGAATCCCACCCCTGCACCTTTTTGCTAAACATTTTCTTTTTCAATTTTTCTTTTTGGTATTCAAAGATAAGCTTAAGATGAGTACATTTTGCAAAAACTTTTCTTATGAAAACACTACAATAAGCTGTTTGGAACAGCTTACTGTAACAGTTATGCATAAAACCAACCAAACACAACCTTTTTGCCACTTGAGAACTCAATAAGTCGACACCCAAACACCCTCTTGAACAATTTGTAAACACAAAAGCAACTGATAAGCAGTCTAGTAAATCAGTAATAAGCTATAACATGAGTTACATTTAACTAAAATAAGCTAATAACAAAAGGGAAAGCAGTTGGCATTATAAAACTAACGAGGTGATCCTAAGCTAAGAAAATGGATAAAGAAGCAATGCAAAAGCATAAAAATAAGCACAAAATAAGCTAAAAGTAAGCTAAGAGAACTAATCCTACTCTAATCTAATCCAATAAGCCAACAAAAGATGAGACTAAAGCCTAATAAGCACTAAAGGGGAACTGATGGCTGCTGGACTGAGCAGTCCCAAACAGCCCATAAAGGGACTTTTGGGCTTAAAAATAGCATGAGAATAAGCTCTAAAAGCCACAATAAGCTGAAACATATAATGCTCTTACATCTAACTACTTGTGCATTGAAAATCTAGTTCTAATTCTAACTACAACTAACCTAACATTGAGCTTAAAAATGGCTACTAGGCTGCTGTGGGTGCCTACTGTTGGGGCAGAAATTGGCAACAAGGGTGGTTTTTATACTTAAAAATAAGCACTCAAGGACCTATAAAAATCTGAACAAGCTAAAACATAAATAATTGATACTACAGGGATTCTACATAAACAACTTAAAGCTACAAATAAGCTTCTAACAAGCTTCTATGAGGGCTGCAAAAGGCTGCTGTAACATGGTGTGGCTGCTGGGATAATTTGTAACCACTAGGACAGATTTTTTGCAATACTCTAAAAGCCTTTTAGCAACTAAAAACATTGAAACAACTAGACTTAATGTAACATTAACTTAAACCACACTACTTTAAGCACCCAACCTGGGTCAGAAATGGTTTGTGAACCAGATTCAATGCTGATCCAAACATCCCTTAACAGGGAAAAACATAACTTTTTTGAAGCAATTTGAGAAAGTGAAAGCTAAAAAAACTTTGATACCATTAATAAAAGCTCAAACTGAGTTTGAAAACTTAAGACACAATTTGGAATCAAGAACTTAAATTCGACAGGAATTGAAGAACAATGAGAAAAGGGTAAAACTGCATAACTTTAAATACTGGAATTCAAAAGACAGAATTTAAATTGCATTTAAATTAAAATTTTACAATAAAGTAAATGACAAGAAACTAAAATGGTACTAGAACTTAAAAATCCTAGACAAGTTTTAACATTAACACTAAACTCCTATTTATACTAAAACTGAATCTATCTTCTCTCTTTCTTTGTCTTGTTGCTTCTGTGTTAGTTGTGTGAGAGGCTTGGACTTGTGAGCTTGTTTGTGCTTCTTTTCAAACACATCACAGCCATTGATTTCTTTCCTTGGTCCCAAAGCTAAAACCACAGCCATTGATGGGCACTTGTGGGTTTGGATTGCCAACATGGCAATGCCCATGTGACCATGTTTTTGTTGGTTTCTGGGGTGAGAGTGATGGGAAGAAAGTGATGGAGAGAGGGAAGGGTTTTTCATTTGGCGCCAATTGGTTTGGTGGTTTCTGGGTTGGGATTATATCTGGTAAATTGGAATGGGGTAAAACGGGTAAAAGTGGGTTAAAGGTTTATGGGTGATGGGTGGTTAAAAGGGGTATAAAGGGTCTATCAGTATTTTGTTCAAAAGGGTTTAAAATAAAAAAAAGGTTTAGTATTTATGTATTTTGTGTTTTTGTTTTAGAATTTTTTTTTTCTTTTTTTTTTTTTTTTTTTTTTTTTTTAGAGAAATATATTTTTAGTAAAAATAATTGTTTTAAAAATAAAAATTGGTTTTAATAAAAATAATTGTTGTAAATAAAAATGGTTAAAAATAAAAATAATTGTTTTTAGTAAAAAAAAACGTTTTAAGGGAAAAATGATAAATTGGGTTCGGGTAAGGGGTAGAAAGATAATTTGGTTTAGGGTTCGGTTACGGGTATGTTTTCCCCACTCTCACTCCAAATATGCGTCTCGGGATCCAAAAATGTAGAAAATCCACTCCGGCTCCGTCTGCTAAGCACGATTTCCATTCCGAGCTCAATTATGTCCGTTTTTGCCCTGTTTTCGATCCTTTGTACCTGAAACACATAAAAACCCACTCCAAGGATATCTGTAGCATAATTGGGTATATTTCAGTGTTTTTAGACATTTTCGTGGTCTTAGATGGGTAAAAATGATGAGTAAATAAGCACTCATCAGGTATGTTGGCCACATCATTTCATACATTATTATATCTCTGTTGATGATTGCACACATTCATCTTTTTCTCATAATAGTCACAATCTTTGATAAGATGAAAAACACTCCCACAAACAAAACATGATTTTTTCTTAAATTGTTTATTCAAAACAGGAACAGTCTTAGCACAACCAGAATTATTCAAACCAACATCAAAATCACAATTGTTTGTAACAAAATCAACAGAACGTGAAATGTTTCTAGAAAAAGCTGTCTTAAAAAAATGATCTTTGACAACAACACTTGGGGCTTTTGTAACTTGTAAAGGCTTTGGAGAGGCAGACTTTAAGGACTCTTCATTTGAATCACAGCTGGCATGTTCTTTAGTTTGAGTCTCTGCAGTCCTGGAAGAACAAGAGACAAATGTGTTAGACTCACTGCAGTGTCTGATAAGTCATTGGACTTTTGACTATAAGACATATGTGATTCATCTGAGTCAGAGTCTGGATTGGGTGGCTTAACAATACCATTTATAGAAGAAGGAACATTATGCATTTCACCTTGTTTTAAAAATGTAACAGGTTTTCTATATTTTTCTTCTTCTTCATCTGTGACAGGATTAAAAACACTGTATTCATTGGGGTCATACACCTCATCAGGACTGATATAGTCCTTGAAGCATAACCCCATTTTAGTTTTAACAGACATAAAGTTATTCCATAATTTATCTAAGTTTTTAGCCTATTCTTGCCATTGTTTATGCCTAGCCACCTCTGAATCTAAATCAGCTTTAAGACCATCCTTTTCAGCAACAACCTTTACATATTCTTTCTTATTAAATTTCAATTTATTTGTTCTATTATCTAAATCTCTTTGCAAAACATTTATTTTCTCCTCAAGAGCCATTTGATTTTGATCATACCAAGCCTTTTGTTTTTCTAAAGCTTTGACAGTTTTCTTATAGGCATGGACTTGTATAAAAATCTCTTTATATTTATCATTAACATCATCAAACTCACACTTAAAAGCATGATATTGTGTACTGCAACAAAATATACAACTGTGTACCTGAGAAGTGATGCCCATCATTGCAATTTCTCCAGCAGTGTCAGCAACCAGTCCAACTTGAGGCTCTTCATCCTCACCATCATTCACATGATCATCCTAGTCAACTCAGTTCTCTAATGACAGCATGGCTATAGGCTTCACCTCCTCAGCTTCCTTGAGCTTATATGCATTATATTTTCTTCTATCACCTCCCTTCCTGTTAGGACATTCTCTAGAAAAGTGACCAATTTGGTTGCATTCAAAGCATCTGACCTTCTTCCTGTCAAACCTAGCTGATTCTCTTCCTTTGTAGCCAAACTTCCTCCCAGAGCCCTCTTCAAACCTTTTGACTTTCACAGCAAGCATGGCCATCTGCCACTTAAGATCTATCTCCTCTATATCCCATTTATCCACTTGTTCAAAGTCTTCATAGGTCAACTGCTATTGATCTTCAGATTCAGCAACAAATGAGTAGAGCACATCTTCTATCACATAATTAGACTTTGACTTTCTTGAAGAAGATTTGTGTGTTCTTGATGCTGCTGATGAAGAAATGGGGATATCAGCATATGTAATCATTGTGTTTCCACTGGTAGCACCAACAAAGGCAGAGTGTGATGGAGCTTGAGAGAAAGTAGAGTGACCATTGATGTCAAGCTCACGAGACTTTAGCTTGTTGTATAGATCATCAAAGCTTATGTAGTCAAGACCCCCTTTTTCCTTGAGAGTAAGGGACACCTGATTCCAAGAAGGAGGTAGAGCACGAAGGAACTTGAGATTACATTCCTCAGTATCAGGTTTAGATTTTAACTGATTAAGCTGACTGAGGATCTTTTGAAACCTGTCATAGCCCTTATGGATACCCTCTTCTTCAGAGATAGAGAATTCCTGAAAGCTTTGTTTGAGCATGGACTTCCTCATTTTCTTGGATTCATCGTTTCCACCAAACCTTGCTTTTATTCCTCTCCAAATCTGTTTTGCATCATCCAGATGATAGAAATCACTCATGTACTCATCTAGAAGAGCTTGTAGCAAAGTAGTTTTCGCCTTGGTTTCCCTTTGGACTGCAATCTGTTCAGCAGTTGTTGTGGGTGGAAGAATTATAAGATTACCTTCAGTATCTCTTCCCGTAGCCTTCTTACTGTTACCTTTAAAGATGATTTGCCAGAGATTGACATCCATGTTTGAGATATAGTTTTCCATCTTCATGGCCCATATCTCATATTCATCCTTTTTAAGATAAGGAAATTTAGCATTATTGTTGGACATGGTGACCACTTGCTGAATGAAAGACTGGGTGTTAGACTGCTTGTTTGATGACTCAGACTGATCATCACTCTCAGCATCAGAATGTTTTGGTGATGACATGATATGGTTTTTGAGAAGAAAAAGGCTGTCTTCTTAGAAAGATTCTCACGAGGCTCTGAAACCACTTGTAGGGTTCAGTCCCAGATAGATCTTAATGAGCCTGTAATGATTATAGCTGCCTTGTGTAATCACAAAACAACTAAGGAGAACCTTTGCTAGAATTGCACTTATGAGGAAAATAAATACAAAACTTAAGAAGACAATAAACACAATAACTTGATCCTCTATGGATCTAAATTAATTCACTATTAATGTTATTAAAGACGTACATAAAACCCTAGCCACATGTTTCTTTTATAGCACAAGAAACCCTAATGCAGCTTGCTAAACACTCAAAAGATATGCTCTATCTATTCCTATTTTAACTCAAGCATATCACAACTAATAAGCTAAGAAAACAGAAACTACATATCCGTAGAAACATATTAACTATCATAGGAAACTGCACACTATCAGCAGAAACCTTTCTATCAGCGGAAATAACATAACTATCAGTAGAAACCACATCAGCGGGAACCAACTGTTTATATAATTCCTAACAGTACCCAACAAGAGAAGAGACAATGACATCACAATAACTGGTTGAATCACTGATCTTCTCTGTGGATGTCAACTCCGGAATAACTAATTAAGCTCGATCATGTGAATATGTTGTGCGACCCAGATGTACACATATCTCTCCCTTGATGGTTGCGATCTCATCAGAATCATCATTACATTGTGTACATGAAGCACTAACCGGAAGCACTTTATCATAAATCATATAGAAGATGTCGATAAGAAATATCATCTCACGCTCCACATATTCTTCTCATATTTCTTCCTACTGAAAGCTGAGATAACACATACCAAAAGTATCCAGAGACCACTTCCCCCAAATGGTTGGAATAATATATCCTTCCCCCAAATAGTTGGAATAATACACCAGAAGCTATGAGTAAACACTGAGTATCTCTACGGTTATGACATTTGTCTTTCCCGGGATTACTTCAATAGAGAAGAAGTATTAGGTTCATCATGTGTACTCGTTGTGTATTTAGATGTATGTCTCCTTCCCCCTTGCTGGTTTTGATACCTCAGAATCAGCAACACATTATACATACCGAATATTCTTGAAATAGAGAAGAACAAGAATTAGCTCAAATGAATCCTGTGAGAATCAACTATTACAGAAACTCTCCTTGACTATCTTTATCAACCCATACGTAGACAACTTGAAGTGACTACTAAAGAAGAAAAACCGATATACCAAACTTGAAACTGAAGTCGAATTCCCCACATTTGTATCTTAAGCTTGCACTTAATAATGGAAGAACGGTGTTGAGAATTTATGCACCAAACAAATCTCTAAGTACTCAATACTCAACCAAAGTATGAGACATTAACACCTCTTGCGATTATCCACAACGACATTATCGTGTGTCACTGAGTAAAACAATGTAACTCCTTAAAGTGATAGTTAACCAGGTCTTCAACCATCCAAACCTACTGCTGGTATCTAGATAAGCCAAGTCTTCAACTCAAATTGTTAAGCTCAAGCAAGTTATCTAATAAGAACACGCCTTTGTGAAAGTAAACTTCAATCTCAAATAAGTGATAAATGATTAACTCTGAAGTAATCAACTTGTGTCAAATGCCTACTACGTGAATAAACATACAACCAGATGTACATTGACCCACTGAATGAACCGAAACAAATGATTCCTCAACATCAATGCATTCTTCCTAAAGGTATACATGTAGAGACTGATATGGAAGATTCACCAATAATGTCTTCGAGCGGATGAGGTAGTCATTTTCCTTAATGTTCATGTGGTTGATTTATAGTGTGCACAATGAGAGGAACAATAATCCGTGAAGATTTGGCAAAGAAATACCAAAGAGCGGATCATTATTCAATAGTGCAACTACAATATCATGATAGACATTATCAACGCCTTGTGAAATAACTAGAGATAAGGTTTCGTGAGAATTCCGAGAAGTACTTCTTAGATGGTGAACCAATTGAGTCAGTAGGAACCGGAGCATGAGCTTCAGAATCTAGATGATCAACATTCGTTGGAGGTTGGAAGTACTCATCATACATATTTTGAAACAATGAATCCCAAACAATAAATCCCATTTATCCTTAGTAAGTGAAGCATTAGGCGTTGAAGGAGAGTCATATGACCATAGTTCAAGCATCTATCAACATGTAGTATATGCACTCTTCTCCCCCTTAAAAATTACATCCGAAGTTGCCATTTTTGATTTGAACAAGTGAATAGGAGTATACACCAATGAACGAAGATCCACTTGAGGATTGAATGAGCATGGAAAAACATGAAGCTTGTTGATGAAGAATTTTGATGAGAATGGTCATAAAAATGAAGATTTCTCTTCTTCTGAAGATAAAGCGCATTGAGGCGTACACTTTTCTTTTCATTGAGGAACGGGGCCTGAAGTGTTATCTGCAGACGCCATAATGATGAAGTACGAGGCCTGAACTGATGTGAACAGACGTCATAGCAGATTGATTATCAAGGTTGAGTTACTTGAACCCGTGAGTTATGAGATATCAATCCATTTGTTATCCATACTTTAAGCCAGTCCATGTAGTGAAGGATCGAAGTATCTGCAACTGAGTAGGGATTACCTGCACTAACATTACAAGCTTGATTGCATATATGTGGGTTAGTGACATTAGTATCCAAATCCTTTGGGGTTACACGATCAACCTTGATTTTGCCATCAGTAAACAGCTTTCCGGTAGGAATCCACCTAAGTCCAGCATCCTTAAACATTCTACCAGACGGTATCCATTTATGGCAAGGTCTAGGATTGTTAGGCTTCTTATGCATAGTGGAAGACTTATCCTTATTCCTAGTTTCCAAGGATTTAGGTTTGTTTTGCTTCATGACATATTGAACCTTAGTCACGTTAGTAGTCTTAGTGGATTGTACCTTAGCATGTGAATTAGGAAAATGTTTCTTATTCGGAAAAGACTTAGAATTTCTAGTTTCATTTTCTACATGCTTAGTATACTTCTTCATATAACTACTCTTAGATGCAGGCCAACCCCTAGTCTTTTGAGTGTTCCTAGGTAATGGTTTACAACTATTAGCAGTGCCTTGAAATCTTGTAGAATTCATCACCCTAGGTCTTGCACCTAAAATTCCGTCTTTTCGAATTTGTGCCTTTTTCTTAGCTTCTTCTAGATAATAGTTCTTCCACAAGTCATTCATATCATATAAATTTTGGGTTTTAATGCATGGTTTTGACACTGTTTTCGAACTAATCCTAGAGGTGCTGGGAGTAGAAGTAGCAACTTGTTGAGGGTTAACAGAGCTAGAAGCATTATTCCTAGGTAACTTAGGTGAAGTGACTGGTTTTGACAAAACTTGTATCGCATCAACTTGGGAGGCAAGCCTTTTCTTTAAAGATTTTGTTCTTTCAGATATAAATGCAGAAGGCTGCCTAACAACGGAACGGTCTCTAGTGGGATGAGAAACTGGCTTCCCCAAGGTTGATGGTTTTGTAAACTTAGTGTTCACACCTTTCCCTACGGTTTTTCTAAGCTCATTCTTTAAGGCAACAATGGCGAAACTCTTTTCCTGAAGATGAGCTTTGAGTTCATCAATTTTTGCTATCAAAGAGTTTGTTTGTTCCATTGACTTAGTTCTAGCTTCTTTGACAGAGTCACTTAGTTCTATGTGATGCTTTCTCAAATACTCATTTTCCTTTAGTAATTTAGCCACATAAATTGATAGTTCATTATTTCTAGTTATAATAGCATCAATGTCTTGTGTATTCATGACTAAATTACTTTTCACATTCAAGACAGAAATATGTTTCTTCAGATTGTAAATGGTTGAGTCTTTGTCTTGAAGCTGAGCTTTCAAAGTGTTAATTTCAAAAAGTTCACGGAATTCAGGAGGTTCTGGATTTTTACATGGTTTATTAAGTTGAAAACTTTCTTCTTTACTCTGTATTGCAATTTCAAGTGAAATGCAATGTTTTTCAAGATTTGAGAATTTGTTTGAAAGTTCATCAAAAGCCTTTTTATCAACTATATCATTAGTTTTGAAACACTTTATCTCAGACTCAGCTTCAGTTACAGAACATGTATCAAGAACATGTTCTGTGATGTGATCAGTTTGCATAAGAGTATTTTCAGATGCATTATGTTGAAAAGTTAAGGGTACCTCATCACTTGACACATGTTCATTTATCGGTCTGACATCTGCATCCTCATTATCTATAGCAAGAATCACTGAACTACTGGCTGTTTCAAGCTTATCTGTCTCTGAGCCCCTGTATTTAGTGTCAACTGATCCATCCTCCGATGCCTTACTGGTCTCAACACTACAATCTATTTATTGTACCCGACATTCATTCACCTTTCTAATCACAGCATCCACTTCTTGTGTGCCAGGAGTTACTGAGCAGCTGGTTACATCATTCTTTGTTGTCTCTGATATTCTGCATTCAGCAACACCCGATTCTTCAACTGATACATTACCCAACTCATCACAACTTTCTGTCAACTGCACCAGACTCTCATCCATTTTTACATCTTTCTGAGTAACTTCCTCAATATACTTCTTCATATTATCCATGAGATGGATAAGTGTCTCTATGAACACGCAAATTTCCATTCCAGTGTGTCTCTTAAAAGACATTTTAGTTATGTCTTGATCATAATCTGATAAGAATTCCCTTCTAATGAATGACTGAAATTGTTTGTAGATCACTTGAAGTGCAGCACTGGAACTATCCATTTGAACCTTCTCTTTGTCAAGTTGTAGCTCCAATTCCTCTAAGTTTAACAGCAAAGTTCCTGTTAATGTAGATAAGTCCTGACGGAAAAGGGCAATACATGTTCGTTCCGTTGTTGTGGGTAGAAGTAACATGAGGTGAGAGTGAAGTCGTTGATAGGGTATAATGAAGCATTCCTTTTGCATCGCATTCTGTAGCATTAGCAGGTGCAATTCATTCTCATTGTACTCAAAACATGAAGATCTCACATCCTCATTGATTAATTCAAACATCTTTAACCGTTCAGTGTAGCATACATTATCATTGTTGTCCACAGCATTATACAATTTAAGTACTTCTGAAATCATTGGGTCAGTGGTGTAAGACATGATGTAGTAGTATGCACGGGATTTTACAAGTCTATGATTTAAACCGAGAAATAGATTCTTGATGTGGGCCCAAGTGTTGATGAGCAGGCTATGTTGTTTCTGGAGGCCCAAGATCGTGTGACAAAAGGGGCCTCACTAAAATGGGCATAACTTGGGCTACGGGGCTCCGTTTTAGGCGAATTACCAGTCAAATCGAAGCTTGGAACGAGGAGCTCATGATGGGAAACTGACTTCGTCGGTTTCTAGAACTTCCGAGCCCCGAAACACTCTATTTTATGAGTTATTTGCATTTTAGTGTTTTTTCGGGTCTTTTTTGGACTTTGTTTTTGTAATAACTTTCGGCCCGTTTGTCTTTTAAGGCCCGTTTCTGTTTTGTAGTCCTGTTTAATAGTTCCTTTGTAATGTGGGATAATCAGTTCCAAGAAATATGAAAAGTCTATTTTTGGCAGCTTTTTGCTAAGAATTATCCTAGTAATCGGTATTCAGTGAATCAACGATTATTGGAAGAGTTGTTCCTGGCATTCGTGTGAATCAACAGGATACCAATAGAATGTGCTAAGATAACTGATGGACCCACACAATGATAGAGGATTATGTGTTAGGAGTGATGATTGTTTGAAGGATTAGCTGAAGTGTTATTTGGTTGTAAATTGGTTTTGTTAATGCACGTTTTTACTGTGAAATTTAGGTCTCAAAAACTTAAAAGCTCAATAACTTCCTTTCGGAGAGGATTTGGGCCTAGAAAAATTCGTTTCACAATATCGTAGTGAAACCTCACAATATTCAGCCTGTTCCGGTCGTTTTGACAGGTATTTCACTGAAAACGGAGTTACGGATCAAAAGTTATGACCGTTTGAAGTTTTGACGTAAAAAGTCAACTTTGGTCAAACCTCTTCTTAAGACAAATCGCTACAGAAACAATAATTAACCAAGTCGCTTGAACCAAGTAGCTAAGCACCAAGTCGCTAAGTAGCAACTCGCTAAACCTCAAGTCGCTGTGAATCAAGTCGCTAAGACCCAAGTCGCTGAACACAAGTCGCTAAAGCACCAAATCGCTAACCAAACAAGTCGCTAAAGAACAACTCGCTAAGTACTATAAGTACAAGTCGCTAGAAATAATGAAAGCAAGTCGCTACCCCTCCAAGTCGCTAGCCGTAGTGGATAATCCACTAACTTGTACTGTTTGTCGGCTTATCTCAATAGACAAGTCGCTAAGCTCAAGTCGCTACGACTAACACTACAACTCGCTAGAAATTACTAAAGTAAGTCGCTACGAAAAAATTCACAACGAGACTCAAGTCTCTACCTTGAAAAACTTCAAAAACACACTTTTCAATCCAAAACAAGCCCAACCACAGTGATTCAAGCTTTCCTAATCAAAACCCAAGCACTTAGAATGATTATAAACACAAAAGTACACTCAAAATTCAAACTTTAACACAAGAAATGATCCAAATGATGCAAAAACCACTAAACTTTTTCAAACCCAAAAACCATATAAAACCACTAGAAATCCAAGGATATGTAAGAGAGATGATCAAACCATGGCTCTTGATACCAATTGTTAGATATTGGATTTCACAAACACATCAAATCATAACATATATAGGCGTATGGATTAAAAGTTTAGAGAGAGAAAGTAGATGATGGGGAGCCTTTCTAGAGAGAGAGAAAACAAAAGAGAAAAGGTTAGAATAGAATGAAAGGTCCAACCCTCTACCGGGAGATAGAGGGTATTTATAGTTACATACTACACGTCCTCCTATCGGACTGTGGATCAGGTATACAGTGGGTAAAGACCCGTCCTTCCTCCACGGTGTTACACTAAACTATACTACGCTACTAACTAACTAATAAACTAATAAATAACGTAAATAAATACAAGTCTATGAGCTAACTTATGCTAGATAATATTTGGGGTGACCGACTCTTCACCATGGAATTTCCAATTCCTAACAGGATGGTTAGGTTAGGTATTCGTTCCTACGATCCCGCCAGAGCCGGAGGGATCTACCCAGGGACAATCCACTAGATAGTGTAGAAGTCCTTAGGTATGATGAAAAAAGGAGAAAAGTGAGAATAGGGGAAGAGTGCCGACTGAGATAGAGCTAGAACTGGAATAAACCTAACAAGGTTCTAGTAATGAAGTCTCGGTAAGCACTGAAGGGGTTGAATAATGAAAAAGAAATGAATGAGAAAAGGGTGAAAAGAAATAGCCCTCTAATAATTCAACCTTAGGGCAGATACCGGGTTCAATACATAGGCTACTGGTGGTTACTAAGGTAACTCCGGTATTGAAGACAAGACATCATGGACCCAGTGATGCACAGCACTACAACTTCCCAAGCTAATCAAGTTCCTCTTAAAAGGGCTTGTTTCATTCTCACGGGGAACCTACATAATCTATCGACTTTCTCTTAGAGATTGTTGATATTGAAGAAGGAGACCCTCTCCCTAGTCTCCGGCATAGGAAACCAAAATGCACAATTGAGTCTAGAGCCAAGAGATCATCCAAAATATCTCATTAGGACACTAAAATAATGAAGACTTGCTATTTCACACAATGTGGAAAGTAAGTATATATTGAGAGTCCTACGCATTATTCTTGTGGTATTGTCAAAACATCCGAGTGATATATAAAAATATTCACAATGAAGATGGAAATCCTTCCAGAGCCAAAATCAAACAAGCTCTTGGTGGGTGACATGTGAGATCTTTTCTAAAGATCAAACTTGTGACAACTGGATAGAAACGATGGGGCGATTCACTCGTGAATCAACCTTGGTCTAGAAAATAAATTGACGAATACTTTTGGAAAAACTGTTCGATGTGCAAATCTTCTTTTCTCTAGCACATCGAATGTGTATTCATGTTTTCAAACACAAAAAGTATCTCTGATTGAAAAAATACTTTTGGAAAAACCGTTCGATGTGCGAATCTCTTCTTTTCTCTAGCACATCGAATGTGTACTCTTTTCAAATACAAAAAGTATTTCTGATTGAAATTTGATCTTTCTCATAAAACCTTCGCCGTATTGCAAAACTCTTTCTTCTAAGCAATACGCGACTGTTTTCAAATCAATTTTTCATCAACCAGTGAATCTCAATTCGCTGGTTCACTCACTCCGTGTTGTCTACTTTAGGATGCTCCGGTTTGAGAATGATTAGATCAAGCTGCGAAACCCTGTCAAGGAGATTCTTCGGAATTCTACCTGATTACAGGCAGTATTTATACTGATCAACGGGGAACCGTGGTTCTTGCAACTATATTCAACGAAAGTGATCAAAGACACTTTCGTGCGCTTTATTGCTAACTATTGTCTGCAGGAACACCCGACGGTTGCAGCTGATCAGAATTGAGGAGTCAATCCATAACCGCATGCTCGCACATCACATTCACTTCTAAAAGAAATCATGATAAGTGCATATCTTCATCAACTGGCTCTGATATTTTCAATCCATGCTTCTGCTACGCTACTGTAAATATCATGAATCAACAAAGCTTCCGCTACTCTGATGAGAAGATATCATGATCCAAAATATGAGCATGTCGGTCCAAAAAGTCACAACTTCACATAATGGCGATACAACAAAGGATGAATAAGAGATTTGTTGTGGTTGATGATCTCAATGAAAGCTTAAAGATCATCAAGACGTGGATCAGTTAAAGACCTCCACTGAAAGTACAAAGCAGTCAAACTTTGAAGTATCACTACTAAAGTACAAAGATTGCGGGATTGAAGAATTGAAGTCTACGAGCTCGAGCATGAAGATAAAGATAGAATGCTAGGATGCAAAATGTATTTCATGGGGTGACCTCCCTTAGGGGGAGATTGTTAGGATATAGAAAATCCATGTTGAAGAGTCGGTCACCCCAACTCTAGTCTAGCATATGTTAGTTCGTAGACATTACGTTATTTACTAGTTATTTAGTTAGTTACTTAGTTTAGTGCAACACCGTGGAGGAAGGACGGGTCTTTACCCACTGTATGCCTAATCCACAATCCGAAGGAGGACGTTTAGTATGTAACTATAAATACCCTCTACCTCCCAAGGTAGAGGGTTGGACCTTTCACTTAATCTAACCTTCTTTCTTTTGTTTACTTTCTCTCTCTAGAAAGGATCCCATCTTCCAATATCTTATACTTAACACTCTTCCAAGCCATTGACAACTTACAATTCTTCACAATCTCTTCACTTTTAGGAGCTATCCTAACTCTTTTTCTACCTTTTGACCTAGCCGGAGTTGTTTCGAATTTTGGTGGAACAATTGTTGTTGGCACAATTGAATGTTCGTTGCTATTTATAGGCTCGACAAGGTGTTTGTAGGTTGCATCCCAAGTGATAAGATAGTAACAAGGATGAGCCCATGTTTCTACAACTCCTACTTGTTGCCCATTTAAAGCCATATTCCAATTGGTAGCAACAACATGTTTACATGGTAAACCTGTTATCTCCCATCTTCTGCAAGTACAAGACTTTTCTGCAACATTAACTACATAGTGGTCACCCTATTGTCCACTAACCTGAAACTTACTTCCCCCATTCCATAAAATATTATACCTAACAGCCTATTTCTTAATACCCTCTAGCATGTGTTGTGCAGTTGGTGTTAGTGGCCCATCACTCTTCTCAATTACCATCACCACATGCATTAGGTTAATACAAATAAGCCGTAAAAACGTTTATTTATATTTTACGATCTTCAAATGTTTTGTCGATAACAAACGTAAAATCATTTTAACGAAACAAATAAAATACGTAAATAGTTTAAGCCAATAGTTTTCTAACATACTTACGTTTTCACATAAAACACTAAAACAAGTATAAGTGATTTTATGATACATATGTACAACAACTAGTGTTTACATATTGGGAAAAATATATACATAACTTGTATGTATTATAAAATGGGTAAAAACTACAACCCATGGAAAATATCCATAACCCATGGCATTGACCCATACCCATTTGACTAGGTGCATTGCACTCATAAGATACATTGTATCTAATAAGAGAACCATGGATCAACCCATAACCCATGACCCATGAACTATAACCAAAATACGCATGGGTAAAGAGGAGCGTCCCACGGATCCCTAGCTTTACGCAAGACGAATCCCTTGTGGGAGGGATCCGTGGGATCCGGGGAGCATTAAGCATTTCTCCTCTATAAATAGTGAGCCATTTCTTCCTTTTGGGTTGCCACTCTCACACATACTTACCCCAAGTATTGTAACTCTCTAACCACTGATCCTAAGGGATTTTTCTATGTAGTTTGTCTTTTGTTTTTGTATGATTCTCTAGGTTTCTCTTAAAGGCGAGATCACCGCTTCTTGAAGTCAAGCAAGCTCAAGTCCATGAGTTGCCGTGCTTCGTCATTATCAAGACTACTGAGGTTCTCTTGTTGATAGTTCTTTCTTTCTCCATAGAAGTGTTGTGTAGAAGGCATTAGTGAAGGATGCCGAAAGAGTCAAGACGAAAGAATTAGTGAAAGATGCTTAATGTCCATGTCGAAAGCATTAAGTGAAGAATGCTAAAGGTGTCAAGACGAAGGCATTAGTGAAAGGTACCAAGCGTTGTGTCAAGGGCATTGGTGAAGAATGCCTTGAAATCAAATCAAGTGGCATTAGTGAAGAATGCTAAGGTCGTATAATTGATGAGGTGCATCGTTATACATATGGGTGATAGTTCGTTTCCAAGGATGTTGATTTCCTTGATGGTGTTGTAATAAGGAGTAGGTCTCCTTTGGGATTAGGTGTTGTGTAGTGTTGGGTAGTAGTTCCTCCATTGTAATGGAACTCGGTACTTAGCCTAGTACCGGATAAAGGGTAGGCGACGTTGTGGTAGGTTTGGTTCACCTTGGTGTAAAAGAACCCGGTGGTTAGCCTAGTACCGGAAAAAGAGTAGGCGACGTTGTGAAGGCTTCTCTGCCATAAGGAGTTGGTGTCGTGTAGTGTTTATAAACTCTCGAGTAGGTGACTCGGGGAGTGGAGTAGGGCAAGTAAGGTGTCCTTGTAGCTGAACCACTATAAATACTCGTGTCGTGGTTATGTGCTTCTTACTCTTTATCTTTCATTACACTTTATATATCTATCTATCAACGTCCAACATACACATCCACGTTAGATTGACATAAGTCGATCTAAATATTTTAAAAGGAAGTTATAAATTGGTAAAACTATTCAACCCCCCCCCCCTTCTAGTTTTCCACAATTGGAATCAGAGCTTCGTTACCAAGTTTCTTAGAGTATGTTGTACTTTAAAAACTTGATACTATCCATGTATGTTTGAAAACTACAAAGAAAGAAATATTTCAAAACATTTTTTTTCTCTTTCATGTTGGACATTGATAGATCATTCTAACATATTTGTGTCAAGAAATCTTCATGCTAGGATCTCTTCAAAACCTTCATTTCTATTCAAAGAATAATGAAGTCAACCTTCAAGAAAGGATCTAAAAGTAATCACAATCTACTTACTCTAAGTACAAAGGATTACTTTAAGAGCTCATGAAGTATTTTTGGTATTATGTCTTCATAAGCCAAACCAAGAAGCATAAAGGTATGTTTACTTTTTCATTAGCTAGCTTACATGATTATGTTGATATCATAGTTCTTGTTTGTTTAATAATTGCTAGTCTCTTAAAAGTATCTCTTTCGTCACTTTCCCGACTTACTCATCATCGGGAATAGTATTCCTCTTGATTTCGTCAAACTAACGCCATCATCACAAATGGATCCTTGATAATTAACTTATCAAATCCCGTCGACCAAAACATCTTTTTATTTGAAACCTCTAAACTATTTTTGTTCCGTAAGCTAGTTTATAGCCTACTACAAAAATAATGCCAAACAACCTTTTTTTCTGTCTACAATAGCCGGATCCCTCTAGTTGTACTAGCCGGATCCCAAATACAAGGGATCCAGGAGAACCGTGGGACAGAAAACAGCTATACGCATTTGAAAACCATCACTGATCATTTTTCCCTCTCCCCACATAACACAAAAATGACTCAAGAACTGATTTCATCTTCATAGGACTCCATACCCTCAAGTATTCTTCTCTAGAACACCATTGTAAGTAATTACACTAATTTGTTCTAATTTTCATCATCCTCATCCTAGGGTTTATGGTTTCACAATTTCTAATCAATTAATTCAATTAGGGTTTTCAAAATTAATCATTAAAAGGGGCTTTTAACACAATTAGGATTACATTGTGTTCACAACATTGTTAATACAAATCAAAACCATAAACCCATCTCAACTAATTTTACCTAATTGGAATATTTGTGTTTCTAGGACCAACCATGCCTAAAGCCACTCAACAAGACCATCTTGATACCGTCCATTACCTCACCCATTACTATCGAAAAGATGGATTATCAAAAACCAACCGCAAAGTCTTCAAAAGACTCGAAAAACTACTTATCCACGAAGGTCGTGTAGTCAAGGAATATTTCCTTGAAAATACCGACATTCGTCAAGTCTTCTCGGCAATAAACTTTGATTTTCTTCTAGACATAGATGAACAAATTTGTCCGATTTTCATTTTTGAATTTTACAAAAGCATTAGGATCTTTTGAAACACCGATGAAAGCATTTCAATCGCCTTCATCATCAACAAACAAAACTTCATGCTACCTCTCAACACATTCGCTCAAATTCTTCGCATTCCTTGTGAAGGAATTTGTATGTACTCTCAAGATTGGGCGATATCTTGTCAATCCTTTGCTCTTTATCCCAACCCAATATACCATACTCCTCTTGATGAACCCGAAACCGTCCGAGACACCATTTTCAAAGTAAGAGCTGACCAATCCCGTCTCAACCGAAACAAGAAGCTCATTCACCGTGATCCCTTTCAAATGGAACTTTTCGAAATGCACCCCATGTTTAGAAAATGGGAAGAAATTCTTAGGGAAAACGTCATTAGCCTAGTTGGTAACAAGGATCGTCCAAATGCATGTCTCGTGCAAATGATCTATTGTCTTATCCACCAAAAGCCATTTAATCTTGCCTATTACATGGTGAAGAGAATGGCCGGGGTATTCAAAGTTTCCAACATGGTACTTCCATATGGTATGCTCCTAACACGACTTTGTAAGTATGTTAGTGCATTGTAACCATCTCCCATCAACGATGATCATTTCTTTTCCGATCACGTCATGGTACCTCTTACCAAACAACCCCCTAAATGGTTCACGGTCAATGGAAGAAAACCTAAAGCTCTCTCGGATTCCTCGGATGGTGAAGTAGAAGAAGATGAAGAAGAAGAAGATGCCGACCCCATAGCTAACATCGAATTGGAACCCTTTGATTACTATCGACAACTTCCAACTATTCCAAACGAGACCGCGGAATTCAAACAATTAAGGGGTATGATTCAAAACCTTGCTTATCACTTCACAAAGTCGGGAAAGAGGAAAAGAAAGGATTGAAGAAAGAGACTATAGGACTACGTTTAATTTGAGACATTTGATTAAATATGTGAATGACTATGTTTTAGCACTCTTGTTTGTATTAACTTGGATATTGTTATTTCTACCATTATCTATGAGATGTTTTATGTGATGACGGGTTTATATCATTGTTTAGTTTAATGGTTATAGTGTATATTGCTAAATGCAAAATCTGCACTTGATTATGTGATGGTTCTGATATGCAGATGCCGGATCCCTAGGATTAGCCTAGACGGATCCCTCCCTTGAGGGAACCGTGGGATCCGTGATAACAGATCAGCAATACAGTATCCCATACATCAAAATAGTTTACTAGATTACTTCACACTAGCTAAAACATAAGATTTTAGAACTCAACAAAGTCTTCTTCAAGGATAAGAAAGCCTTAAACCCACTCATAGCTTACATAAGATCTTATTCAAAGTGCCTTTTGATTTATCAACTCATCAAAACTCACCACATTTCCCCTTTAATACTCACAAATTGCTTTTCATTCTTTTAAATACTTAGGTGGACATATTGAACAATTTTAGGAAATTGTTTCTAGTCATCTTTATCTCAAAACGGGTCAAAAATTAGTTTTTCAATTCTTTTGATTTTTAAGGATTTTTTAAACTTTATCTCAAAGTAACATCTGATCTCTAGGATCATTTATTATGAATTGACACCATCAAAACTCTTAGTGTTATCCTTGAACATCCATTGGTGGTCATTTAGTCTCATTTTCCTTCCATTAAAGGCAATCATTAGCTATATCACTCATTACCCTTGATCACTCAAGTACACCCTCATTTAAGATACTTAGAGAGGACTAAAACACTCAAAATGGTATAGGTCTTAGACATTAGAAACATCATTTTTATCCTTTCATAGCTTCTGAGAGCCGGATCCCTAGGATTAGCCTAGACGGATCCCTCAAAGGAGGGAACCGTGGGATCCGGGTGACAGATTATGTCAACTCTAGCCAAAACAATCATTTCAAGCTCATCTTGCTAACTTGAACACTCCACCTCATCTTTATTAAGTCCCTAGATTAGTGAAACTCTGAACTTGAATCTTGTGTATGTTAATCATCACATTTCTAAGTATCTTAGTGGCTTAAGTCTTAAATGCACTTGCCAAACTCTTCCCTTTATAAGTCATCTTGCTAGAACTCCTTAGTCATCAAACACAGCATAATTCTCAGCAATTACAAACATCTTCCTTAGTTATTTCATCATGAGAAAAGCTCCTAGTGCTAACTCATCCACCCAAGAACCACCCAAGAAACTTGTTAGGGTCATACACGAAGTTTCCTCAACCGAATCATCTCCGGTTAAGTTCACGAATGCTAGGATTTCCCCTACACCAAATAAACCAATCAAACTAATTCCCAAGAGGATTGTTCCCACAAGGATATCATCACCAAACTCTACTAAACCAAACACACCCTTTTCAACCCAACCAACATCATTAGTGCCTAGAGCCACACCATTTAACACCTCACAATCATCTCCACATTATCACAACTTAGAGGACTTACAACCTTGGCCATCTCATCCTCCACCATTACCAACAAATTCACTAGAAAAGGTTGTACAACAAAACCAAAGTGTTGAATCAACACTTGCACCAATGTCGATTTCTCCGTTTCCCCCCAATAGTCCATTTTGGATTATGAGGAGACATCAAAGTCAATCACCCAACCACATGGAAGTTGACACTTCTCTACCTCCACCCTCAAACATTGTTGAGCCACCACTTAATGAGCCTCCACCAATTCCTCCTTTATTTGAGGATCCTCAACCCACTTCACTTGAACCTCTGCTTGAAGAATCTCAAAACCACGACAAGGATTGCTATCATTGACAACATGTTGAAAGGTTGATACATAAACTACGTGAAGAGCAACGTTTCATGTCTTATCACCTCCTCGAACATTTCGAAGAGGTCAACAAACCTAAAAAACCATGAGCCTAAAGCGGTGTCCTAGTCTCAAGCTCAACTTAGAATGTTTAGGAATCCCATTTCATGATTGATCATCCTTAAGCATGTTGTTGCTTCTTGATTTTAGGTCACTCATTAGTATTAAGTGGAATATGTTTTGCATGGCTAAATCATTCTCTTAGTTTTAGAGATTTCTTGTTTATCTCTTTGTTTATTGAATGATAACTTATTTGCCATATTGCTTTGAGTATATGTTTTGTTGTTTGTATACATATCTCACTCTTATATTTAGCATTGATTGGTATATCATCTTTGCTGAATAATCTGTCACCAGACAGACGGATCCCTGGAAATTGCCTAGACGGATCCCACAAAGGAGGGAACCGTAGGATCCGTGGTACAGAAGAACAAAATTCTACTAACTTGTGTCTTATTTGCAGGAAATTATGCACTATACTCTTGTTTTCTAACCTTTATTTTGTAGATTTTCAAAATACACATGAAGAACTTGACACCCTAAACTAGGGGGAGCTTTGTGTCAAACCATACATTGCAAAACCATTTGCAACTAAATCCTTATTTGGATTACAATTCATGACACCCCATTGCAAAGTTGCAATCTTCAAGGGGGAGCATTTTGGTCACAAGGGCGAAACCATTTGCAAACAAAATTGCAATTCGTTAGCTTATTAGTTTATATTTACTTAACGCCCTCACAAAAGGATGGACTCGTCAAGGGGGAGTTAAGACGAGAACCATTCCCGTCACTTGTTCTCTTTACATTTTTTCTTTTTACATGTTTTACTTAAAACAACGTGTTAGTTTCTTTTCGACGCTCTTTTTGTTTCGACAAAAAGGGAGAGAAGAGAGTAAAAACTCCAATTCGAACTTTTACAACTTTTAGTTTTTCCTTAAAATAATTTTATGTTTTGTCATCAACAAAAAGGGGGAGATTGTTAATACAAATAAGCCGTAAAAACATTTATTTATATTTTACGATTTTCTAATGTTTTGTCGATAACAAACGTAAAATCATTTTAACGAAACAAATAAAATACGTAAATAGTTTGAGCCAATAGTTTTTTAACATACTTACGTTTTCACATAAAACACTAAATCAAGTATAAGTGATTTTATGATACATATGTACAACAACTAGTGTTTACATATTGGGAAAAATATATACATAACTAGTATGTATTATAAAATGGGTAAAAACTACAATCCATGGAAAATATCCATAACCCATGGTATTGACCCATACCCATTTGACTAGGTGCATTGCACTCATAAGATACATTGTATCTAATAAGAGAACCATGGATCAACCCATGACCCATAACCAAAATACCCATGGGTAAAGAGGAGCGTCCCACGGATCCCTGATAAGATCGTTTATGAGCTCGGCTAGGGATCAATAACAAAGATAATAACCATAATACGCAGCGGATAAATCAAAACAATACTTTGTTATTGAACAAGGTTTTTCATTCACTAACTCTAATAAATACTAGACGTTTATAGAATCACGTCTACTAACTAAACTAATAACCTAGGCGTTTACAATGAACCATACGCCTAGGACACACTAATCTAAAACCCTAGACGTTCTTCCCTAACGTCTAGGCTAAACACACACCTTTTAGTCGACTACATTATTGGAAGACTTAATTAAAAACCTACACCTATGTCCTCTTTATATACTAGAGGATAAGGAATAAATAATAAAACTTCCATTGCAAGCAAGCCCTTCCATCTTTTAGTAGGTTTCCTTCTTGTCATATTAAGTCCCTCTTGTTTCATTCTTTTTGTCTTTATCAACTCAAACTTGTAATTCCCAACAATCTTCCCCTAGTTGATAATGACAAAACCATTCTTGAACGAACTTCCCTAGACGAAGTAGCAGAAGTTGAGATCAGGGATCTCACCATGAATGAAACAAGTATGTCTTCCTTTGTCTTCCCCTTAATCCATGCCATGCCACTCAAACATCTCTTCCCCTTTTTGTTATTATCTAAATAGGGAACGTATGCAAATAATGATCTTGACCACCACTAACCAATATCATACTTCCAATCTAAGACTTCCAATGCTTTAAATCACCCACCATTACGCATCATAAGAAAAATGGATCCAAAACAGTAGAAAACTTCAACTAGCAGTAGTAATAATGATCAACAATAGTAAAAATCAAATACTTCCCCTTGAGTGATGCATGTAGATGGTTAAACTTTTAACAATAAGCTTCCCCTAAAAAACATATGTTAACCATCTTCTTGATTCTTCAAAATCTGTAAGCTCCTTGTAATGATCACTTTGTGAAGAACACCAAATAGAACGAACTTGATGAAGAAGTAAAATTTCCCAAACTTGTGTCTTAAATCGTTTACTATCCACGGAACTCCATACTTATACGTATCACCAAATATAAGTAGACCGCAATCCCTTGAAAAGAATCCTCAACTAGTATGAGACACTGAGCACTACAATGTAACTCCTTCAAGTGATAGACAATGTGTGCATAGAGCATCATAAGAAAAATCACACATTGCTAGATTCATCAAGCTAGATGATAAGAACACAAATCAAGCAATTTCACTTCACCTTCAAATAAGTGATAAATAATCCTCTTCGTAATCAATTCTTCAATAAATCTCCATAACGAGCCTTTTTAAATCCTTTTAAGAATAAATAACCAAACTCTTTGTGTGTGTGAACAATAACCTGTGTGTGTGTCATCCAAAAATCCATAACCATTATCACGACTTCCCCTTAAATCAAAAACCATATGAGAAGCAGTACTTTCAATTTAACAGTACTTTGAAACCTCCTCACAGTACTTTGAGAAGTAGCAGTTCCTTGAGCAGAAGCAGTACTTTGAATAAAATCTGCAGTACTTTGTGAACATAAGCAGTACTTTAAGAAGTACCTCGCAGCAGTACTTAGACCTACGAGTAGTACTTTGATTATATAAGCATCAGCAGTACTTTAAAAACATCGAACAACAGTACTTTTAAACCAAGCAGTACTTTAAAAATACGCAGCAGTACTTTCATAAGGTGGAGCAGTACTTTGAAAATTTAACAGTACTTTCAAAAAAACTCGAGCAGCAGCAGTACTTTGATGGACACTTAATAAATCGTTTAGTATTATATGATCTTATAGCCAATCACCCCTGAGCCACGTGATCATCTAAACTTGATCTTTACATATGACCAATCAAACACTTTCCTTCGTCAGATCACAATTAAATTTCACACATTAACAGCGGCCCACGTGATGATAGTAGCAAATATATAATCGTAGATTCCATCTTAGCCATCAAAAGATAACCCCACGTGAACAATTAATTCTTATACGCTGCACATGTATCGTACAAACCAAATCACCAACAAATCAAAAAGCAAGTCCATCATAACTTCCATGTATTGCGTTGTACCAGATTAAAACCAATTGTGAAGTAGCAAATAAAAACTCAATCTTTAAATCATGAACCAAAAAAAAAATGTACGAGGTTACCATGTTTATTTGCCAGATCGATTCCCTAAAAAAATAACGATGAACAGAATGACCTTTTTAAATCCAAATCGTTTCTTCATCAAATCTGCTTAAAAACTGCTTCACTTCGACAACACAAACCTTGTATAAACCCGAAAAATCCGAACACAAACCCAAAGTACTGTTTCAGCAGTACTTTTAACATCCTTCAGCAGCCAACTTCGACGCTTTATAACTTTCGACTCAGACCTCCAATTAAAGATCCCTCCGGTGGAAAGTTAGATTAGTATATATAGAACGTCCACCTAAAATTTCATCCCGATCCAACGGTTAACGAAAAAGTTATCGCCGTTTCAAAACAGTGCTGTATAAAAATACGAAAATTTGAGCTCCGAATTTTTCCTTATTTTCCATCATTCTTCGACACATAAAACCTTGTAGATCCCTATATCAAGAGCTCCCCGCTCTGATACCAATTGATAAGATCGTTTATGAGCTCGGCTAGGGATCAATAACAAAGATAATAACCATAATACGCAGCGGATAAATCAAAACAATACTTTGTTATTGAACAAGGTTTTTCATTCACTAACTCTAATAAATACTAGACGTTTATAGAATCACGTCTACTAACTAAACTAATAACCTAGGCGTTTACAATGAACCATACGCCTAGGACACACTAATCTAAAACCCTAGACGTTCTTCCCTAACGTCTAGGCTAAACACACACCTTTTAGTCGACTACATTATTGGAAGACTTAATTAAAAACCTACACCTATGTCCTCTTTATATACTAGAGGATAAGGACTAAATAATAAAACTTCCATTGCAAGCAAGCCCTTCCATCTTTTAGTAGGTTTCCTTCTTGTCATATTAAGTCCCTCTTGTTTCATTCTTTTTGTCTTTATCAACTCAAACTTGTAATTCCCAACAATCCCTAGCTTTACGCTAGACGGATCCTTTGTGGGAGGGATCCGTGGGATCCGGGGAACAGTAAGCATTTCTCCTCTATTAATAGTGAGCCATTTCTTCCTTTTGGGTTGCCACTCTCCCACATACTTACCCCAAGTATTGTAACTCTCTAACCACTGATCCTAAGGGATCTTTCTATGTATTTTGTCTTTTGTTTTTGTGTGATTCTCTAGGTTCCTCTTAAAGGCGAGATCACCACTTCTTGAAGTCAAGCAAGCTCAAGTCCATGAGTTGCCGTGCTCAGTCATCATCAAGACTATTGAGGTTCTCTTGTTGATAGTTCTTTCTTTCTCCATAGAAGTGTTGTGTAGAAGGCATTAGTGAAGGATGTCGAAAGAGTCAAGATGAAAGCATTAGTGAAAGATGCTTAACGTCCGTGTCGAAAGCATTAAGTGAAGAATGCTAAAGGTGTCAAGACGAAGGCATTAGTGAAAGGTGCCAAGCATTGTGTCAAGGGCATTGGTGAAGAATGCCTTGAAATCAAATCAAGTGACATTAGTGAAGAATGCCAAGGTCTTATAATCAATGAGGTGCATCGTTATACATATAGGTGATAGTTCGTTTCCAAGGATGTTGATTTCCTTGATGGTGTTGTAATAAGGAGTAGGTCTCCTTTGGGATTAGGTGTTGTGTAGTGTTGGGTAGTAGTTCCTCCATTGTAATGGAACTCGGTACTTAGCCTAGTACCGGATAAAGGGTAGGCGATGTTGTGGTAGGCGTGGTTCACCTTGGTGTAAAAGAACCCGGTGGTTAGCCTAGTACCGGAAAAAGAGTAGGCAACGTTGTGAAGGCTTCTCCGCCATAAGGAGTTGGTGTCGTGTAGTGTTTACGAACTCTCGAGTAGGTGACTCGGGGAGTGGAGTAGGGCAAGGAAGGTGTCCTTGTAGCCGAACCACTATAAATACTCGTGTCGTGGTTATGTGCTTCTTACTCTTTATCTTTCATTACACTTTATATATCTATCTATCAACGTCCAACATACACATCCACGTTAGATTGACATAAGTCGATCTAAATATTTTAAAAGGAAGTTATAAATTGGTAAAACTATTCAACCCCCCTTCTAGTTTTCCACACATTATCCTCTTCATACATTATTCTCTGATGTATTCTAAGGCTGTAATATTTGGTTTGTTTAAACCCTCTATTATTTTGTCATGAAACACTTGACACATGCTATTAAGTAACACATCAGAATGAGCTCTACCTAAAGATTACAAATAAACATGTATTAATTATAACTGTTTATACTGCATTTTATTACCAATAAACATGTATTAATTATAACTATTTATACTGCATTAAGAAATACAAATTAACTGAAACAGATAGATGACTTACATGAAAAATGTGACCTTGACCAATGGATCGGTGCTATCTTACTTAACCAATCATGGGCTGGTTGATTAAATTTCTTGATATCAGCCATAGCTTTCTCAAACTGTACAACAATTGAGGCTATTGCACATTTCCACAGATGGTCTTTGAAGGCCCTACCTTTTCAAGGAAGTTTTATTTTCTCATGAATGCTTTTAATACAAAATTTGTGTTCTGCAGCTGGAAAAACATCTCTTAAAGCTCCACTGATATCCTGCACAAAATCATATATGTTTACTGTCTGTTTTAAAACAGAGAGACTTTAATTTATGAACATGTTAAGGGAGTACCTTTTGCATGCAGTAATAAAAGTGATGATTGAGGTTGGCTCAAGTGCTATATCATCGGATAAACAATGAAGAAACCAAGTCTACGATCCTATGTTTTCTAGTTCAGCAAAAGCATAAGCTAAAGGGTACATACCATTGTTGCTATCAATTCCCATAGCTGTCAGCAGTTGACCATTCAAAGGACCATGAATTGGAAAAGCATCCAGCCCTAACAACAATCTCCCACACGCTTTAAATCCTTCCTTCAGTGCACCTAAAAAAACATGCATTCTCTTGAATTCTCTTGTTGGAAGAGCCTCATATGTAGGTCATTCCACATTCATCAGTACTTTTGTATTAGGGTTTCTCTTCTGCGACTCTTGAACATAATCTCTCAACATGGTAAATTGAAGCTTGAATTCACCCCTGATGCTTGTTAATGCTAAGTTTTTGGCCCTTAAAACCTTCTGCATGGACACTTCAAGCTCGAATTGGTTGGTAAGTTGATTATGAAAAGACTTGACAGGAACCCGTGGATTGGTTTCAATTTGTACTGTAATTTGCTTTGAGATATAGTTAAGGTCAAAAGCTCTGACTGCCCTTGATTGCAAACAAGTGTGTTACTCATTATATTTTCTAACTGACCATGGACCTGTCTCACCATGCCTGCCGACAAACAATAGCCATGGGCAGAGTATTTGGGAAGGGTCCTTTTTGCCAGAAAGCAATGCATTTATACCCTTTTTGGTTAATGGACTTCTAGATGGGCCTGTATCCAGTCTAGGACCTTCACTTGGGCCTGAAAGTGGAACACAACCCTTACATCTGAGCCTTATTCTTGTTTTTTCATTCTTCATAAAAATCAACTCCCTCCTAGTTTCTATTTTTTAGGAATTGGAAAATCCATAGTGAAGAGTCGGTCACCCCAACTCTAGTCTAGCATATGTTAGCTCGTATACATTACGTTATTTACTAGTTAGTTTGTTAGTTATTTAGTTTAGAGCAACACCATGGAGGACGGACGGGTCTTTACCCACTGTATGCCTGATCTACAGTCCGAAGGAGGACGTGTAGTATGTAACTATAAATACCCTCTACCTCCCAAGGTAGAGGGTTGGACCTTTCATTCTAATCTAACCTTTTTCTCGTTTGTTTACTTTCTCTCTCTATAAAGGCTCCCATTCTACTTTCTCTCTCTAAACTCTTAAACCATACGCCCCATTTATGTTATGATATGATGTGTTTGTGAAATCCAATATGTTACAATTGGTATCAAGAGCCATGGTTTGATCATCTCTCTTACATATCCTTGGATTTCTAGTGGTTTTAGATGGTTTTTGTTGGGACTTATGTGAAGTAGGATTTCTGCTATCATTACTGCCGAAGGTTTCTGCTGAAGTAGAAGCAGAATCTGCTGAAGAAGTGATTCTACTGAAGAGTACAAGCGTTGCCGTGTTACTGCTGAAGGGTAAAAGCTGACTAGGATCAGCATGCGCTTTATGAATTAAATGCTAACTCATTATTATTCTTGTACTGCCCAAGGTTAGCATGGGTATTATTGTACTGCTCAATATTGTTTAATGTATTAGTCATTAAATGCATGCTTGCATGCTTAGTCGATTGAGTTGTAATAGTTTAGGGTTCCTAGTCTATAAAAGGAACTTCATAGTTTGTAATAACAAAAAAATCAATTCTGAAACATAGAGTTTCAGTGAATAAAAAGATCCATAGAGGATCTAAGTGTTCTTAGTTATAACAACTTGTATTTACTTTCCGCTATAGAATACGAGTTGTAGAGATTGTCTATTAGTTTGCTTATGATTACATAGGCAACACTAACGATCCACGAGTGCTAAAGATCTGTCAAGGTCTCAGAGTTTACAACAAGTGGTATCAGAGCCTCGGGAGAGTCTCTACGATACTGAGAACCTTATTTACCTCACCCTCATACAATTAAAAACATATTCACCATGCTTGGAACTGATGATGAATCAGAAGTCACCACCAACAACAACATCAAAAACACCACCTGTATGCAACAACTTAGTCTCTCCAACAGTAATGGTAAGTTTCCTTACCTAAAGAAGGAAGAGTATGATCTGTGGACCATGAAGATGCAGAACTGTATCTCCAATATTGATTGGAATCTGTGGGAGATTATGAAGAATGGCAACAGTCTGAAGAAGACTATCCCAGATCTTGATGGTAAGTTTACCATTGCTCCTCCCAAAACTGCTAAAGAGATTCTTGCAGTACAAAGAGAGCACAAAGTAAGAACCATCCTTCTTCAATCTATTCCTGAAGATCACTTGGGTGATTTTCACCACATGGTTGATGCAAAGGACATCTGGATGGCTCTGAAAGCAAGGTTTGGTGGGAATGAAGAGTCCAGGAGAATGAGGAAGTCCATGCTGAGACAACACTTCCAAGAGTTCAATATCTCTGAAGAAGGTATCCACAAGGGATACGACAGGTTTCACAAGATTCTGAGTCAGCTGAATCAGCTGAATGCAAAGCCTGACAATGATGATTGCAATTCTAAGTTCCTTCGATCTTTGCCTCCATCATGGTTACATGTCAGTATAGCACTTAAAGCCAAAGGTGGGCTGGACATGCTCACCTTTGATGAGCTATACAACAAACTCAGGTCTCTTGAACCTGATGTCAGATCTCCCTACCGTGCATCCTCCTCTGGTCATACAGCCTTTTTTGGGACATCTCACTCCAATATGATGATGAATGCTTCAAGTCCATCTTATTTGCCATCATCATCTTATCGTCCCACTCCATCACATCCTCAATCTAAAACTGGCAGTATATTGGAGGATGTTCTTCATTCATTTGTTGCAGATTATGATACTCAGCAGCATCTAGTATATGAAGACTTTGATCAGGTGGACCCACTTGAAATGGAGGAGATGAAGCTGAAATGGCAGGTGGCCATGCTTTCAGTAGATATCAAGAGATTTGAAGAGAAGGCAGGAAGGAAGTTTGGCTTCAAGGGGAAGGATCCAGCTCGTTTTGACAGGAGCAAGGTCAAGTGCTTCTCTTGTCACCAGATGGGTCATTTCTCCAGGGAATGCAAAGATAGGAAGAATGGAGAGGGAGCTAACTACAAATCCTATCAGCAGAATCAGAAGGGAGCTAGTACTTCAGCAGCTCTTATCACCATGGATGAACAGGTCAACTAGGCTGCACATGAACCTGTGACTGAGGAAGCTGCTGATACAGAGAAGCTTGGATTGCTGGCCAGATGCACTTCAGAAGATAGGCATGATCAGTTTGCCTTGATGGGACTTTCTCAGGTACACAACTGTATATTTGGTTGTAGTAAAAGATACAATGAGCTTAAAGAAGCTTATGATACTATGAAACCTAGATACAATGAATGCTATGTTGATAATGAAGCTTATAAACTTTCGTTAAAAACATTAGAAAGACAAAAGGTATGGTTTCAAAAGAATCAAATAGCTTATGAAGAAAAGATTAAGGTGCTTCAATTTGATCTAGATATTGCAAACATTAACTTTAAACGCACTGAAAAAGAAAAAGCTGATACAATTACTGAGAATCTAGAGCTTAAAGAGAAACTTGCAGAGGAAATAGCTAGACATAAACAATGGTTGATATCTGGTGACAATCTAGCTAGAGAGCTCTATAATAGTCAGTCAGTCTCTGGAATAGGTTTAGGCTTTCAAAAGTATGTAGGATTGGAAGCTAGGCAAGATGGGCGTAAATCTACACCTGCAGGTTTAGAACATTTTAAAAAGGAAGGTGATTTGCATGCTGTCCCCGGACCTATTAGAGGTGAATTCATGCCCACTGACCTGTCTATCACTGTTGACTTTGATGGATCACACCATCTGTATGGCAAAAAGTCAAAAGACTTGCCAGACAATGATGCTTCATCTTATGATTTTGTCTCTTTCTCTGACAGTGACAATTCATCGGATCAAGGATCTACTTACAACTGTGATTCAAGTGATAAGTCAGACCTTCCCAAGCCCTCACCTGAGCCTACACCCAAGCCTGCACCCAAGACTATCTACAAGCCTTCTAGGATAGCTGCTGAGGAATCTACTTCCAAGCCTGTTTCTCCTGAAGACTTGTCTTTTCAATCTTTGAATAATTTGTCTGTTAAAAACAATTCCTTTAATGTTTCTGGTTTAAGTACTTCTACATGTAATCGAACATCTTCTTTGTTGAATACATCTTCCAAAAGGAAGACTTGTTTTGTTTGTGGAAGTAAACTTCATTTAATTAAGGATTGTGATTTTTATGAGCAAAGATTGGGTGCATGTGCTCTTCAGCAGAAACCTAGACCAGTGTGGACCAATGTTAAGAAAATTCCACCCTATGTCCCACAAGCTACTTATACTGACTCTTCTTGGAGGAGGTCAGCTGATAGACCTTATGTGCAACCTATTAGCCCATATTTTAAACATGGTTATTGGCCTGCTTATGTTGACTCTATGAAAAATGGGAAAGGAGGTTGGGGCACTGCTGTCAAGTCCTCAGCAGGTTGTTCTTGGAATAATAAGAGACCTAAATATCAATGGAAACCCAAGAACAATGGTGGATCTTACTCTTTTACTAAACCTAAATCTAATGATCCACAAGGCAGGTTCAAGTCAGCAATGACTTGAGCCTCCTCGGTATACTAACATTCTTTTGTATATATGTTTGTTTCTGTAGGATCATCCCCTTAAGCATAAAGATATTGGTATTGTTGATAGTGGTTGTTCAAGAAGTATGTCTGGAAATAGAGATATGATGCACAATTTTGTTCCTATTGAAGAAGGAGGGAATGTGACCTTTGGTGGAAGTGATGGTAGAATTACTGGGAAATGCACCATCAAGACACCTCTTCTGAACTTTGAGAATGCGTACTATGTTAGGGAACTTCAGAACTTCAACTTGTTCTCAGTCTCACAAATTTGTGACACCAAGAACAAGGTACTCTTCTCTGAAGATGAATGTCTTGTGCTTTCTAAAGAGTTCAAGCTCCCAGAAGATTCTTCAATTCTGCTGAGAGTCCCTCGAACTCACAATCTATACACATTCAACCTCAATGAAGTTCACCCTGAAGGTGACCTCACTTGTTTGCTGGCTAAAGCATCATTGGATGAGTCTAACAAATGGCATAGGAGAATGGCTCATGTGAATTTCAAAACAATAAACACTCTCTCAAAAAAGGGACTTGTCGAAGGTCTTCCCACCAAAGTTTTCTCCAATGATCATAATTGTGTTGCATGCAACAAAGGGAAGCAACACAGAGCATCCTACAAAGCTGTCACTGCAGTGAGCATCATCTCTGAGCCTCTTCAGCTGTTACATATGGATCTATTTGGTCCAACTCAAGTCAGAAGCATCGATCACAAGTACTATTGTTTGGTTATCATTGATGGATATAGCAGATTTTGCTGGGTGTTCTTTCTAAGGACTAAAGATGAAACAACTCCAGTGCTGAAAGACTTCATCACCCTCGTTGAAAATCAGTTGAACAAGAAGGTTAAGGGAATTCGGTGTGATAATAAGACAGAGTTCAAGAATGCTATTATTATAGAACTCTGTAGGTCTAAAGGGATAAAGAGGGACTATAGCAATCCAAGAACCCCGCAACAAAATGGGGTAGCTGAAAAAAAGAATAGGACCTTGATAGAGGCTGCAAGATCAATGCTTGCAGACTCTAAATTGCCCACCATGTTTTGGACTGAAGCTGTTGGCACAGCTTGCTATGTGCTTAACAGGGTCTCCATTACTAGACCTCACCTCAAAACTCCATATGAACTTCTCTTTGGGAAGGTTCCAGTCATTCATTACCTCAAACCTTTTGGTTGTCAAGTGACCATTCTGAACACCAGTGATCCTTTGGGGAAGTTTGATGAGAAGGCTGATGATGGTTATATTGTGGGTTATTCGGCTAATAGCAAGGCTTACAGAGTGTACAACTTATCTGCCAAGAAGATAGAGGAGACTTTGAACCTCAGATACCTAGAAGATAAGCCCAATGTTCAAGGATAGGGTCATGTGTGGTCTTTTGATCTTGACTACCTAACTGACTATCTGGGTTATACTAGACATATGACTAACCAAAGTGCAGGCTCTCAAGAAACTCCCACTAACAATGCAGGTACCTTGGATGCTGACTCTGGAAGTGAATTTGAAGATGATGAACAACCCATTCTTGTGCCTTCTTTCTCCCCTAACAATATTGCAGGTAACTCTTCAAGAGATAATTCAGCTGAGAATGAAGATGAATCACACTATGCTGAGGACCTTGCTAGGCTTCAAACTCAAGAGTTTGCAGCTAAGCTTGAAGCTGAGAAGGTGGTTGGGGAGTTTGCAAATGAGACTGTCAGTGGAAACCATATTTCTGCTGACACTGATGCAGTCTCTCCCATCGTCATCAAATCTGCTGAAAGCTCGTCTGTTACTACTCCTATTCCTACTAGAATGTCCACAGACTTTGGTGACCCGTATACTCGCTTTCCAAGTCCTTCAGATCTCGGAAATCATCAACCCAAATCTGGCATTTTCACATCACCTTCCTATGACACAACTTTTGTACCAACTCTGTCTAATCTTGAACCTACCATTGATGTCAACCCCACTGCTACTAAAAGAATCAACATCACTCACCCTCAATCCAATATTATTGGTGACATTCTAGCTCCTGTTAGAACTCGAAGGGCTATCTCTAGTCCTAAATTTGGACAGGTTGCTTTTCTCTCTTATGTCTCTGATCAGCAAAGAGACAATCACACAGACTTCAAGCATTGTCTGTTTGCGTGTTTTCTTTCACAAGTAGAACCAACCAGTGTCTCTCAAGCTCTTGAAGAATCAAGTTGGATTGAAGCAATGCAAGATGAAATGCAACAGTTCCAAAACCAACAAGTTTGGATATTGGTACCTTTACCAGATGGGAAATATGCTATTGGAACTAAATGGATTCTGAAGAACAAAAGAGATGCACGGGGTGTGGTGATTAAGAACAAAGCAAGATTAGTAGCTCAAGGTTACAGGCAAGAGGAAGGAATTGATTATGATGAAGTGTTTGCACCTGTTGCTAGAGTAGAGGCCATTCGAATTTTCTTGGCCTATGCTTCCTACATGGGCTTCATGCTGTATCAGATGGATGTTAAAGGTGCTTTTCTGTATGGTGAGATTGAAGAGGAAGTTTATGTTACACAACCAAAAGGATTTGAAGACCCAGATCATCCTAATCATGTTTACAAAGTCGTTAAAGCTCTCTATGGACTTCATCAGGCACCAAGGGCCTAGTATGCTAGGCTTTCATCATTTCTGCTGAAGCATGGCTACAGAAGAGGTGCCATTGATAAGACTCTTTTTCTAAAGAAGAACTCGACAGACATCATACTTGTGCAAGTGTATGTGGATGACATCATTTTCGGATCCACTAAAGAAGCTTGGTGTAGGGAATTCGAGGATCTGATGAAGGGAGAATTTCAGATGAGTGCTATGGGAGAGCTTACTTTCTTTTTGGGTCTCCAAGTTCAGCAGAAATAGGATGGGATATTTATCAGTCAGGATAAATATGTGAGGGACATGTTGAAGAAATTCGGCATGGAAGGTGTCAGGACTGCCACAACACCTTATGAAGCTCCAAAAACAAAAGCCAACAATGATCCAGATCTTCCTGTGAATGTTCATTTATACAGATCTATGATTGGTTCATTAATGTATCTAACAGCTTCAAGGCCTGATATTACCTTTGCTGTAAGTGTGTGCTCTCGACATCAAGTCACTCCACTTACTTCCCATCTCAATGCAGTCAAGAAGATCTTTAAGTACCTCAAAGGCCAACCTCATTTAGGCCTTTGGTACCCAAAAGAGTCTTGATGAGTGTCTAAATACTCATCATTTTTGTACAAAATAAACTGCAAAATCATCTGAAAACACTCAGAAACACATCAAAATAATAAAAATATCACAAATCAGTGTTTTATGTGTTTTAAATGCAAAAATATCAAAATCAGATGAAAAACGTATCAAATTTGCAAAATTGGCAGTTTTAGTCCCCCAAGTTTCAAAAATTGTCAAAAACAGTCCCTGGTAAATCAAAATTAAGAAAAATGTCATTTAAGGTCCATGGGAGTCAAAAGTTGTCAAAACAAACATTTGAAATGTAAAATTTGCAAAATCATAATTTTGGTCCTTAAACTTTTAAAATTGTCATGTTTAGTCCTTCAAATTTCAGAAAATGGCAAATATGGTCCTTTAACTATTTAAGTATGACAAGTATGGTCCTTGTGTTAACATTGGAAAAAGTTCAGGTTTAGTCCCTTATCTTTGGCCGAATTACATTTATGGTCCTTGATTACTAAGCTTATACCAAATGGACCCTTGTTATTATCTAAGCCCAAAAACAAACCAAACCCATGGCCCAATACCTTTTACCCATCCAAATCCAACCCGGCCTTTAATATTATTACCCGGTCAACTCACCTTGGTCAAACAAACAACAAACCCCGCGCGTTTTTCTCCTCTTCCCCACCTGCTACCCTGCTCACTCCCACCATGTCCTCACCTCCACCTCAACATCTCACTACCTTGTCCCCTCCTCCTCAACACAAAACAAAAGCCATTTAATGCCTTCACCCTCCTAAACACTCAACTCCTCCACCTGTCAAAAGCAGAATTTCCCGCCAAAACCATCCAACGACCAAAATGCACCAAAAGTGATCCAATGGCCACAAATTCAAATGGGAACTGTTCAGAGTGCAAGTGGAAGCAAATTTGTATAAAAGAAAGGAGGAGAGAAGATAGAAGGAGTAGTAGTTAGTTTTACATTTTTTTGCTTAATGTCGTTTTTTAACTTAGTGCTTTAGTTTTAAGTTCAAATGTTGTAATCTCATCTTTTATGTAACACAATTAAGCTTCTTTATCTTTGTAATCAGTTTTTATAATCAATTCTCAAGTTTGGCTAAAAGTTATATTTTGTGTTACTGTTAAAAACCTCATTCTGCTACTCTCATTTATAAGCTCCTAAAAGCTTAGTCTTAAACTTAATCTTGTTTATCTAAGCTATTTATACCTTTTTATAAGTTCTAAAATCCATCCCAAGTAATTTTGAAAGATGGTCAACGAAAGTCAACTGGGATGCAAATTTGGTTTGGTAATGAACAATGGTGAAGCAGAGGTGTAAATGGGTTGGAAATAGCTTAGGTTAGCTTAGGAATGGGTTTGTTATTGGCCTGCAAGCAAGTTGGATTCTTGTGAGTTATTTTCTCATTTTCAGTTTTATTTCAATTTTGCATTTTCTGTCTGTGCTTATATCTTTGGTTATAAGTTGCTCAAATGTGTTTGTCCAGTTGTATTTAGGCATTTCATGCTCAGTTTGATCATTGGTGCTATCTGGTCCAGTGGTTGTTTCATTTTTAGTTTGCAAATCATGCTTAAAGGGGTGTTTGGTTTGGCTGCACAATCTGTCCTAGAGACCTAAGCAGTTGATATAACTTATGGTGTTATGTTTGTTTATCTAAAGTGAGTTCATTTCTATCTTGTTTTGTGTCTGCAACATCACTTAAGTCAAAATATCATCAAATATGTCTTAAACATGTCCACTGTTGTGTTTTTAAAAATCAAACTACTTGCATTGTGTTTAAAATATATAGATATAGGTTGATTTAGTCTCATTACATCAAATAACATCAATCTCTGTCTTAAAATTGGATTGAAAATCCATTTTGGTTAAAGTTCTTAAAAATCTTCAAAAGTCAAAATTGAGTCAAAAATCAGTTTTTCTCCAATCTTGCAGCAACTGCACAGGCTTGGTTTCAGTTTGTCTTGGTCTCAGATTTGGCACATTTGCAGTAGGATAGGTGGTCTTTAGAACCTCTTATCTGGTTTTAGCTTTTGATTGCTAAATAAGCTTCTGTATAAGCTCAAAGACAGGCCTAGTTGCCCTGCTCACAGGGGCAGTCTATGCTGAGTTTTCTCAGTGATTTGCAGCCCTTCTATTGAGCTCTCAAGAGCTTGTTTAGGTCTGGGATTTGGTCTATAAGGTTTCACCCAGATCTTTTCCAAGTTCCATTTGCTAGTTTTCTGTTTGAGCTTAATTTGTAGCTTGTAATTGTGCCCAAAGTAGGTACTCAGCCACTGTTTTAGCTTATTATCTCATTTCATCAAATCTGTCTTAGCTTGCAATTAGAGGTTATAGCTTGTTGATTATTGTTGCTTCTGGTCATTTTTAGCTTATTATAGCTTCCATATCAGTTGGGTAGCTTTTGGTGTCCTTTAGCTTATCCAAGTGCTTATTCCATAAGCACTTTGCACTTCAGTTGCATATTCCTCCAAGTAACCCTATGTTTTTCTATTTTTCCTAGCTTCCTAACTTTATTTTAAGCTTTTCCTGAATTTTTCATATTTTTCTAAGCTTGTTTGCTATTTTTCTTAATTTAAATTAGTTTTTAAGCCTTTTTAAATAGCATTTAATACAAATAAATTATAAAAAGTCCAAAAAAATGATTTTTCAATTTTCTTAGGTTAAGATAAATATAAAAGTCGTAAAAAGTATTTTTCCATAATTTTCTTAGTTTAAAAAGTATTTTTTAGCATTTTAATTAGTTTTAAATAGTATTAAATTAATAATAAATAATTAAAAAGTCTTAAAAATATATTTTTAGTTTTAAAATAAGTTTTATCATATTTTAGATTTTTCCAAGTTATAATTTCATTTTTCTAGGTTAATTTTGTATTTTCTTGTATTTTAGTGCAATTTAAATACTTAATAAATAGTTTTTAATTAATAATAAATAAATAAATAGTTGTAAAAATAATTTTATTTTTCTAATAATTTTCTTTTATTATTAGGATTCCAAAAGTATAATTTTTATCTTTTTAGGACTTTTATTTCTTTAAAACTCACTTTTTATTTTGTACGTAGACGTAATTTTAATTTAAACGTAAGTTTTAAGTTTTAGGTTTTAAACGTTCATCGATCTGTAAAAATAGTGATAGCGTTTATTTAATATTTTTTATCTTTTTAATTTCTTTTAATTTGCATTTAAGTCGCTGTTAATTATTACCTTTTTCAGTAGTGTAATTATCCTATCAAAATCCTTCCTGATCGCTATCATTAGTGATCATTCTACCGTCTGAATCAGTGTTTGCACACCATTGAGTCTCCTTGGGACTTAACGACCCGGGAATCCCCTGTATTCTCTGATCTTCATTGTATTTGTGTCTGAGCAGTTTTAAGTCTTTTAGACTGGACGGTTTAGCACCAATCAAATTTTGGCGCCGCTGCCTGATGAGTGTGTAAATACTCATCATTTTTATACAAAATAAACTGCAAATTCATCTGAAAACACTCAGAAACACATCTAAATGATCAAAATATCACAAATCAGTGTTTTATGTGTTTCAAATTCAAAAATATCAAAATCAGATGAAAAACATATCAATTTTGCAAAAATTGCAGTTTCAGTCCCCCAAGTTTCAAGAATTGTCAAAAATAGTCCCTGAGCCACAATTTTAAAAGCAAAAGTCACCAAAGGTCTTTTTAAAATCATAAATTGTCATTTTTAGTCCTTTGGTGGGAAGTCTAAAAACTTTGAGAAAATTACAAATCAGTCCTTAAAAATCCAAATTGTTCATTTCTAGTCCTTGGGAATTTTCAAAATTGTCAAATCAACCCTTGGACTATTTTAAGTTGACAACAACACCCCTTTGGATACTTTTCACAATTTTCAGGTTTGGTCCCTCAGTTTAGAAAGTTTTCACTTTTGGTCCCTATGTTTAATAATTCTACAAACCAACCGGACCCCTTTATTTAACCCAAGCCCAAAACTAAACCCTTTAGCCCAATCCCTTTACCCGGCCACTTAACCCGACCCAATCCCACCATTTAAAATAAACAAATCCAAATCCACCTTTCCCACCTTTCCCGCCCCATGTCTGCCCACCATCCCAGCCTCCATAGCACCACCATAGCCTCACCTTCTCACCTTCCTGTCCCCCCCCACCTCACCAAACTCCAAAGGCATTAAATGCCTCTCCCCCAATTCACTCTAACCTCTCCAATTGTTAAGAAAAGTTTTTGGCGCCAAAATCAGTTGAACGGTCAAGATCACTCAAAAGCAATCCAATGGCCCTTATTTTTGATGGGATTTGACCAGAAGAGATAGAGAAAGTCATTGGGTTATAAAATGGAGCAAAAGGAAGCCAAGAGAGGGGTCTTCTAGTTTTTATTTATTTTTCTTATGTCGTTTTTATGTAAAAGTGTTAATTTAGTGTAAAACTTGTACCATTGTGTTAAATTGTGTTAACTTAAGGTTTTTAAGTGTATTGAATATCAATTCAAGAATCAAATTTCAGAATGTTGTTATATCTCTCATTAATGTCCACTGTTGAAATTTTATAAGCACAAATCTTGTTTACAAGTTTCAAACATCTCAATTCTCAGCTCTAAATAGCTTTTACAAGCTTATAAAAGCTTTTTATAAGCTTAAATTCTATTTTTAAGCATACTTGGACTTTGGTCAACAAAAGTCAAAGCAAGAAGGAAAATGGGTACAGAGGTGAAATTGTGTGATTCAAAGGTGGAAATGGGTTGAAATGGAAGCTATTGGGTTGGATTAGGATAGTGGTTCATTTGTTTCATGTGTGACAGGCCATAGTGGCCATTGGACTTTTGTAAGTGATTTTATAAAATTCTTGCATAATCTGCTTTTGTTGTTTAATCCTGTTAAAACATGGTCAAACAGTAGTACTTAGGTTAATTAAACTTAGATTGATCACTATTACAAGTTGGGTAAGTGTTTTGTTCAGTTTTACTTGTTAAACAAGTTTTTAAGGGGTGTTTGGAATTGCTGATTTGATTAGGTCCAGGACTTATTCAGTGTATAACTTTTGTTGGTTCAGGTTTATCTAGCCATATTAGACCTATCTCTGTCTTACTTTTGTGTTCCATACCTCAAGAAGTCAAAATTCCACTCAAATCATTCTCACAGTCCACTGTGTGGATTTTTAAAAGAGCAATTCATCATTTTGTGTTTAAAAGTAATAGACAAAGGTTGTAATAGCTTTATAACATCATTTAACATCATAATCAATCATAAAATTGGGTCTCAAGTTCATAAAAGTCAACTGTTCTTCTATTTCAAAAAGTCAAAAATGTCAAAATGTGGATTTATGCAGAAAGTGCAGATGATGCACAGGTTTCATTGAAGGGTTTTAAGGTCTGATTTTTGGTTTATAAGTAGTGCTTGAGGTGGTTTATAAGCCCTAGTATCTGGTTTTAGCTTTTGCCCCTTGGATAAGCTTGTGCAGAGGCTTAAAGTGAGCCTCAGGTGCCCTGCACCAAACTCAGTATCAGCTGAGCTTTTCCTCAGTTCTTGTGTAGCTTGCACAGGACTCATATAAGCTTGATAAGGTCTGGTCTTTTGGTCATTGATAGCCACCTAGGTCTAGTTGAGTTATTGATAATTGGTTTTAGGTTTGTAGCTTATTAGAGTACTTATTTATTGGCTTAAAGTTAACACCATTTTCTGTTTTTAGCTTAAATTCAAATCACCAAATCTGTGTTAATTGGCCATCCAGTAGTTGTAGCTTGTTGATTTGAGTTTCATTTGGTCACTTTTAGTTAATCATAGCTTCTGAGATCAGTTGGTTGCCTGATTAGATCATTTGGCTTATTTTGTGCTTATTTCAATAAGCACTCTCACTTCAGCTCCATAATCTTGTACACAAGCACCTGTTTTTCTAATTTTCATAGCTTCCTATCATTATTTTAGAGTTTCCCTGAAATTTGCAGATTTTTATAAGCTGTTTTGCT
Organism: Chrysanthemum seticuspe; assembly: GCA_019973895.1. Classification (NCBI taxonomy): domain Eukaryota; kingdom Viridiplantae; phylum Streptophyta; class Magnoliopsida; order Asterales; family Asteraceae; genus Chrysanthemum; species Chrysanthemum seticuspe. The sequence continues at coordinate 281,756,089 of BPTQ01000006.1, read as the reverse complement.
ATTTTTCCTATTTTTAATTAGTTTTTAATACTTTTTAAATAGCATTTAATACAAAAAATTAGAAAAAGGTTCCAAAAAAATAAGTTTTCATTTTTCCTAGGCTTAGATAAATATAAAAAGTAAAAAAAGTAATTTTCTAGATTTTTCATAGCTTATTTGGTAATTTTTAGTAATTTAATTAGTTTTTAATAGTTTAAAATTAATAGAAAATAGAAAAATAGTCACAAAAATACAAAAATAGTTTTAAAAAGTCTATTTTGATATTTTAGACTTTTCCAAGTGTTAATCTTATTTTTCTAGCTTAATTTCATATTTTCTTATAATTTAGGTAATTAATTATTAGTTAAAAATAGTTTTTAATTAGATAATTAGTCTTAAAAATAATTTTATTTTTCTAAATATTTTCTTATATCATTAGGTTTATAAAAACATCATTTTCATATTTTTTAGGGTTAATATTGATTTAGTTTCACTTTTTTATTTTGTACGTCGCGTAGATTTTAATTTAAACTTACGTTTTAGGTTTTAAACGTTCATCACTTTAAATATAGTGATAGCGTTTATTTAATAGGTTTTATCTTTTTAATTTTCTTTAATTTGCATTTAAGGCGTTTTTAATTTGTTGGATTTTCCTTAGTTATAATAATCATTCATAATCCTTTTTCATTCAAATTCCTCGATCACTAGACGTTGATTGATCCATTGCACAGCTCGCTGGGACATAACGACCCGGGGAGACTCTATACTCCTCTGATCTTAATTGCATTGGTGTTTGAGCAGTTTTTAGTCTTTTAGACTTGACTGTTTAGCACCGATCAAATTTTGGCGCCGCTGCCGGGGAGCTGTGCTGATTTATCTCCCGTTTTAGCAGATTAGTTGTTTGAATCCTCACTCATTGTTTATATCATCATTCTCTGTATATATATATATCCATATTTTCTTCTAAAAAATCCAAAAACCCAAAAACAAGCCAAAAACTTATAAAACACAAAAATATTTTCTCTTTTGTTTCTATATATGTATCAAAATAAAAATACAAAAAGAATCGTCGTTTTCTCTAATAATTAACAACTTAAAAGATTACCACCGAAAACCAAGGCAGTGCACTACCTAACTGGGGGTGCGACCATAATAAGTTCCCGAACTAAAGATATAAAACTTGCCTTTGTGTCCATTGTGATTGGTGTACCTTTTTCAAAGAAGCCATTCACCTTGGATTATTGGTTAAGTTCACTGTTGTTTTGCCTCGATTTTGTGTTAATTGATTTTGTTGTGATATCGACGTTTCAGAAACCCATAAAGATTCTTCTCACCCTGATTTTTACCAAACGTCTTCATAATTCTCATTCTCATGTGAAAGATTTCATAATTCCATTTCTCTCATTAACTCTGAGTTCCCTTAGAGTTAATTCTAGTGTATGCGCACTCGCTCTTCTAGATCTGTGAGCCCATTTCGTGAGCTTGTCAAGATTCCAAGGAGGCGTGTTCGTAGACTTTCTGCTCCATCAGTCGGATCTGAGATCCGGGCTGTTCGCACTCATCCCGTTATCATGGCGGATGAGATTCCTATGTGCGAGCTTCTCCAGGCATCCATCGACGGGTATGGAGATGCTATCGTTGTACCAGCCATCGTGGCTGAAAATTTTGAACTCAAGACCGGGTTACTGAACCTTGTAACTTCTAATCAGTTCTACGGTTTTGAGCGGGATGATCCTCATGCTCATATAAGATGGTTTAACAAGATTGCATCTACCATCAAGTATAAGAATGTCCCTTCTGATGCTGTTAAGCTTCTTCTGTTCCCGTTTTCTCTTGAGGGGCAAGCCCGGATTTGGCTTGAAAAACAACCCCCTCAGTCTATAGAGACATGGGAAGATCTGGTGAAGAAATTTGTGAATGAATTCTATCCACCTTCCAAGACCACGAGTCTTAAAAATGAAATCATCAAGTTCACTCAGAAGTTTGATGAATCCTTCAGTGAATCGTGGGATCGTTTCAAGGAATTGCTTCGCAAGTGTCCTCACCACGGTTTCTCCGAGTTGATGCAACTCGACACTTTCTACAATGGAGTGAGTCAATCTGACCAAGATTCTCTCAATTCCTCCGCGGGAGGAAATTTCCTTAGCAAAACTGTCAAAGAAGCTTTGGCGATTATCGAAAACAAGTCCAAGGTCCGCACTGCACGAAGCAAGCCGGTTGTTTCCCAAGTCAGTGTTGGTCCTTCTTCTTCTTCATCGCCCGTGGGTCAGTCTAGCACCGATGCTAAGATTGATAAACTCACGGAAGCTATCCAAGCTTTGGTTCTATCCAATCAAAAGAAAGTCTCTTTTCCACAAACTTCACCTCCTGCTGAAGTTAAGAAAGTGGAAGTCTGTGTTACCTGTGGTGGCCCCCATGCTTACTATAACTGTATGGCCACCGATGGTAACCCCTTTGAAGCTAATGCTGTGGGCGGGATGTCCTAATCAAGGAGGCAATCAATATCGTGCTCCTGTAGACCCGAACCACCGTCCTAACCACTACTCTGGACCTCCCGGTTTCAATCAGAATCAAAACCGTAATCAGAATCAGAATAGACCGAACCAAGGTTTTCAAAACCAAGGTCATTTCAATCAAAACAACGGTTTTCAAAATCAGAATCAAAATTTCCAACATCAAGGAAATTACAATAGAAACCCAGGTCAGGGAAATTTCAACCCAGGGTATTCTCATGGAAATAATCAAGGGAATTTTCAGAATCAAGGCCCTAATCAAAACATACGGCCTCAAATTGCCCCTCCAGCTCCTCCCATCATTACTCCTCCAGGACCATCATCTGATGAGTTACTGAAGCAGTTTATGAAATCCCAGGAAGAGATGAATCGGTTGTTGGTCAGCCAGATTTCTGACATCAAGAAGTCTTTAAATGATCGACCCTCGGGCTCAGGTACTTTACCTAGCAACACGATCGCTAATCCGAGGGGCGATGCAAAGGCGATCACAACCCGAAGTGGTGCTTCATATGCTGGACCCGCTATTCCTACTACCTCTTCTTCTTCTAGCCCGAAGGTAGTGGAAAGTGAACCTCCAAAACACAATGGACCTACGACTCCAATGCCCCCTCCTCCTGTGGCATTTAGTCAAGTTACCAAGGAAACAACGGACAAGGTGCATTATTCAAGTCCGCGAAGTACCGCACACGTCCAACCTTCGGTAGTCCAACCTCAAGTGGTCCAGCAACCCAAGTCAAATCAAGGAGTTGTTTTTGAACCTCCTGTAGCTCCTGTTGAGAATCAGAAATCCAAATCTTCTATTCCTTATCCCTCACGGTTACATGAGCAAAAACTCCGCGAGAAAGCTAGTCATCAGATGGAAAAATTCTTTCAGATTTTCCAAGAACTTCACTTTGACATAAGCTTCGCGGATGCCATCATGTTAATGCCAAAGTTTGCATCTACTCTGAAACATATGCTGAGCAACAAAGAAAAGCTATTTGAAATGGCTAAGACTCCTTTGAATGAGAATTGCTCAGCAGTGTTGTTAAAGAAGCTTCCCGAGAAGCTTGGAGATCCCGGAAAATTTCTTCTTCCTTGTGTTTTTCCCGGGATGATTGAGTGCTTTGCCCTTGCCGATCTTGGTGCAAGCATCAATCTGATGCCGTACTCAGTGTGGAAGCAACTGTCTCTTCCGGAACTCATTCCTACCTGCATGACTCTTGAGCTTGCAGATCGATCTATATCTCGTCCTCTTGGCATTGCCGAGGATGTCTTTGTGAAAGTAGGAAAGTTCCATTTTCCAGCTGATTTTGTGGTCGTTGATTTCGATGCCGATCATCGGGTTCCTCTCATTGTTGGACGAGGATTCCTGAGAACTGGCCGTGCTCTTATCGATGTATTTGAGCAAGAGATCACTTTGCGTGTGGGTAACGAAGCTGTTACTTTTAACCTCGATCAGACTTCGAGGTACTCCTCAAATTATGATACTGAATCAGTTAATCAAGTCGATTTAATTGATATTGCTTCAGAGGAGTACTCTCAAGAGTTTCTTGGTTATCTTCATAATTCTGTGGGTGGGAATTCCACCACATCTTCTCAGCCTATCATTGCCGACTCTTCCCCCTCTCTCACTCCGTTTGAGGGAGGTGACTTCCTTCTGGAAGAGATCGATGCATTTCTGGCTGCCGATGAATCAATTCCGCCTGGAATTGATGGTGTGTATGATTCGGAGGGGGATATTCTTTATCTTGAGCAGTTGCTCAATGAAGATTCTTTACCTTCACTCCCTCCGAAGGAATTCACGACTGAGGAAATCAAATCAGTGCAAACTTCTACTGATGAATTTCCCGAGGTTGAACTTAAGGATCTACCTCCTCATCTCGAGTATGCATTCTTGGAGGGTGATGATAAATTACCCGTCATTATTGCTAAGACTTAACTGAGGAGGAGAAAACTGCTCTCATAAAGGTCTTGAAGTCACACAAGCAAGCAATTGCTTGGAAACTCTCCGATATTAAGGGTATCAACCCTGAGTTTTGTACTCACAAAATCTTAATGGAGGATGACTTCAAACCAGCAGTCCAAAGTCAGAGAAGGGTGAATCCTAAGATTCACGAGGTTATCAAACAAGAGGTTCTCAAACTTCTTGATGCCGGTCTGATTTACCCGATCTCTGATAGTCCTTGGGTTAGCCCAATTCATTGCGTTCCAAAAAAGGGTGGCATTACTGTTGTCACGAATGAAGAAAACGAGTTGATTCCAACTCGATTGGTTACGGGTTGGCGTGTGTGCATTGACTATCGTAAGTTAAATGATGCCACCCGTAAAGACCATTTTCCTCTACCCTTCATGGACCAGATGCTTGAGAGATTAGCAGGGAACGAGTACTATTGTTTCCTTGATGGTTTCTCGGGTTACTTTCAGATCCCCATTGATCCGCTGGATCAAGAGAAAACTACATTCACCTGCCCATACGGGACGTTTGCCTACAGACGTATGCCTTTTGGCTTATGCAATGCTCCTGGCACGTTCCAACGTTGTATGATGGCCATTTTCCACGACATGATCGGGGAAACTATGGAGGTGTTTATGGATGACTTCTCGGTCATTGGGGACTCATTTCAGACTTGTCTCTCCCACTTAGACAAAATGCTAAAACGGTGTGAAGACACCAATCTATGTCTAAACTGGGAGAAGAGCCACTTTATGGTCAAAGAGGGCATTGTCCTCGGCCATAAGATTTCTAAGAATGGGATCGAGGTAGATAGAGCAAAAGTTGATGTCATTGCTAAACTACCTCATCCTACCACTGTCAAAGGTGTTAGGAGTTTTCTAGGTCATGCCGGGTTTTATCGTAGATTTATTCAAGATTTCTCTAAAATCGCCCGGCCTATGACCCATCTTCTCGAAAAAGATGCTCCTTTCATCTTCTCTCCTGAGTGCATCGAAGCTTTTGAAACACTTAAGAAAAAGCTTACGGAAGCACCTATTCTAGTTGCCCCCGACTGGGACTTACCCTTCGAGCTCATGTGCGATGCAAGTGATTTTGCTATCGGCGCAGTCTTGGGGCAACGCAAAACCAAACATTTCCAGCCAATCCACTACGCGAGCAAAACTATGACTGAAGCTCAGACTCATTACACCACTACGGAAAAAGAACTGTTAGCTGTGGTGTATGCGTTTGAGAAGTTTCGGCCATATCTCATATTGACCAAATGCGTGGTATATACGGATCACTCGGCGCTCAAATATCTCTTTGCAAAACAAGATGCAAAGCCGAGATTGCTCCGTTGGGTTCTCCTCCTACAAGAATTTGATATAATCATTCGTGATAAAAAAGGAGCTGAGAACCTGGCTGCTGATCATCTATCCCGATTAGAGAACCCTCATCAAAATGTGTTCGAGAAAAAGGAAATTAATGAAACATTTCCTCTCGAAACACTCAATATGGTTTCTTTTCGTGGAGATTCTTCTACCCCATGGTTTGCCGACTTTGCAAATTACCATGCGGGTAACTTTGTGGTGAAAGGGATGTCGTCCCAACAGAAAAATAAATTCTTTAAAGATGTAAAACATTATTTCTGGGACGACCCCTACTTGTTTAAAATCTGTGCGGATCAAGTCATCCGGCGATGTGTGGATGGTCAGGAAGCCGTTGACATTCTCAAGGCTTGCCATTCTGGACCTACTGGGGGACATCATAGCCCCAACTACACCGCCAAGAAGGTGTTTGATTCGGGATTCTATTGGCCCACGATCTATAAGGATGCCCATGAATTCGTCAAAACCTGTGACGCTTGTCAGCGTCACGGAAATATCTCACAAAGGAATGAAATGCCGCAAAACGCCATTCAAGTGTGTGAGATTTTTGACATATGGGGCATTGACTTTATGGGGCCATTTCCTTCTTCTCATGGTAATAAGTACATACTCGTGGCCGTTGACTACTTGTCAAAATGGGTTGAAGCTAAAGCTTTACCCACCAACGATGCCCGAGTTGTTGTGAAATTCTTGAAATCCTTATTTGCTAGGTTTGGAACTCCACGAGCCATCATCAGTGATCGTGGTACGCATTTCTGCAATGACCAATTTGCAAGAGTCATGCAAAAGTATGGTGTAACTCACCGTACCTCTACTGCGTATCACCCACAAACAAGTGGGCAAGTGGAAGTATCCAACCGGGGGATTAAAAGAATCTTGGAGAGGACGGTTGGCGAAAACCGTGCCTCTTGGTCGGATAGATTAGATGACGCACTCTGGGCCTTCCGTACAGCTTACAAAACACCCATCGGGTGCACTCCATACAAGCTGGTGTACGGGAAGGCATGTCATCTTCCAGTTGAGCTCGAGCACAAGGCATACTGGGCCTTGAAGCATGCTAACTTTGATATTCAGACAGCGGGTGATCATCGGAAAGTTCAAATGAATGAATTAAATGAACTCCGTGATCAAGCTTACGAGAACTCTTTGATCTATAAACAAAAGACAAAGAAGATCCATGACTCAAAAATCAAAAACCGCGTTTTCAACGTTGGTGATCGAGTCCTTCTTTTCAATTCAAGATTGAAGATTTTCTCGGGAAAACTTAAGTCCCGTTGGTCTGGACCATTTACCATCGCTAAGGTTTATCCTTATGGCACCATTGAGTTATCTCAACCCGATGGTCCTAATTTCAAAGTGAATGGTCATCGAGTGAAGCATTATTTTGGAGAGGACATTCCCCCTGTGGTTGTCCCGGATTTACAAACATTCCCCATGAACCAATGAATGCGGGGATCGAGTCAAGCTAGCGACTCGGGAATCAAAAACAGTAGCATGCCATATGGGTTTTCACCCATATTTCTGTCTTCTCACCTCTTTCTACCACCCTAGTGTGGGGGGGTTGCCCACATGTGTAAAAAAAAAAAAAAAAAAAAAAAAAAAAAAAAAAAAAAAAAAAAAAAAAAAATCTTCTTTCTAAATAATGGCCTTAATATTTCCCTTTCACGTTCTTTGTTTCGGCATAACCGCCGGTACTTTGAATATTGAGGGCAATATTCATTTCTAAGTGTGGGGGGGATTCTCACGAATTTTATCATGTAATTATACCGCCTAATCCCCCCGTTTTTGGCCAAAAAAAATTTTTTTTGGAGTAAGTGTTTTACACTTTCTCATCTGGTTATCAGTCCGCCTTGTCTGTAAGACAAAAGGATTGGCTAATCCAGGAGCAAACGGCTCTTGGTAAAGATTTCTCAAATCCGTTTATATGGCTTGCAATTTGCCCAAAATTGTATGGTTATTCGACTCACCATATCCTAAAAAGTGAAGAGTTGGCTAGCCCGCAAGATTATGGCTTGTGGTAAAGGCAGTGGAAAAACCATAATTGGTAATCAGCTCACCAAAGATAATGTTGATAATTTATCTAAGAGTTGGCTAGTCCAGAAGGGTACGGCTTCTGGTAAAGACAAAATCAAATCCGTTATATGGTTTATGATTTGCCAATAAATCATCTGGTTATCGTTGTACCAAGATTCTTACTTGAATCAAAACAATTGGCTACTCCAGAAGTGATGGCTTTTGGTAAAGAGTTTGAAATCCATTATGTTTTCTCAAATCATTGCTAGGGACTAGCAATATCTCAGTGTGGGGGATTGATGAGTGTGTAAATACTCATCATTTTTATACAAAATAAACTGCAAATTCATCTGAAAACACTCAGAAACACATCTAAATGATCAAAATATCACAAATCAGTGTTTTATGTGTTTCAAATTCAAAAATATCAAAATCAGATGAAAAACATATCAATTTTGCAAAAATTGCAGTTTCAGTCCCCCAAGTTTCAAGAATTGTCAAAAATAGTCCCTGAGCCACAATTTTAAAAGCAAAAGTCACCAAAGGTCTTTTTAAAATCATAAATTGTCATTTTTAGTCCTTTGGTGGGAAGTCTAAAAACTTTGAGAAAATTACAAATCAGTCCTTAAAAATCCAAATTGTTCATTTCTAGTCCTTGGGAATTTTCAAAATTGTCAAATCAACCCTTGGACTATTTTAAGTTGACAACAACACCCCTTTGGATACTTTTCACAATTTTCAGGTTTGGTCCCTCAGTTTAGAAAGTTTTCACTTTTGGTCCCTATGTTTAATAATTCTACAAACCAACCGGACCCCTTTATTTAACCCAAGCCCAAAACTAAACCCTTTAGCCCAATCCCTTTACCCGGCCACTTAACCCGACCCAATCCCACCATTTAAAATAAACAAATCCAAATCCACCTTTCCCACCTTTCCCGCCCCATGTCTGCCCACCATCCCAGCCTCCATAGCACCACCATAGCCTCACCTTCTCACCTTCCTGTCCCCCCCCACCTCACCAAACTCCAAAGGCATTAAATGCCTCTCCCCCAATTCACTCTAACCTCTCCAATTGTTAAGAAAAGTTTTTGGCGCCAAAATCAGTTGAACGGTCAAGATCACTCAAAAGCAATCCAATGGCCCTTATTTTTGATGGGATTTGACCAGAAGAGATAGAGAAAGTCATTGGGTTATAAAATGGAGCAAAAGGAAGCCAAGAGAGGAGTCTTCTAGTTTTTATTTATTTTTCTTATGTCATTTTTATGTAAAAGTGTTAATTTAGTGTAAAACTTGTACCATTGTGTTAAATTGTGTTAACTTAAGGTTTTTAAGTGTATTGAATATCAATTCAAGAATCAAATTTCAGAATGTTGTTATATCTCTCATTAATGTCCACTGTTGAAATTTTATAAGCACAAATCTTGTTTACAAGTTTCAAACATCTCAATTCTCAGCTCTAAATAGCTTTTACAAGCTTATAAAAGCTTTTTATAAGCTTAAATTCTATTTTTAAGCATACTTGGACTTTGGTCAACAAAAGTCAAAGCAAGAAGGAAAATGGGTACAGAGGTGAAATTGTGTGATTCAAAGGTGGAAATGGGTTGAAATGGAAGCTATTGGGTTGGATTAGGATAGTGGTTCATTTGTTTCATGTGTGACAGGCCATAGTGGCCATTGGACTTTTGTAAGTGATTTTATAAAATTCTTGCATAATCTGCTTTTGTTGTTTAATCCTGTTAAAACATGGTCAAACAGTAGTACTTAGGTTAATTAAACTTAGATTGATCACTATTACAAGTTGGGTAAGTGTTTTGTTCAGTTTTACTTGTTAAACAAGTTTTTAAGGGGTGTTTGGAATTGCTGATTTGATTAGGTCCAGGACTTATTCAGTGTATAACTTTTGTTGGTTCAGGTTTATCTAGCCATATTAGACCTATCTCTGTCTTACTTTTGTGTTCCATACCTCAAGAAGTCAAAATTCCACTCAAATCATTCTCACAGTCCACTGTGTGGATTTTTAAAAGAGCAATTCATCATTTTGTGTTTAAAAGTAATAGACAAAGGTTGTAATAGCTTTATAACATCATTTAACATCATAATCAATCATAAAATTGGGTCTCAAGTTCATAAAAGTCAACTGTTCTTCTATTTCAAAAAGTCAAAAATGTCAAAATGTGGATTTATGCAGAAAGTGCAGATGATGCACAGGTTTCATTGAAGGGTTTTAAGGTCTGAGTTTTTGGTTATAAGTAGTGCTTGAGGTGGTTTATAAGCCCTAGTATCTGGTTTTAGCTTTTGCCCCTTGGATAAGCTTGTGCAGAGGCTTAAAGTGAGCCTCAGGTGCCCTGCACCAAACTCAGTATCAGCTGAGCTTTTCCTCAGTTCTTGTGTAGCTTGCACAGGACTCATATAAGCTTGATAAGGTCTGGTCTTTTGGTCATTGATAGCCACCTAGGTCTAGTTGAGTTATTGATAATTGGTTTTAGGTTTGTAGCTTATTAGAGTACTTATTTATTGGCTTAAAGTTAACACCATTTTCTGTTTTTAGCTTAAATCCAAATCACCAAATCTGTGTTAATTGGCCATCCAGTAGTTGTAGCTTGTTGATTTGAGTTTCATTTGGTCACTTTTAGTTAATCATAGCTTCTGAGATCAGTTGGTTGCCTGTTTAGATCATTTGGCTTATTTTGTGCTTATTTCAATAAGCACTATCACATCAGTTGCTTATTTCTCTATACAAGCACCTGTTTTTCTAATTTTCATAGCTTCTTAATATTATTTTAGAGTTTCCCTGAAATTTTCATATTTTTATAAGCTGTTTTGCTATTTTTCCTATTTTTAATTAGTTTTTAATACTTTTTAAATAGCATTTAATACAAAAAATTAGAGGAAGGTTCAAAAAAATAAGTTTTCAATTTTCTTAGGCTTAGATAAATATAAAAAGTGAAAAAAGTAATTTTCCATATTTTTCATAGTTCATTTGGTAATTTTTAGTAATTTAATTAGATTTTAATAGTTTAAAATTCATAGAAAATAGATAAAAAGTCATAAAAATACAAAAATAGTTTTGAAAAGTCTATTTTGATATTTTAGACTTTTCCAAGTCTTAATCTTATTTTTCTAGCTTCATTTCCTATTTTCTTATAATTTAGGTAATTAATTATTAGTTAAAAATAGTTTTTAATTAGATAATTAGTCTTAAAAATAATTTTCTTTTTCTAAATATTTTCTTATATCATTAGGTTTATAAAAACATCATTTTCATATTTTTTAGGGTTAATATTGATTTAGTTTCACTTTTTTATTTTGTACGTCGCGTAGATTTTAATTTAAACTTACGTTTTAGGTTTTAAACGTTCATCACTTTAAATATAGTGATAGCGTTTATTTAATAGGTTTTATCTTTTTAATTTTCTTTAATTTGCATTTAAGGCGTTTTTAATTTGTTGGCTTTTCCGTAGTTATAATAATCATTCATAATCCTTTTTCATTCAAATTCCTCGATCACTAGACGTTGATTGATCCATTGCACAGCTCGCTGGGACATAACGACCCGGGGAGACTCTATACTCCTCTGATCTTAATTGCATTGGTGTTTGAGCAGTTTTTAGTCTTTTAGACTTGACTGTTTAGCACCGATCACTGCCGGGGAGGCTTTAGCGTGTGTTTAGCCTTTTTCAGATCCATTCTTGCACATATTCCATCTTTTGTAAAAAGTTTTTTGTAAAGTTTATCAGAAAATCCAAAAAGTTCTTTAACACTTTTTCCGAAGTGTTATCAACACCAAAAATATTTTCATTCTTTGTTTTTGCATATGTTTTTCAAAAAAAAAAAAAAAAAATCCAAAAATATCCATCCTTTATCCTCCAATCTGTTTAATTCTACATTTCTTTATCCTCAAACCTGTTTAATTCTCCATTCCTTATCTTCTATAACCGTTTAATTCTCCATCTCTTATCCCTCTTATCTGTTTAATTCTCTATGTCATGGTGTTTGACATGTTCCTGGTGTGGAGGTCCATTTAATGGTGGAAATTGTCGGCGATGTACCAATGTGGGTTTCGGAGACAAGTTTGTCGGTAATCCCGATCCCATTTCAAATGATACACCCGATTTTTCCTACCTACCTCCACAACCCCATTACGAATCCTACTCATGCGAGTTTTGTGGGAATGATTCTCATTACGGTTTTGATTGTCCACCACAGGTTCCGCTTGTCTATGAGCCGGAACCATGTTACAATCAGAACTTTGGTGAAAGTTATTTTCCCAATTATCTCTGTTGTGAGAATTGTGGGGGTCCTCATGCGACTTTTGAATGTCAACCGATGAATCAAAATTTTCAAAATTCCAATTCTCCCGGTTTTGACAATTTCCAACCCCCACAGTATTCCATCAGTCATCAGACTTCCGAGCCTTCACAGCATCTCAATGAATACAAGGAGTGTTATCTTCCTCAAAGTTCTGAAGAAATACGCATTCGAAAGAAGCTACAAATGAAAAGAATGTTGTGTAAGCTTCAGCAGATGAATATAAGAATCAGATATGATGACGATGATGATGAGGATTCTATTCAAGTGAAGGAATATTATGAGAGCTTGCCAACTGAAATCACACCCGAAGCTTCCATTGACTCTCTCATAATGGGGGACGAGCCTTCTAGCACTATTCCAGAAATGGAATCGTCAAGTGTTGAGAGCCTTGTTCCAACCCCAAGTGAGTCCGAGGTTATCTCCGGTAATATGTGTGATGAGCCTCTTGATGATAATTCTTCTCCTCCTCTTGACATTCCATATGATCATGTTGATATGTTCTCCGATTCTGATAACGATTGTACTTCGTTTGACGATTCTTTATCCTATGGAGACATCGATTATGTCGAGGAGCTACCTTCTGAGCTAGTTAGCTTAGAAGAAGTGAGAAATTCTGATGATCTGGAAATTGAGGACGAGATACTTCGTGAACAATTGTTCAATATAAATCTCCTCGTTTCTAAGATCGAATCATTTTGTGCTAAGTCAGCTTCATCTCCTATCCCCGTTGTGGATAGTGACTCTACATTGGACAAGCCCGAGCTTGAGGCTTTTTCCAATGATTCTCTTCATGAAGAGTTCTCCGGTGAACTCTCTCATGACATATCTCCTCCGGAATATGATCATTTCCATTTTGATCTTGAGGATGATATTGGCTTGGAGGAAGGTGTACTCTATCATAAGAGTTTGCTTATTGATGATACTACCTTCACCCTTCCTCCCGACATGTCTACATTTGAGGATGACGAATGGATCCTAATTGTTATAAACATCTTCCTTCCATTCCTCACTTATGATGTGTCTTCCTCTCTTCTTCACTCCTTCGGGAGTGAGGATACTATCTTTGACCCCGGCATTTTCGTTTATCATTTGTGAGCCGGGTTTGTCTCTTTCTCATCGGTGTGGAACTTTCACGTGCTTCAAATGTTTGTCCAAACATTTTGAATGAAAGTCCGATGGAGATTGTCTCTTCCACTTACTTCCCCATGAACCAATGAATTCGGGGTCGAGTCAAGCTAGCGACTCGGAAATCAAAAACAGTAGCTAAACATGGGTTTTCACCCATGTGTCCACCCTAAGTGTGGGGGAGTGCCCCACATGTTAAAAAATAAAATAAAATAAAATTAAAAATAAAAAAAAAAAAAAAAAAAAAATCTTCTTTCTAAATAATGGCCGTAGTATTTCCCTTTTACGTTCTTTGTTTCGGCATAACCGCCGGTACTTTGAATATTGAGGGCAATATTCATTTCTAAGTGTGGGGGGGGGGATTCTCACGAATTTTGTTATATGTATTATACTACCCAATTCCCCCGTTTTTTGGCCAAAATTTTTTTTTTTTTGGAGTAAGTGTTTTACACTTTCTCATTTGGTTATCAGTCCGCCTTGTCTGTAAGACTAAAGGATTGGCTAATCCAGGAGCAAACGGCTCTTGGTAAAGATATATCAAATCCGTTTATATGGCTTGCAATTTGCCCAAAATTGTATGGTATTCAGCTCGCCATATCCTAAAAAGTGAAGAGTTGGCTAGCCCGCAAGATTATGGCTTGTGGTAAAGGCAGTGGAAAATCCATAATTGGTAATCGACTCACCAAAGATAATGTTGATAATTTTTCTAAGAGTTGGCTAGTCCAGAAGGGTACGGCTTCTGGTAAAGACAAATCAAATCCGTTTACAGCTGGTGGTTTGCTCAAAATCACATGGTTATCGGTGTACCATGGTTCTTACTTGAACTGAAACATTTGGCTACTCCAGAAGTAATGGCTTTTGGTAAAGAGATTAAAATCCATTATGTTTTCTCAAATCATTGCTAGGGACTAGCAATATCTCAGTGTGGGGGATTGATGAGTGTCTAAATACTCATCATTTTTGTACAAAATAAACTGCAAAATCATCTGAAAACACTCAGAAACACATCAAAATAATAAAAATATCACAAATCAGTGTTTTATGTGTTTTAAATGCAAAAATATCAAAATCAGATGAAAAACGTATCAAATTTGCAAAATTGGCAGTTTTAGTCCCCCAAGTTTCAAAAATTGTCAAAAACAGTCCCTGGTAAATCAAAATTAAGAAAAATGTCATTTAAGGTCCATGGGAGTCAAAAGTTGTCAAAACAAACATTTGAAATGTAAAATTTGCAAAATTACAATTTTGGTCCTTAAACTTTTAAAATTGTCATGTTTAGTCCTTCAAATTTCAGAAAATGGCAAATATGGTCCTTTAACTATTTAAGTATGACAAGTATGGTCCTTGTGTTAACATTGGAAAAAGTTCAGGTTTAGTCCCTTATCTTTTGCCGAATTACATTTATGGTCCTTGATTACTAAGCTTATACCAAATGGACCCTTGTTATTATCTAAGCCCAAAAACAAACCAAACCCATGGCCCAATACCTTTTACCCATCCAAATCCAACCCGGCCTTTAATATTATTACCCGGTCAACTCACCTTGGTCAAACAAACAACAAACCCTGCGCGTTTTTCTCCTCTTCCCCACCTGCTACCCTGCTCACTCCCACCATGTCCTCACCTCCACCTCAACATCTCACTACCTTGTCCCCTCCTCCTCAACACAAAACAAAAGCCATTTAATGCCTTCACCCTCCTAAACACTCAACTCCTCCACCTGTCAAAAGCAGAATTTCCCGCCAAAACCATCCAACGACCAAAATGCACCATAAGTGATCCAATGGCCACAAATTCAAATGGGAACTGTTCAGAGTGCAAGTGGAAGCAAATTTGTATAAAAGAAAGGATGAGAGAAGATAGAAGGAGTAGTAGTTAGTTTTACATTTTTTTGCTTAATGTCGTTTTTTAACTTAGTGCTTTAGTTTTAAGTTCAAATGTTGTAATCTCATCTTTTATGTAACACAATTAAGCTTCTTTATCTTTGTAATCAGTTTTTATAATCAATTCTCAAGTTTGGCTAAAAGTTATATTTTGTGTTACTGTTAAAAACCTCATTCTGCTACTCTCATTTATAAGCTCCTAAAAGCTTAGTCTTAAACTTAATCTTGTTTATCTAAGCTATTTAAACCTTTTTATAAGTTCTAAAATCCATCCCAAGTAATTTTGAAAGATGGTCAACGAAAGTCAACTGGGATGCAAATTTGGTTTGGTAATGAACAATGGTGAAGCAGAGGTGTAAATGGGTTGGAAATAGCTTAGGTTAGCTTAGGAATGGGTTTGTTATTGGCCTGCAAGCAAGTTGGATTCTTGTGAGTTATTTTCTCATTTTCAGTTTTATTTCAATTTTGCATTTTCTGTCTGTGCTTATATCTTTGGTTATAAGTTGCTCAAATGTGTTTGTCCAGTTGTATTTAGGCATTTCATGCTCAGTTTGATCATTGGTGCTATCTGGTCCAGTGGTTGTTTCATTTTTAGTTTGCAAATCATGCTTAAAGGGGTGTTTGGTTTGGCTGCACAATCTGTCCTAGAGACCTAAGCAGTTGATATAACTTATGGTGTTATGTTTGTTTATCTAAAGTGAGTTCATTTCTATCTTGTTTTGTGTCTGCAACATCACTTAAGTCAAAATATCATCAAATATGTCTTAAACATGTCCACTGTTGTGTTTTTAAAAATCAAACTACTTGCATTGTGTTTAAAATATATAGATATAGGTTGATTTAGTCTCATTACATCAAATAACATCAATCTCTGTCTTAAAATTGGATTGAAAATCCATTTTGGTCAAAGTTCTTAAAAATCTTCAAAAGTCAAAATTGAGTCAAAAATCAGTTTTTCTCCAATCTTGCAGCAACTGCACAGGCTTGGTTTCAGTTTGTCTTGGTCTCAGATTTGGCACATTTGCAGTAGGATAGGTGGTCTTTAGAACCTCTTATCTGGTTTTAGCTTTTGATTGCTAAATAAGCTTCTGTATAAGCTCAAAGACAGGCCTAGTTGCCCTGCTCACAGGGGCAGTCTATGCTGAGTTTTCTCAGTGATTTGCAGCCCTTCTATTGAGCTCTCAAGAGCTTTTTTAGGTCTGGGATTTGGTCTATAAGGTTTCACCCAGATCTTTTCCAAGTTCCATTTGCTAGTTTTCTGTTTGAGCTTAATTTGTAGCTTGTAATTGTGCCCAAAGTAGGTACTCAGCCACTGTTTTAGCTTATTATCTCATTTCATCAAATCTGTCTTAGCTTGCAATTAGAGGTTATAGCTTGTTGATTATTGTTGCTTCTGGTCATTTTTAGCTTATTATAGCTTCCATATCAGTTGGGTAGCTTTTGGTGTCCTTTAGCTTATCCAAGTGCTTATTCCATAAGCACTTTGCACTTCAGTTGCATATTCCTCCAAGTAACCCTATGTTTTTCTATTTTTCCTAGCTTCCTAACTTTATTTTAAGCTTTTCCTGAATTTTTCATATTTTTCTAAGCTTGTTTGCTATTTTTCTTAATTTAAATTAGTTTTTAAGCCTTTTTAAATAGCATTTAATACAAATAAATTATAAAAAGTCCAAAAAAATGATTTTTCAATTTTCTTAGGTTAAGATAAATATAAAAGTCGTAAAAAGTATTTTTCCATAATTTTCTTAGTTTAAAAGTATTTTTTAGCATTTTAATTAGTTTTAAATAGTATTAAATTAATAATAAATAATTAAAAAGTCTTAAAAATATATTTTTAGTTTTAAAATAAGTTTTATCATATTTTAGATTTTTCCAAGTTATAATTTCATTTTTCTAGGTTAATTTTGTATTTTCTTGTATTTTAGTGCAATTTAAATACTTAATAAATAGTTTTTAATTAATAATAAATAAATAAATAGTTGTAAAAATAATTTTATTTTTCTAATAATTTTCTTTTATTATTAGGATTCCAAAAGTATAATTTTTATCTTTTTAGGACTTTTATTTCTTTAAAACTCACTTTTTATTTTGTACGTAGACGTAATTTTAATTTAAACGTAAGTTTTAAGTTTTAGGTTTTAAACGTTCATCGATCTGTAAAAATAGTGATAGCGTTTATTAAATATTTTTTATCTTTTTAATTTCTTTTAATTTGCATTTAAGTCGCTGTTAATTATTACCTTTTTCAGTAGTGTAATTATCCTATCAAAATCCTTCCTGATCGCTATCATTAGTGATCATTCTACCGTCTGAATCAGTGTTTGCACACCATTGAGTCTCCTTGGGACTTAACGACCCGGGAATCCCCTGTATTCTCTGATCTTCATTGTATTTGTGTCTGAGCATTTTTAAGTCTTTTAGACTGGACGGTTTAGCACCAATCAAGTCTCCTTTTAAGTTGGAAGCATATAGTGACAGTGATTATGCTGGTGCAAATCTGGATAGGAGATCCACAACTAGAGGCTGTCAATTCCTTGGAAAAAGATTGATTTCTTGGCAGTGCAAGAAACAAACGATTGTGGCTACCTCAACTACTGAAGCAGAGTATGTTGCTGCTGCAAACTGCTGTGGACAGGTGCTTTGGATTCAAAACTAATTGCTGGACTATGGGTATAACTTCATGAACACAACTCTTTTTATTGATAATCAGAGTACCATATGCATTGTCAAAAATCCAGTTTTTCACAGTAGAACCAAACATATTGAAATCAGACACCACTTTATAAGAGATGCATATGAAAAACATTTGATAAATGTGGCTAAAATTCATACAGATGATAATGTGGCAGATCTGTTAACTAAAGCTTTTGATGGACCAAGGTTTCAACACCTTGTGGTCAATATTGGAATGCTTAACCCTTAACTGCAAAGTTTAAGGGGAGGCATAGGCCTCAGGGGAGGCATATGCCTCAGGGGAGGATTTGTTTGTTTGTTTGTTCGTTTCTTAGTTATAAAAAAAATAATAATAAAAAAAAATAATTAAAAAAAAATTAACTTTCTTTTGCATGTTTGTTGCACTTTTTGATGGTTTTTAACTCACCAGATATACCTTGTGTGTATCAAAGAGTTGGCTAGTCCAAAGGGTACAGCTTTGGTAAAGACACATCAAATCTGTTGATAGCTGTAATGATTTGCTCAAAATAATAGGGTCTGCAACCACCCATGCTTAATTGCTGAGAGTTGTATGGTCATCAATTCACCATGGTCTATTCCTTGTTGGAATCCAAGAATTGGCAAGCCCACAAGTATATGGCTTGTGGTAAAGGCAACTGAATCCATATTTGGTTATCAATTCACCAATTCTAAGAATTGACTAGTCCTGAGCAAACGGCTACAGGTAAAGACAAGTCAAATCCGTTTATATAGTTGCTGATTTGCTACTAAATCAGATGGTTATCAATGTACCATAGTTTTCAGACTTAAACATCTGGCTACTCCAGTAGAGATGGCTATTGGTAAAGAGACATCAAATCCATTATTTTCAATGATTCACCTCTCACAGGAGATAACACACCTGGAGGTGATGAGAATAGTTTGCAACTGATAAGTATTGATGTACATTATGTCATTTGTTGCAGCAAAGACCTGGCGTTTTAAAGTTTGATCATCATAGAGATGAGATTATTATTGGTTATTTGCTAATAATGTGTTAAAACAATCCTCTAGTATAGAAGTCTCAAAAGATCTTTCAAGGTCAGGAAACTGGAACTTAACCAAGTCAAATTCCAGTTTAGGGGAGGATTGTTGGGAATTATGTGAAGTAGGATTTCTGCTGTCATTACTGCCGAAGGTTTCTGCTGAAGTAGAAGCAGAATCTGCTGAAGAAGTGATTCTACTGAAGAGTACAAGCGTTGCCGTGTTACTGCTGAAGGGTGAAAGCTGACTAGGATCAGCATGCGCTTTATGAATTAAATGCTAACTCATTATTATTCTTGTACTGCCCAAGGTTAGCATGGGTATTATTGTACTGCTCAATATTGTTTAATGTATTAGTCATTAAATGCATGCTTGCATGCTTAGTTGATTGAGTTGTAATAGTTTAGGGTTCCTAGTCTATAAAAGGAACTTCATAGTTTGTAATAACAAAAAAATCAATTCTGAAACATAGAGTTTCAGTGAATAAAAAGATCCATAGAGGATCTAAGTGTTCTTAGTTATAACAACTTGTATTTACTTTCCGCTATAGAATACGAGTTGTAGAGATTGTCTATTAGTTTGCTTATGATTACATAGGCAACACTAACGATCCACGAGTGCTAAAGATCTGTCAAGGTCTCAGAGTTTACAACAGTTTTTTAGTTTGAAAAAGTTTAGTGGTTTTTGCATAATTTGGATCATTTCTTGTGTTAAAGTTTGAATTTTGAGTGTACTTTTGTGTTTAGAATCATTGTAAGTGCTTGGGTTTTGATTTGGAAAGCTTGAATCACTGTGGTTGGGCTTGTTTTGGATTGAAAAGTGTGTTTTTGAAGTTTTTCAAGGTACCGACTTGAGTCTCGTTGTGAATTTCTTCGTAGCGACTTGCTTCAGTAATTTCTAGCGAGTTGTAGTGTTAGTCGTAGCGACTTGAGCTTAGCGACTTGTCTATTGAGACAAGCCGACAAACAGTACAAGTTAGTGGATTCTCCACTACGTCTAGTGACTTGGAGGGGTAGCGACTTGCTTTTATTATTTCTAGCGACTTGTCTACTTAGCGAGTTGCTCTTTAGCGACTTGTCAGCTTAGCGACTTGTTGCTTTAGCGACTTGTGTTTAGCGACTTGGTTCATAGCGACTTGTGTTTAGCGACTTGGTTACTCTAGCGACTTGTCTTGCTAGCGACTTGTTGACTCTTCCCGACAAAACTTCAAACGGCCATAACTTTTGAACCGTAACTCCGTTTTCAGCGTTCTACCCATCAAAATGACCGTGAGAACGAGGAGAATGGCATGCCGAATGAACTAAAGGGTCAACCTTCGAGGCCTAAATCCGCTTCGAACAGAAGTTATTGAGGTTTTTATGTTTTTTGACCTAAATTTCTCTGTAAAAACGGGCATAAACCAAGCCAAATCTCAACCAAACAACATCTCTGCTAATCCTTCAAACAATAATATGTCCTAACACATAATTGTATTTCATTGTGTCGATCCATCAGTCATCTTAATACATTCCATTGATCATTGCTTAACGGTTTGGTCTTGATCTTAGTAAAATCCCGCGAAAGATTCTATTTCTCGGTTTAAATCATAGACTTGTAAAATCCCGTGCCTACTACAACATCATGTCTTACACTACTGACCCAGTGATTTCGGAAGTACTTAAATTGTATGATGTTGGGGACAACAATGATAATGTATGCTACACTGAACGGTTAAAGATGTTTGAATTAATCAATGAGGATGTGAGATCTTCATGTTCTGAGTACAATGAGAATGAATTACACCTACTAATGCTACAGACTGCCTTTCAAAAGGAATGCTGCATTATACCCTATCAACAACTTCACTCTCACCTCATTAACGGGTACATTACTGTTGAACTTAGAACAATTGGAACAACAACTTGATAAATAAAAAGTTCAAAAGGATAGTTCCAGTGCTGCACTTCAAGTGATCCACAACCAATTTCAGTCATTCATCAGTGGGGAATTCACATCAGATTATGATCAAGACATGACTGAAATGTCTTTCAAGAGACACACTGGAATGGAAATTAGCGTGTTCATAGAGACACTTATCCATCTCATAGATAATGTAGAGAAGTATATTGTGGGAGTTACTCAGAAAGATGAAAAAGTGGATGAGTGTCTGGTGCAGTTGAGAGATAGTTGTGATGAGTTAGGTAATGTATCAGTTGAAGAATCGGGTGTTTCTGAATGTAGAATGTCAAAGACAACAAATGATGATGTAACCAGCTGTCCAGTTACTCCTAACACACAAGAAGTAGATGCTGAAATTAGAAATGGGAATGAATGTAGTGTTGAGTCGGGTAAAGCACCAGATGATGGATCAATTGACACTGAATATATAGGCTCAGAGATAGATAAGCTTGACACATCCAGCGGTCCAGTGACTCTTGTTACACATGATGTGAATACAGATATCAGTCTAGAAATTGAGCAGGTGTCATGTAATGAGGTACCCTTTACTGTTCAACATAGTGCATCTGCTAAAGTACTTAAAGTAACTAATCATGATGCTGAACATGACTTTGGTAAATGTTCTGTAACTGAGGCTGAGTCTAAGATTAAGTGTTTCCAAACAAAAGATATGGTTGATAAAAAAGTTTTTGATGAACTTTCAAACAAATTCTCAAATCTTGAAAAACATTGCATTTCACTTGAAATTGCAATACAAAGTAAAGAAGAAAGCTTTCAACTTAACAAACCATGTAAAAATCCGGAATTTCCTGAATTTCATGAATTTTTTGAAATAAACGATTTAAAAGCTCAGCTTCAAGCCAAAAACTCGACTATCAACAATTTGAAGAAACATATTTCTGATATGCATGTGAAAAGTAATTTGGTTACAAGTAATTCTGATATTAATGCTATTGATGATATTCAAATGAGAAATGATGAATTAGCGGTTTGTATGGCCAAATTACTAAAGGAAAATGAGTCTTTGAGAAAGCATCACATAGAACTAAGTGACTCTGTCAAAGAAGCTAGATCTAAGTCAATAGAACAAACAAACTCTTTGATAGCAAAAATTGATGATCTCAAAGCTCAACTTCAGGAAAAGAGTTTCGCTATTGTTGCCTTAAAGAATGAGCTTAGGAAAACTATAGGGAAAAGTGTGAACACTAAGTTTACAAAACCATCAACCTTGGGGAAACCAGTTTCTCATCCCATTAGAAACCGGTCCTTTGTTAGGCAGCCTACTGCATTTATATCCGAAAGACAAAAATTTTCAAAAACACGGTTTGCCTCCCAAGTTGATGAGAAACAAGTTTTGTCAAAACCAGTCACTTCACCTGAGTTACCTAAGAATAAGGCTTCTAGCTCCGTTAACCCTCAACAAGTAGCCACTTCTACTCCCAGCACCTCTAGGATTACTTCAAAAACAGTGTCAAAACCAAGCATTAAAACCCATAATTCATATGATATGAATGACTTGTGGAAGAACTATTATCTAGAAGAAGCTAGGAAAAAGGCACAGATTCGAAAATACGGAATTTTAGGTGCAAGACCTAGGGTGATGCATTCCACGAGATTTCAAGGCACTGCTAGTAGTAGTAAACCATTACCTAGGAACTCTCAAAAGACTAGGTGTTGGCTTGCATCTAAGAGTAGTTATATGAAGAAGAATGCTAAGCATGTAGAAAATGAAACTAGAAATTCTGAGTCTTTTCCGAATAAGAAACATTTTTCTAATTCACATGCCAAGGTACAATCCACTAAGCCTACCTTCATGGCTAAGGTTCAACATGTTATGAAGCAAAACAAACCTAAAACTTTGCCTAGATGGATCCGAACTGCTAAACATTTGGTGTATAGGAATAACGATAAGTCTTCCACTGTGCATAAGAATGTCACCAATCCTAGACCTTGCCATAAGTGGATTCCGTCTCGTAAAATGTTTAAGGATGTTGGACTTAGGTGGATACCTACCGAAAAGCTGTTTACCGATGACATTATCAAGGTTGACCGTGAAACCCCAAAGGGTTTGGATACTAATGTCACTAACCAAAATATATGCAATCAAGTTTGTAATATTAGTGCAGGTAGTCCTTACTCAGTTGCAGATACTTCGATCCTTCACTAAATGGATTGGCTTAAAGTATGGATTACAAATGGATTGATATCTCATAACTCACGGGTTCAAGTAACTCAATCTTGATATTCATTCGGCTATGACGTATGAACACAACAGTTCATGCCTCGTACTCTAAAGAAAAGAAAAGTGTACGTCTCAGTGCGCTTTATCTTCCGAAAAAGAGAAATCTTTTGATGACGTTTGAACACAACAGTTCAAGCCTCGTTCTCTAAAGAAAAGAAAAGTGTACGTTTCAGTGCGCTTTATCTTCAAAAGAAGAGAAATCTTCATTTTTATGACCATTCTCATCGACATTCTTAATCAACAAGCTTCATGTTTTTCCATGCTCATTCAATCCTCAAGTGGATCTTCGTTCATTGGTGTATACTCCTATTCACTTATTCAAATCAAAAATGGCAACTTCGGATGTAATTTTTAAGGGGGAGAAGAGTGCATATACTACATGTTGATAGATGCTTGAACTATGGTCATATGACTCTCCTTCAACGCCTAATGCTTCACTTACTAAGGATAACTGGGATTCATTGTTTGGGATTCATTGTTTTTCAAATGTATGTTTGATGAGTACTTCCAACCTCCAACAAATGTTGATCATCCAGTTTCTGAAGCTCATGCTCTGGTTCCTACTGACTCAACTGGTTCACCATCTAAGAAGTACTTCTCAGAATTCTCAAGAAACCTTATCTCCAATTACTTCACAAGGCGTTGATAATGACTATCATGATATTGTAATTGCACTATTGAATAATGATCCGCTTGATGAGTGTCTAAATACTCATCATTTTTGTACTGTATAGACTGCAAAATCATCTGAAAACACTCAGAAACACATCAAAATGATCAAAATATCACAAATCAGTGTTTTATGTGTTTTAAATGCAAAAATATCAAAATCAGATGAAAAACATACCAAATTTGCAAAAATTGCAGTTTTAGTCCCCCAAGTTTCAAAAATTGTCAAAAACAGTCCCTGGTAAATCTAAATAAAGGAAAATGTCATTTAAGGTCCATGGGATTCAAAAGTTGTCAAAACAAACCTTTGAAATGTAAAATTGCAAAATTACAACTTTGGTCCCTCAAGTTTCAAATATGGCAAAAATGGTCCTTGGAAAATTGGAAAATGTCAAGTTGGGCCCTTATACTATTAAAGCTTGTTACTTTTGGTCCTTTGAAACATCTTTGGAAAATGGCAGAAGTGGTCCTTGCATTTTGAGGATTTGCAAAATTGGTTCTTGTGTTATATCTTAACCAAATGGACCCTTTTATTAATAACAAGCCCAATCCAATAACCCATATACCCGGTCAACCCACCCATATACCCAGTCAACCACCCAGTCAAATAAACAAACACAAACCCGCCATTTCCTCCCTTCTCCTCCACTTGGCTCTCTGCAAAATACAACCAACACTCCACCCCCTCACCTATCCATCTTCTTTGTCCCCCCACCTCATCACAACTCCAAGAAACATTAAATGCTACCTTTACCTCTTCACTCAACCCCTCCAATGGATAACTCTTTTTGGCGCCAAAACAGATTAAACGGCCAAGATGACTCCAAATAATCCAATGGCTAATATTATTGGTGGGATATGCTCAGAAAGTCAAGTGGAAGCAATATGGATGTATATAAGTGAAGAAAGAGAAGCAGTAAAGGGTAGTTAGTTTTGTAGTTTTTCTTAATGTCGTTTTTTATATTAATGTTTTAGTTTTAAGTTCAAATGTTGTAATCTCATCTTTTATGTAACACAATTAAGCTACTTTACCTTTGTAATCAGTTTTACTAATCAATTCTCTAGTTTAGCTAAAATTCGTATTTTGTGTTTACTGTTGAATCCCATTTTCCAATTTTCATTGATAAGCTCTTAGAAGCTTAATTTTAAACTCAACATAGTATATTTACGTTATTTAAGTCTTTTTATAAGCTCAAAAATCATTTTCAAGTAAAATTGATCCAAAGTCAATAAAAGTCAAACATACAAGTCAAATCTGTTTAAGATGAATTTCTGATTGTAAGGTGTTAATGAATGTAGTTTTAAGTTTGTTTGATTCATTTGATTCTGTGTTAATCAGTTTTAATCAAGGTTCTTAGTTTTAATGCATGTTGGAATTGTTAAAGGAGTGTTTGGTTTAAGCTTTATCTCGGGTCAAAACCCATTCTTTACCCACTTTGACTCTCAAAGTCAAAGTGGTTAAAGGTTTAAACAAGCTTTTAAAGTTGTATTTAGCTTAGATTACAAGAGTGTACAAGTTTTGGCTAAAAAAATCTCATGTCTGTTTCTGCCTGCTCACGTAAAACAGCAGCTGTAGCTGCTGTTTGACGGCTTCTCCACGGCTTATTTTTGGTCCAAACCTCTTCCAAATCACTTTTCTTGTATTTTCACATACCCATCTCAACATTTGTTTACTTTATTTGGCACTTAGGATAGTTTTGGTTAGCTCAAATTGCATTACAATTCTGTCAAAAACCACAACAGCCACTGCTACAGTAGGCCTGCAGTCCCAATAGCAGCCTCCTTTTTAGCTTATTTAGGTTCCCCATTAGCTTATTTAGGTATCCTTAGTAGCTTATTAAGTTCCATAGATTAGGTTTAGTTAGTTTCTAGCTTATTTAGTGCTTATTGTAGTTTGTAGAATAGCTTATCATTGTATGCTCATGCCCTTTGTTAGCCTAAGATTCTAGTTTAGCTTATCTCTTAAACTGCTTATTACTCCCCTATTTTAGTGCTTATATCCTGTAAATCTAGCTTATTCTTGTTGCAAAACAATGCAAGTGCTTATTTACATGTCCTTGTGCTATTTCATGGTTTTCACTTAGCTCTTAAAAACTGAAAAGGGTGTTTGTTTTAGCCACTGTCACCAACTGTTGGAGTTAAGCAGTTCTAAACTGCTTATTCTAAAAGTTTTGGACAAAGTGTTTTCACAAAAAAGTCTTATTTTGGTGTTATAAAAAAGTTTCAAAAAGAAATTTTGAAAAAAAAATGGTTTGCAAAAAGGTGCAGGGGTGGGATTCGACCCCCTGACCTCTTGCACACGACCACAACACCACACCACATAACCAACTGCCCTAGGGTCTTTTCAGGTTTATATTTGCACTACTTAATACTTAACCACATTAAACAGTTTTAAGCTTGTTTGCTTAATTAGCTTATTATTAGCTTATTTCCGAAAACAGTACCCAAGTTTTTTTATTTTTCTCAAAACCAGTTTTACTTAAAGTATTTTCTGAGAAATTTTCAGATTTTTATAAAATCATTTAGTATTTTTTATAATTAAATTAGATTAAATTAGTTTTTAAATCATAATAAATAATTTAAAACTCGAAAAAATACCCGGCTTTTTCCTAAAATTTTCTTTTGTCATATAGTACGTAAGAAAATTAGTTTTACACTCATAGGCCTTTTATTTCATAAATTTTACGTTTTATCTTGCGCTTCAGCGTAATTTTTATACGTAACGCTCGTTTTAGTTTTAAGTAACGTTATTAAATAATTTGAGTTTACGTTTTAGTTAATATAGTTTATTTAAGTTATTTTATTTTATAAAATCTCAAAAACAACATTTTAAATATAGTGATAGCGTTTATTTAATATCTTTTATCTTTTTAATTTTCTTAATTTGCATTTAAGTCGCTTTTATTTATTACCTTTTTCAGTAGTGTAATTATTCAATCCTAATCCTTTCTGATCGCTATCATTAGTGGTCATTATATCGTCTGATCATGTGTTTAACACACCATTGAGTCTCCGTGGGACTTAACGACCCGGGAATCCATTGTATTCTCTGATCTTCATTGCATTCGTGCCTGAGCAGTTTTAAGTCTGTTAAGACTTGACGGTTTGGCGCGAATCAAAATTTTGGCGCCGATCCCCCACACTAAGATATTGCTAGTCCCTAGCAATGATTTGAGAAAACATAATGGATTTTAAACTCTTTACCAAAAGCCATCACTTCTGGAGTAGCCAAATGTTTCAGTTCAAGTAAGAACCATGGTACACCTATAACCATGTGATTTTGAGCAAACCACCAGCTTTCAACGGATTTGATTTTGTCTTTACCAGAAGCCGTACCCTTCTGGACTAGCCAACTCTTAGATAAATTATCAATATTATCTTTGGTGAGCTGATTACCAATTATGGATTTTCCACTGCCTTTACCACAAGCCATAACCTTGCGGGCTAGCCAACTCATTATCTTTTGAGGATGATGGGGAGCTGAGAACCATACAATTTTGGGCAAATTGCAAGCCATATAAACGGATTTGAGACATCTTTACCAAGAGCCGTTTGCTCCTGGATTAGCCAATCCTTTAGTTTATCAAACATGGCGGACTGATAACCAATTGAGTAAGTGTAAAACACTTACTCCAAAAAAAAAAATTTTGGCCAAAAACGGGGGAATTGGGTAGATAATATATGAAATTCGTGAGAATTCCCCCCCACACTTAGAAATGAATATTGCCCTCAATATTCAAAGTAGCGGTTGTTATGTCGAAACTAAGAACGTAAAAGGGAAATACTACGGCCATTATTTTAAAAGAAGATTTTTTTTTTTTTTTTTTTTTTTTTTTTTTTTTTTATGAAACTTATATATATATAACATGTGGGGCATCACCCCCACACTTAGGTGGTAGAAAGGGGTAAGAAGACAGAATTATGGGTGAAAACCCATATGGTGCGTGCTACTGTTTTTGATTTCCGAGTCGCTAGCTTGACTCGACCCCGAATTCATTGGTTCATGGGGAAGCAAAGTGGAAGAAACAATCTCCATCGGACTTTCATTCAAGATGTTTGGATAAACATTGAAGCACGTGAAAGTTCCACACCGATGAGATAAAAAGAGACAGAGACAGACCCGGCTCACAGATGGTACATGAAAATGCCGGGGTCAAAGATAGTGTCCTCACTCCCGAAGGAGTGAAGAAGAGAGGAAGTCACATCATAAGTGAGGAATGGAAGAAAGATGTTGATAACAATCAAGATCCATTCTTCATCCTCAAATGTAGACATGTCGGGAGGAAGGGTGAAGGTAGTATCATCAATAAGCAAACTCTTATGATAGAGTACACCTTCCTCCGAGCCAATATCATCCTCAAGATCAAAATGGAAATGATCATATTCCGGAGGAGATATGTCATGAGAGAGTTCACCGGAGAACTCTTTATGAAGAGAATCATTGGAAAAAGCCTCAAGCTCGGGCTTGTCCAATGTAGAGTCACTATCCACAACGGGGATAGGAGATGACGCTGACTTAGCACAGAATGATTCGATCTTAGAAACGAGGAGATTTATATTGAACAATTGTTCACGAAGTATCTCGTCCTCAATTTCCAGATCATCAGAATTTCTCACTTCCTCTAAGCTAACTAGCTCAAAAGGTAGCTCCTCGACATAATCGATGTCTCCATAGGATAAAGAATCGTCAAACGAAGTACAATCGTTATCAGAATTGGAGAACATTTCGACATGATCATATGGAATGTCAAGAGGAGGAGAAGAATTGTCATCAAGAGGCTCATCACACATATTACCAGAGATAACCTCAGACTCACTTGGGGTTGGAACAAGGCTTTCAACACTAGACGATTCCATTTCTGGAATAGTGCTAGAAGGCTCGTCCCCCATTATGAGAGAGTCAATGGAAGCTTCGGGTGTGATTTCAGTTGACAAGCTCTCATAATATTCCTTTACTTGAATAGAATCCTCATCATCATCGTCATCATATCTGATTCTTATATTCATCTGCTGAAGCTTACACACCATTCTTTTCATTTGTAGTTTCTTTCGAATGCGTATTTCTTCAGAACTTTGAGGAAGATAACACTCCTCGTAATCATTGAGATGCTGTGAAGGCTCGGAAGTCTGATGACTGATGGAATACTGTGGAGGTTGGAAATTGTCAAAACCGGGAGAATTGGAATTTTGAAAATTTTGATTCATCGGTTGACAATCAAAAGTCGCATGAGGACCCTCGCAATTCTCACAACAGAGATAATTGGGAGAATAACTTTCACCAAAGTTCTGATTGTAACACGGTTCCGGCTCATAGACAAGCGGGACCCGTGGTGGACAATCAAAACCATAATGAGAATCATTCCCACAAAACTCGCATGAGTAGGATTCGTATTGGGGCTGTGGAGGTAGGTAGGAAAAATCGGGTGTTTCATTATTTGAAATGGGATCGGGATTACCGACAAACTTGTCTCCGAAACCCTCATTGGTACATCGCCGACAATTTCCACCGTTAAATGGACCTCCACACCAGGAACATGTCGAAAACCATGACATAAAGAATTAAACAGATAAGAGGGATAAGAGATGAAGAATTAAACGGATTTGAGGATAAAGAAATGTAGAATTAAACAGATTGGAGGATAAAGGATGGATATTTTTGGATTTTTTGAAAAATAGGCTATAAAAACAAAGAATGAAAATATTTTTGGTGTTGCTAACACTTCAGAAAAAGTGTTAATGAACTTTTTGGATTTTTGAAAACTTTACAAAAAACTTTTTACACCGCTCTTTGGTATTCCTTTGCCAAATCTTCACAGATTATTGTTCATGAATAATGATCCGCCTTTGGTATTCCTTTGCCAAATCTTCACGGATTATTGTTCCTCTCATTGTGCATGCTATAAATCAACCACATGAACATTAAGGAAAATGACTACCTCATCCGCTCGAAGACATTATTGGTGAATCTTCCAGATCAGTCTCTACATGTATACCTTTAGGAAGAATGCATTGATGCTGAGGAATCATTTGTTCCGGTTCATTCAGTGGGTCAATGTACATCCGATTGTATGTTTATTCACGTGTTGGGCATTTGACACAAGTTGATTACTTCATAGTTAATCATTTATCACTTATTTGAGATTAAAGTTGACTTTCTACAAAGACGTGTTCTTATTTGATAACTTGCTCGGGCTTAAGAATTTGAGTTGAAGACTTGGTTTATCTAGTTACCAGTAGTCGGGGTGGATGGTTGAAGACCTGGTTAACTATCACTATTATGAGTTACGTTGTTTTACTCAGTGTCACACGCTTTGACGGTGTGGATAATCGCAAGAGGTGTGGATAATTGCTTAAGATACAAATGTGGTGAATTCGACGTCAGGTTCAAGTTTGGTATATCTGGTTTTCTTCAATAGTGGTCACTTCAAATTGTCTACATATGGGTTGATATAGATAGTCAGAGAGAGTTTCTGTAGCAGTTGATTCTCACATGATTCATTTGAGCTAATTTTTTGTTCTTCTCTATTTCAAGAATATTTGGTATGTACAATGTGTTGCTGATTCTGAGGTATCAAAACCAGCAAGGGGGAAGGAGACATACATCTAAACACACAACGAGTACACGTGATGAACTTAATACTTCTTCTCTATTGAAGTAATCCCGGGAAAGACAAATGTCATAACCATAGAGAAACTCAGTGTTTAACTCGTAGCCTTTAGTGTGTTATTCCAACTATTTGGGGGAAGGATGTATTATTCCAACTATTTGGAGGAAGGATATACCATTCCAACTATTTAGGGGGAAGTGGTCTCTAGATACTTTTGGTATGTGTTAACTCAGGTTTCAGTAAAAAAGAAATATGAGAAGATTGTTTTATGTGTGAGATGATACGTAGCTGATCTATCTTGATGATATAACCCCGAACGGAGAATATCGATTATCATTCTTAAGAGGAGCAGCTGGATTAATGATAATGGTGTGCTACTTTGTGCACCTGGCTAAGGCAAGCTTGAAATAGAGCTTCGACTCTGCTCAACAAAGAAGGCTTTCGGTTTGGGGGGAAGCTGCCAAAGTCTCACTTTCAGATGGTTCAATTTCTTTCTTCAATGCAAGAGCCTCGGAAGCTTTGGTGGTGAAAGTTTTAGGGATGATGACTTCTATCTTCTACAACGGGGCTGCTCGATATCCTTATCTCGGTACTCGTATCATCATCTTCATAAACTATATCATCTACTCTATCTTTGTATATATTTTTCAAAAACAAAATACAAAAATATAAAACCAGAAAAAGAAAATAGAAAATTATAAAACCAACAAAAATCCATAAAAAATTTGAAAATTCAGAAAATACCAAAAATATTGTTTTTCTCAAGACATGTCTTCTGGTATCGATAACATCTACGGTCTTAGAAATGTCATTCAATAATGGCACGAGACTTTAGATGAAGTTCGAGCAGAAGGTGTAAATATTCTTTTCTAAACATGTCCCAAAAAATGGCTTACAGTTATTTCAGACTGTAACCCGTGCTTAAACTATGGCTTGCAGTTATTTCAGACTGTGACCCGTGATAAACCTATGGCTTGCTATTATTTCAGATCGCAACCCGTTCTTCAAGAAAGGAAAGTGCTACGCTAAACCAATTTTCAAATATTTCGTGCACTTATCCTAAAACAAAAAGAGGAAAGTATGTCAAAGGACTGTTGTTCCTACACAAATGTTTTTCCGTCTAAAATTCTTCAGAAAAATATTTGTTGTTCAAAATGGTGGAAAATGAGTTGCTCTAAAAACAATCAGATTCAGAGTTTTTATAAAAATTGAAAACTCAATCAATGACTTCAGCGCTTTTAAACTTTTCAGAAAAATAAGTCATTGATTGAGGGGGAGAATGTTTTCAAACCTATATCATCTAACGGGCTTTCTTAATTATCCTACGTGCTTAATTAAAAATGATATTTGCCTATGTCGAAGGACTAGGAATTTAGGATATGATTGTTAGGATTAGATGATTAGAGTTTGATAAACACATAAATCCCATACCTTATATGATATGATTGACATGTTGGATTGACTTTAATTAGTCGATTGCTGTTTGGGTGATGTCGACCACCATATATATGTATGTGTGTTCACTAACGTATGCAGGTATATTGGAATATAAGAATGTTCCCGATCCGGATCCCAAAATTGAAGATGATTGGATGCCGAAAGGAAAGGGTAACTATATCTTGGGTTGACAAATGAATAAACGGAGCTTAATTGGACTTCTATGGAGAGTTGACATGGAAAAATGCAACGTAAGAGGTCTCACTGCATCAGCAGATGGTGTTCTTCATCTGCAAATGAAGAAACGGAGCTTAATTTGACCTCAGTTGGCAATAAAATGCAACGTATGAAGTCTCACTGCATCAGCAGACGGTTTTTCTTCCAAGCCCTACAGCAACAACATAAGCTTCTCAACCACCTAACGTATCTTTGTGCAGGAAATTTTTTACCATTTTTTAAACAATTTTCAAATAATATTGTTTTTGAAAAATGGAAAAATATTGGTTTTGAAAATAAACTGGTCTAAATTTTGAAAATCACCGGACTTCATTTTATCAAAACTATAAGTCACTCAATCATCGACTACGGTCATCGATTGAGGGGGAGGGTGATTTAAAATAGATTATTTTCAAACAATATTTCTTCATAAAAGTCTGGATTGTACAAAATAAGTGGTGATCTAAAGATTTAATGTTATGTCATGGTATGATTTTTCTTTAAGAATCAAGATCTTTCAAAATGAAATTTTTTCTGTTCTTGTTTGATTGTGAAATTGTTTTATTTTACTTAAAGATCTCTTAAAAACTATCATAACTGACACTAACAATCTTTAATGTCTGTAATTGGTCCTCATCAGTCATCTTTCAAAATTAAATCTTGGCACGTCTTTCCCCTAAAATTTTCCAAATGATTTAAATCAATCGGGATCCAAAATCTCAATTGGTTTGAAATTTTTGATCGGGGGAGAGATCGTGATTTAAATCTTATATCGGTTTTAAAAGGGGTAATTGTTTCTAAAGCAATCCTTCCTTCATGTGCCAAACGATTTTGTAATACATAATGCACATGATTGTGGAGGAGCATTTAACCAAAAACCAAAAGAGTATTTAAACAAAGGCACATATTCTACCATGTTTTCTAAACCTTATTAAATCACTTGGGATCCAAAATCTCAATGGGTTTGATATTTTTGATCGGGGGAGAATCTGTGATTTAATAATGAAATTTGATAAAGGATGATTGTTTTGATTAAAAGTGCAAGTTCTCTCTAATATGTGCTAAACTCTTTCGTATATCGATGCACATATTGAGGGGGAGCGAATGGTTTCTATTGGCAATCGTGAAAAGTACTTCTAAAACCTCTTGCCTCTATGTGCAAAATGATTTTCAAATATCCAACGCACATATTGAGGGGGAGAATTTACCAAAGAAATTCAAATGGCTTTTCCTACGGAAATTGTGATCAAGAAATTATTTCAAATAACTCTTGCCTCCATGTGCTAAACAATTTCAAAATCATATGCGCATGTTGAGGGGGAGCATTTCTAAATGATCAAAACTATTAAGGTACAAAATGCTTTGGTCTCGTATCACAAGTACCTTGATTGTTTTTCCAAATGATTTTTCAATTGGTTTCATGAAGGAAAGAACAATACCAAAAGACCGACCAATTTACTTTATGCATGGTGTTATAAGGATGGTTAGGTTAGGTATTCGTTCCCATGATCCGACAGAAACGGAGAGATCTTCCCAGGGACAATCCACTAGATAGTGTAGAGTCTTTAGGAATATTGAAAAAAGGAGAAAAATGAGAAAATAGGAAGAGTGCGGACTGAGACAGAGCTAGTACTAGAATAAACCCAACAAGGTTCTAGTAATGAAGTCTCGGTAAGCACTGTAGGGGTTGAAGAATGAAAAAGAAATGAATGTGAAAAAGGGTGAAAAGAAATAGCCCTCCAATAATTCAACCTTAGGGCAGTAACCGGGTTCAATTCATATGCTACTGGTGGTTACCAAGGTAACACTGGTATTGAAGACAAGACGTCATGGACCCAGTGACGCACTGGACTAAACTTCCCAAGCTACTCAAGTTCCTCTTAAAAGGGCTTTTTTCATTCTCAAGGGGAACCAACATAATCTATCGACTTTCTCTTAGAGATTGTTGATATTGAAGAAGGAGACCCTCTCCCTAGTCTCCGACATAGGAACCAAATGTGCACAATCGAGTCTAGAGCCAAGAGATCATCCACAATATCTTATTAGGACACAAAATTAATAAAGACTTGCTATTTCAAACAATGTGGAAAGTAAGTATATATTGAGAGTCATACGCATTATCCTTGTGGTATTGCCAGAACATCCGAGTGATATGTAAAAGTATTCACGATGAAGATGGAAATCCTTCTAGAGCCAACATCAAACAAACTCTTGGTGGGTGACATGTGAGATCTTTCCTAAAGATCAAGCTTGTGACAACTGGATAGAAACAATGGGGCGATTCACTCGT
The DNA here is from genome assembly GCA_019973895.1 of Chrysanthemum seticuspe. NCBI lineage: Eukaryota > Viridiplantae > Streptophyta > Magnoliopsida > Asterales > Asteraceae > Chrysanthemum > Chrysanthemum seticuspe. The sequence continues at coordinate 281,721,866 of BPTQ01000006.1, read as the reverse complement.
GAATCAACCTTGGTCTAGGATTGGAATTGACTAATACTTTTGGAAAAACCGTTCGATGTGCAAACATTCTTTTCTCTAGCACGTCGAATGTGTATTCATTTTCAAACACAAAAAGTATCTCTGGTTGAAAAATACTTTTGGAAAAACCGTTCGATGTGTAAATCTCTTCTTTTCTCTAGCACATCGAATGTGTACTCATTTTCTAATACAAAAGGTATTTTCATTGAAAATTGATCTTTCTCATAAAACCTTCGTCGTATTGCAAAACTCTTTATTCTAAGCAATACGTGATTGTTTTCAAATCAATCTTTCATCAACCAGTGAATCTCAATTCGCTGGTTCACTCACTCCGTGTTGTCTTCTTTGAGACGTTCCGGTTTGAGAACAGCTAGAGCAGCAATGAAACCCTGTCAAGGAGATTCTTCAAAATTATACCTGATCACAGGCAGTACTTGTACTGATCAACGGGGAACCGTGGGTCGTGTACCTCAATTCAACGAAAGTGAGCAAAGACACTTTCGTGTATTTTATTGCTAACTGTTTTTTGCAGGTACATTTGGGCGGTTGCAGCTGATCAGAATTGAGAAGTCAATCCAAAGTCGCATGCTCACAACATCCACCCTTAATTGAAGAAATCATGACTAGTGCATATCTACATAACCTGTATCTGATATTTTTATACTATGCTTCTGCTACGCTGCTGCAAATATCATGAACCAGTAAAGCTTCCGCTACTCTGATGGAAAGATGTCATGATCCTGAAAGTGTGAGTATGTCAGTCCAAAATTCACAACATCACATGATGGCAACACAATAAAGGGTGATCCAGAGATTTATTGTGGCTGATGATCTCAAAGAAAGCTCGAAGATCATCAAGATGTGGATCAGTTCAAAGACCTCCACTGAAAGTACAAAACTATCGGAGAATGATGAGTCACTACTCAAGCACAAAGATTGTGGAATTGAAGAATTGAAGTCTACGAGCTTAGAACTGAAGACAAAGATTGAATGCTAGGATGCAAAATGTATTTCATGGGGTGACCTCCCTTAGGGGGAGATTGTTAGGAATTGGAAAATCCATAGTGAAAAGTCGGTCACCCCAACTCTAGTCTAGCATATGTTAGCTCGTAGACATTACATTATTTACTAGTTAGTTTGTTAGTTATTTAGTTTAGAGCAACACCGTGGAGGACGGACGGGTCTTTACCCACTGTATGCCTAATCCACAGTCCGAAGGAGGACGTGTAGTATGTAACTATAAATACCCTCTACCTCCCAAGGTAGAGGGTTGGACCTTTCATTCTAATCTAACCTTTTTCTCTTTTGTTTACTTTCTCTCTCTAGAAAGGCTACCATTCTACTTTCTCTCTCTAAACTCTTAAACCATACGCCCCATTTATGTTATGATATGATGTGTTTGTGAAATCCAATATGTTACACTATTGAATGCTCTCTTACCTTATTTTTTATATCCATTGTAGTAGGAAAGTCCTGACAACAATAGAAGAATGTGGTATAAACTCTATTTGTACAGTCTGCCCTACCCTTTGGCACATCAGACTTACCTGCCTGTGGGTAAGAATCATACTCACTGTAAAAGACATCATCAACCATCACAGGTAAATCATTTTCCAAATGCATCTCATCACTTATATTAGTGGTTGTTCATGCTTTACCTAACTCATTACTATGACTTACTTGGACCAAAGCAAGTTGTGCATCATTCTCCTGACAAGTATTCTCTTCATTTGCTTGGATTGAATCATCAACTGCATTGCCTAAGTCACTAGTCTCACTCACTTGGAACAGAGTAACATCAACAACAGGATCCTCTTCCATGTTATTGGCATAAACAGATGCGCTTCCTACTTCCCCTAAAGGCTTATCCTGAGTCAATTGAAACAAATTTACATCAACATCAGGCTCCTCAAACCTGTTATTGACATCAACTAGTGCTCTTCCTACTTTCTCTAACTGCTTCCCCTGAGTCACTCGGAACAGATTAACCTAAAAATTATCAGGCTCCTTAATATTATTGTCCTCATCCATAAGTACTAAAGCACGATCACTGTTATGAACATGTTGGCTAGAAAATGATGTGTCTAGGGTGAAAAATACAGGCTCAATGTTTGGAAAATTGCTAGATTCACCAATATAATTGAGGTCCATAGGTACTTGTGTAAGTTGCATAAAAGGATCTAGTGCAAGCTCATTATCAATATCATCTAAAACCAATCGTCTACAACAATATTGAATAGCAGCACTAGAAACTTTTCTACTATTTTCATCCATCTCCCAACAAACAATCTTAATAGATTGTGGGGATATTTCAGACAGCTCTAATCTTGTCTTACCTATTTCCACATACACATATATCAACTTATGGTCATTGACAAGGCCTTTCAACAACTTAAAATTAGCAGCTTCACGAAAACTAAACAATCCATCATACAATGTACTGCCAGGCTTAAAAAAGTAGTAATAATTGGTTTGTCCATTATCATAACCGATTTGGGTCATGAGAGCATCCATTTCATCAGCAGATACCTCATTGACTTCAACATAATCAACCTGGCATTCCTTACCTCCATCATATATTCTACTTGGCCAGTATTTGAATGTACCTTTATGATGGAACCTCATGTTAAAGGAACCCGGTCGATCCGCTATATAAAAAATGTAAAAAACATTGTTACGATAAACTTACCTAAAAGGGGAAAAACTTAAAGAATCGTACTAATATATAGGTGTATACAATTATATATATATATATATATATATATATATATATATATATATATATATATATATATATATATATATATATATATATATAACTTACCCTATCTCCTACAAAACTTACCCTATCTCCTACTTTCAGAGTTTTCCTCCTTCTCATGGTCATCAAAGAAAGGAGGTTCTCTGATTTGCCATAAACTAAATCAAAGGTTGTTGCTTGTTATTTTCTTACTTAGATTATTGAATTTGATGATTGACATTGCATTAGGGTTTTTTTGGGTAGGCTTCCGAAACAAGTTTGGGGATCACCAATGAGTACACAACTTAGTTATATTAGACATTATGGCAAAAAATTGGATTAGACATCTGCTACATAGTACATCAAGGTAATAAGACGATTCTACCCTCAACAATAAATAGATAATGGGATTTTATGGAATATAACGGGACTTTCACATGGGCATTAATGGTCAAGGGACTCATTTAGACTATAAAAAGCTTGTTTTGGACTCCCGACGATGAAAAAGGCAAGTTCCATCCCAGCGTGATGTTTCAGGACAAATTTAGGGACCAACAGTGTATTTTAGTCTTAAATGAATAATAAGAATTTGTCCCTTGACAAGCACTAAAATAAGAGTAACAAAGAAAAATTCTCTACAAAGTACTGTTTATTACAAAAAGGGTACTGTTCACAAAAAGGAACTCCATTTTGTTTGATACGTTATTTTCAGGATTGCGTGAAAGTAGCAGATTTATAGCAGCACACAAGAAATAAAGATTGGTTTACAAGATATTGAAAAATATTTGGTGTGGTGATAAAGATTGGTTTACAAGAAATAAAGATTGGTCCAAAAGGAAGATCTTCAGCTGTAATGTGCTCTCATTACTGTATGATGACTCCCCATTCTCAGTTTTAGCATTTTTGCTTTCAATGGGATATCATCACATGGTGATGTTTTAATATACATTGGTTGGTCCCTTTGTATGTTAATGATTCAGAGTGTGGGGATGTCTTTAGATTTTGCTTGCCCATCTGCTAAGACTTTGTTTTGGTGTTTGTCTTGTTTTTTCATCTTTGCTGTTTGGTTATGTTTTTCATTTAGTCATTGCAGTCGTTTTTGTATTTGATTTGGGGTTATTCAGTTTTGTCTTTGTTTGTTTCATTTGCTTTCTAGGCAAGAAATGGTCTTGGTAGGGATTTGTCCTACTAGTTACTTTTTCTTGTGCTTTTTTTTTGTAAATATTTTCGTTCATTTTATTTAACTTATTTTACCTTTGGATATTGAAAAATATTTTGTTTGGTGATAAAGTTTTTGATTTTGGAAGAAGCAAAAGCTTCAACCGAATAAAGACAAAAATAATTAAACAATAATTAAAAAAATTCATAAACACCCATTCACATAAAGGTTGATTTTGTAACTTTGGTTCTAAGAGCATTAGATGTGGTAACGCCTCATCCGACGTTATGTCGACGTGGCAGCTGTATTGGCAGCGTTATCATACCGCCCTCTCGGCGTTTCCAACAGGGTTGATGATGATGTTGCCCTATTAAGGAGTGTTGTTTGAAAAAAATAGACATTGGCAAAGCCAACAGTTTAAAATTAACTTTTTATGTTTTTTTACTCCCACTCTCTATATGGTTACCCTATTTAACTAAATTTTACACAAATCTTTCTAATAAAAAAACATATACTCTATACAAAAAAATCTACTTCCATCAAAACATTCCAAATATCTATTGGTTTGTTCACTTCCACACACTATTGAAGAAATCAGGGATGTGTTGAAAAACTATTTTAGGGGAATACCATTCGTAGAAAATATTATCGAATTAGCCGATGAGTTTAGCCAACATCGAGTGCTAAAGATGATCTGCAGAAAGCATATTAGGAATGCAAAGACCTTCCTCTTGAAAAATTAGTTGCGATTGACGCTTTTCAGAAGAAAGAAAGTTCAAAAGATTACGAGATTTATAATGATTTGTATAAATTGGCGAGCAAAATCCAAGACAACATCAGTGCCAAAGTTCGTTTGATGCATTTTTTTTTTTGTATTTTTTCAATTTCTTATTGTTTTTTCATTAACGCAATATAATTTTTATTTTTTTGTTAATGAATGATAAATTAAGACGTTTGTATTTTTTATCGTATTTTTTTTCTATTTTATATTGTTTTTTAATTATTGTATTGCAATTTTTAATTTATTTAATGAATGATAACTTTGTGTGTTTGAAAAAATGGAAAAACAAATAAATATAGTGGGTCTCAGAAAAGGTGGGTTATGAATGTCAATGAATGTTATGAGAAAGGGGTGTTTTTAGGTGTTGTGTTAAAAGTGAGGATGCTGATGTGACGCATATATAACATCGATGTAGCTTCACTTTTTGATGTTATGAGTGTTATAACACCTGACGCTCTAAGTTTTACCATATACATTTAAACTATTAATCAATAACAAAATAATAGCACGACTCATCTTTATTTGATAAATATGTAAATAAAATTATAGATTTATTTTTAAAAAACTTTAGCATTAAGAAGAAAATTAAGTTACGGTTAAAATAAGCCCCAATACTGTAATGCATATGATATTACTATATATTCTTAATCTGCAAAGTCGGTGGCAAAAATAAATAGTATCCGAGAGAATTGTTATATTCAAGCGGAAACCAACGTCGGTATATCAATTTATTTACAAGCTCTTGAGTTGGGTTATCGTCACACCTTCAGCCCAGCCCAAATGTTAGCCCATCCCTTTTTTTCCTTTCGTATTAAATATACCGACCTCCATTTTCTCTACACTGTTCTGGAATGCTTTCACCTACAAAATTCCAGCAAAATCGAAGTACGAAAATTATACTTTGTCCCCTGCGATTTAGGGTTTTGTTGTTTAAGATTTTGTAGTTGCCTAGGTTAATTGGTTATCGACGGCAGTTACTAAAAATTTGCTTTTAAGCTTCATGGTAATTGATTTAGGTTAGATCTCATCAAAAAAAGATCAAAAACGTAAAGAGCCTTATCTTTACCTGAGGAGATTGCTTTTTCAACCTAATTTGTATGGCCAGGTATTGTAGTTATGTTGCTAATTTGTGCTCTTCTTGGTTTTCAGGTTAGCCAACAAGAAACTCCAATTAATGGGATCATATTTGTGAAAAAAAGGTAAAATTATTTACCTATACGAGCTGCAGGTATCGCCGCGACCCTACTACTTGCCGGAAAATATAAATGACTGATATTCAGTATTTTGTTGTGCAGGTGGAATCGTTTATAAAATAATGTTTTTTTTTTGGTCGCTTTGGTAAGTCCAGTAAGCGCTGGTAATCACATCGCCTTTGTGTGCCTCTGATCTAAAACCTTCTGCAAACTCACTGTTGCGCCAGCGGAAGCAAAAGTGGATGCTGAGGTAAGGAATGAAAAAATGGCTATTTTCATGATCCAAGGTTCATCTTTTTTATAATTATGTATTTTTATCGATTGGTTTTTGTTTCATTGCAATTTCCGGCTCCAATTTATCAGTGGATCTTCCTAATTTACTTAAAGATACTAAACTTTGGTAGGTAAGAGACTTCTTTATGTTGGAGGTAGATTATTTTAGTGGCTACCCGGTGGTTGTTGTTTTGTGGAATAGGTGGACTTGAGATTGTGACCAAGTTTTCAGGGGTTTTGATAATCTGAGGTGAGGATGTTTATAATTTTGTAGAGAAATATTGTTAAAATTGGTAGTGATGCAGTCTTAAATTTTTTAGGCAACACTATGTTTGTACATACTGTTAACAATCGTTTGTAACCGTGAGTGTGAATAATTTGTTTTATTCTTTTGCAGATATTGGTAAAGGAGTGGATGCTCATATGGTGATGTCGATGGATGCAAGAGCCTATAGAGTGGAAAAGCAAGGCGCACTAGATACCGGTATAGCACGAATGTTGGCTGATCCAAAAGAGGTATGAAATTTTTGTTGCATATATTATTATTGTAGCTTAGTAAATGGGGTATATAATAAAATATCGCACTCCCGTATGTAGTATCCGGAAGATTAAGATACTGCACTGAGTTGTTTGTCATATAATAATTTCATTTTCTAATCTAGACGATAGTTGGCGTCCAGCAGGTCGAACTCCTTCCGTTCAATCCAACTAAATGCAACTATGTGCAGCTATACCTATCACTTACAGAAGATTAAGAATTAAAGGTATGCTAATTTGTTTCAAAGTGTATGAAATACTCAAATCTTGGATGTTTTGATTAATCTGTCGGTTATATGTGTTTCATGGTTTTATATTTATATTGATTTGTTGGTAATGCGTTTCAGGTTGTGGTTTGCACTCTGAACTTTTATGCGTCCGAAAGAGTAAGACCCTTTCGCTGCACTTTATATCCTGATAAATTCTTCTTTTGTAAACTGATGTAGGCCAGATTTAGGTGAAAGCGGTTTCATTACCTGAATGCAGTGTTGACTTACACAATTACGCGCCCTTCACGGATCCTAAGGTATATGTTTTTGCACTTTTGTTATGATAATGTCATGGGTTATATGTCTTGAGTTTCCTTGATCGTATATGAAAGTCGGGTTTCCTTGATGCTACCAACATATGTAACTATCACCAGTATGCAGGTATCTGATACCACTCATCATGGTTTGAGACGGAAGTTCGAGAATTTATCAAACTCCTCAATGTCAAAAAAGCGTTTGAAGGTGTAATAGCAGGTAACATGTTATTTCATGGTATTTGTTTGGGGTCTTTGGGTGTGGTCTTATGGGGTGTTGGGTTTTTTTAATGAGTGTTCGGATGTGGTATTATGGGGTGTAATAGAAGTTGTAATAGCCGATTAGCAAAAGTGCTTATTAGCTGTAAAGGAATTGTAAAAATCAGAGGTATGAACCAGCACTTCAAAAAACTCATTTTTTTTTGTTTTATCCAGAACGCTTATACTTTCTTGAGGAGCAGAACTAATTAATCCGAAACACCCCCTTTTCTTATTGTTTTAGGAAAATGCGGTACGACCAAATGCTTACTAGAATCTGTATTGTCTAAGAAATAAAACGGGTTGGGGTGGAAACATAAAGCTTGAAACAATGAATGAGCAAAAATTACATTCTCTTATTAATAGGTATTGTATATAAAGTAAAAAAGGGGTTATGCGCTCTTTAAGGGTGGTTGGATATGGGCTTGCGTTTGGACCCTATGTACTGCTACAGCAAAGGGCATCTGGTTGTTGCAGACCGTTTGATATTCAGATGCGGCAGGTTGCTGCAGCGGGTTGGAGTTCATAGTCGCTTATTGTTTTTCTAAAAGTTTTGAGTAAATTCGTGTCAACAGCCCATAATGTCTAAATGTTTCAGGTTCCTGTGATGTCAAAATATTGGCCAAGGCGCTTACGGACAGTAGCTTCAACTTCAAATATCCTGCTGCTGAGAGAACGACGGGATCTTGGCATGAGTCAAATAAGCTCGGGCAAGGAGGATTTGGTAACGTCTACAGGGTTTGTACCTTATAGTTAAACCTCCGGGTGATATCATACTCAGGAAAAATATAAAAACGCGTTGCAGCATGTTCCGAACCTAAATTTCTTTTCTAAAACGTCCGCCGCAACGCGGCGGGGGGTCATCACCTCGTTTGTATTATTTATGAAATTCATTAAATACACCTTTCCTAAAGATATAGTATTACTTATGTAACATAGGGTGGGCCTTGATGCATAGGGTGGGCCTTGACCAACCCAAAAGTTTTATTATGCGCATGTGTATTTTGTTGTGGTAAATTGATTAACTTGTTTTTGACCCACATATTAATAGACTAACTGGCTCATCCAAGTTAACATTGAAAAGTTTATGATGTTCGATTGAAAATATGAAATGAAGAAAACGAGGCACTGTGCCTCCATGCATTGCGACAGAGCTTTTTAGTTTTGATATATGTGTTTTCTAAATTACAAATTTTAGGTATTTATTTGTTTTGTATTTATGTCTTATATTTTATTGTGGGAAGAGGACTTTGGTTTTTTTTAAAAGAAAATTCATAAAGTAGCACAGATGCCTAGCTGCACTCTTTTTTCTGGATTATATTTTTCTCTCAAAATAGCCTAGGGCGACCTGACATTTAGGCAACTACTTTATATGCATGACACGTATCCAATTTTTTAAGTACACAAAGTACAAAAAGTACCGAGCGACTTGATTTTTTTGACGACTTGTACTTTGGGCTACTTGTTTTTTGTCTTTTGGTAAAAAAAGTGGAACACATGTCAAGCATAGAAGGTGATTGCGTAATGTTAGTATGCATGATAAGTTAGAAAGCTTTATTTTTGTTTTTTTTTTTTACTTTTTTTTATGTATGGTGGTATGTACTTATATAAGATACTATAGCAAGCATACTAACTATGTTAAAATATTCCTCGAGCCTTAGTTTTTTTTTTATTGTAATTTCTTTGGGTTACTTTCTTAGCCCTTAATCAGGCCCGTTAACCTTATATCTTATATCAATTATATTGGTTCTTTCACCGGCTATGACTCACCGAAGAGATATACGTATCTAAGAGACACATGTAACTTCATCATCAATACCATGGATTTGTTCCAAAAGATACCATCGATTGAATAAGCAGATGTTCTAAGAAACTACACAAATACAAATCCTAAAAGATCCCCATCCGAATTAGACTATTAAAACACTTAACAGTGGCGGCGCGCCAGCAACAATTACCTATGTGAGTGTTGTTTTGATGATTTAGAACTTTTTTTCCCAACTTTTTTATGGTTTTATGGGTTTTCTATACCTTATATGATTTGGTTATATCACTTATATGGGTCTTGATTGACTTTTAATTTTTATTTTTTAGGATTGTATATGGTTAGCCCGCGAATCCAATTTTTTTTGAAGATGAAAGGTATGATTTGTGTACTGATATCATCATTAGCACTATCTCAACCCAAAATATTCTCGGTAAGTCTCCTACTATTTATTAACCGGAGTTATAATCGCTTTGTCAAGATGTAGTACCACGTCTAAAAAAATTAAATTTACTAGGGTCATATCATTAGTGGGAACAAAAAAGTTTATTAAATTTATTTTGGTCACGTTGTTATCGTTGTTCAAACCTTTTGCGTTGTTGATTTTCAGGTTGAGAACTTTCTTCCTGAGCATATTGTTTCTAATGGTCCGCGCATTGAAGTAAATTGCCACATGGATAGGTTACTAACCACTATTTTGATATGCTAGACATGATGGTATGTGCATTGAAGTACAAGCTGTTGAAAATATAAAGGTTAATGAACTTGCGCGATGTAAAAAAGCGACCCTTAAATTACTTTTAATATAGAATCAATTAAGATGGAACGTTTTATGCATAATTAAATACCCGGCCTCACCGTGTCGACTATCATAGTTTAACCTACTAATACAGCTGATTCAGGGTTGAGGGAAATCGACTGGAAAGTGTGGGCTGACTTGCGGGCTACCATGCATCTGATGAATGTCTTAACAAAAGTGGAAGTGTGGTGAGCTGTTTTAACTTTCAAATTTTCTTATCTAGAAATATAGGGTGACACATTATAGAAGTGTATGAATACGTGTGTAAGCGATGATGAACCTGATGTTATGATAGCAGTTCGTTATTTACATACCAGTCGTCACTTTATATTATGCAAATATTATGGTTCTTCTATTCTTGCAGGCATACATCTCAGGGCAGTAAAATTCAATGAAATTGGACATCTAAATTATAAAGCAAAGCATTTATTTTACCCACCAGAGAAGAAGAAATTCAAATGGCGCTGTGGTTTTTAATGGGCTTCTGGATTTGAAGTATACACATCAAACAGTAATGGCCATCTTAACCTCTGCCACTCAATATGAATATAAGAATTAGTGATAGCTTACTGTATCAAATAGGGAATATTGTTGGATGTTGGCGGTAAAAATTTATTGCATAAGTGAATAGGGGATGTTGTTATGTAGTTGGGGTTCCATCGGGCGATTTGTTACATTTCGCATTTAATCTTTCTGCTAACTTAAATATCCTATTGTTTTATATATCCGCATTAATTTAATTCTTAATTGCGGTGGTGGTTCATGCATTGGCAGCTAGATAAGGGCGCAAGGTAATGGCTGAGAAGATGGCCGCTTTGGCAGGACAAAGGGCATAAGAGGAAGACAGACACACCCTTTATCGGTTGCTATCCTTTCAGATGCTTTTCAATGTTATACCACCAAGCTTGATGATATTACTATTGTCGCTTCCTGTATTACTACATCAAAGAAAGTATGTCCTCTCCTCTTTCTTTTCAACACACATGTATTATAATTATTTGTAGACGTGGCTAAATAAATGGGTCAGCATAGCTGGAAAACGGGTAACGTATTCCAAAACATGCTCGGTGTGAAGTTAATATAAATTACTACGTGTATTATGTGACATTAAAAAGTTTTAAGGGCTTGCAAATTAGTCCGCGCAAAATATTAAACTACAATATCGTTAGTAAAAAATGATTTTTTTCTGTCTTTGATGTTGACCCTGTTTTGTGTACCTTCTTAGGCCCTATATGGAACTACCAGTATATAGTGTGTATATGTTTGATATATCTATTTCCGTTATATTTTTATTCTCATTTCTTTTTTTACACTTCTATCGTGACTGAATATGTATGCTTATATACTATTTTGGATTCTTAATGGTTTTGTAGGCGCGGATACATAGAAATATGCTCATGCAACCAATGTGACTCTCAACCTGCAAGGTACGCTATGAATTCTTATAGGTAACCTGCTATAGAAACAATTTTCCCAGTAGCAATGTCGGAGCATACGAGACATTCAGTGAAATCGAATAACGCACAAGTTGTTAGGTAATTAAGCATAATTTTGTTGGTCATTCAAATCAACTAATGAAACAGATATTTTACTTCTAAGAAAAATTATTAATTACCTTTGTTTCTATGTTTACAAACTCTAATGCAACTACCTGTAGGCTTCTAATGAACAGTGTCGTTAAGATAATAGCTATGGGTTACATTAGCCTCTGTTTAGAGAGTGGAATTTTTAAATGTTTCCCTTACTTGACAAATATTCAGGATCATAATCGTTCTTTTTTTGACTCTTAACAGTTTGAGAAATACTTGAATATATTTACTCAGTTAAGGTGGTATTGTAGCATCATTTTATATCAATTTCATGTCTTATTTCAGGCTTACTACTTGGTCGTGCCGTTTTCAATCAAGAAACATGTGCCTAGAAAGATGGCTGACTTTTAAATTTCGTTTTAGTTGGAGGTGAAAATTCATTTGAAGGTTTATCCCATGGCTGATACGTGATACCTTCTTATCCCCTGCAGTGTATTCATTTTAATATCTGATAAATGCGTCTTTGTCCTTCCACAGGTACACATCACCACTCATTTGCATAAATCTTCATTCCATTTATCAGCTAATCCTATGTTAACGCGCTAATAGAGCTGAAAACAATGATATGCAAAGACACAAGTTGTTGGGGAAGTGGGTCTTGAGCTACTAGATACTCAACTGAACCCTGCTGTTAGGGAGCTTATCCGTATCTTAGTACAAAAACTTGTAGGTCAGAATATGCTGGTAACATTCTATGATAACCATATTAGTATGTGTTATTGGTTCGGGATACTAGCATGTTAGCCGTTACCAGCCACATGACATGCAATTTTGTGTAATGGCCTTAATGCAAAACCTTTATGCTATTCACATATATGTTATGATCCATGCACACAAACATGGAAACTCAATACTGCCAAGAACCTCCGCCGCAACGCGGCGGGTTCCATTCACTTGTTATTAGTATAGGTTGTATGTCTATTAGTATATATATGTTTTTTACGTAATTTTCTTTTCTTTCTTGGCTTTTATAACATTTCTTTTTTATAATGGGCTATAAGCCCATGTTATGAGTCCAATATTTGCTGCCTAATCTTTTTGTTTAAATTTTTCCTTATACCTATTATAATAGTTGATATAAAAGATAATGATCGGTGTTTTTATTCATGTACATATAAGACTACATTATAATATTAACGTAGTTGTGTATTTATAAGACTATAGTATAATATTAACATATGTATCTGTGTGCATGCAGGTTTGTATAAAACTACAATATAATATTAACGTAGACTTGGACAACGTGGTGTTAAACATCTTGCCTTCGTCTGTCTCTAGTTGAATCAGTGGCAAGCCCTGAGGGGATTGCCTATGTCGTATACCTCCCTGCTACTCTTTTTATCTTCTCTGCTGCAATCCGAACCAACCACCATAATAGAACATATGTGACTTATTATTATCATTATCATATATACTATAGAGCAAGACATGCTCTCTTCACATGCCATGTGTCAAGCATTAATTGTCAACTTTCGCAAGTTGGCAAAAATAACCCCTAAGGTTTAAGTGTCGTTGCAAAGTAAGTCCTTTAGCACTAATAACTTTCGCAAGTTAGCAAAAATAGCCCTTAATGTTTATGTGTCGTTGCAAAGTAAGTTCTGTAGCATTAATTGCTATCTATAGCAATTTGGCAAAAATAGTCCCTAAGGTTTAAGTGTCCTTGCAAAGTAAGTCCTTTATAGCCACGAAAATAGTCCCTAAAGTACAAAAGCAATCCCGCTGCATCGCGCGGGTTTCCACACTCGTATATATACTAAAGATGGGGAGTGTTGTTTCCCCAAAGTGCCTAGCATTAAATGCTAAGTTTCACAACTTGGCAAAAATAGTCCTTGAGGTTTAAATATCGTTGCAAAGTAAGTCCTGTAGCATTAACTGCTATCTATAGCAATTTGGCAAAAATAGTCTATAAAGTTTAATTGGCGTTGCAAAGTAAGTCCTGTAAAATTATATATATATATATATATACTAAAGATGGGGAGTATTGTTTCCCCAAAGTGCCTAGCATTAAATGCTAAGTTTCATAACTTGGCAAAAATAGTCCCTGAGGTTTAAGTATCGTTGCAAAGTAAGTCCTGTAGCATTAACTGCTATCTATAGCAATTTGGCAAAAATAGTCTATAAAGTTTAAGTGACGTTGCAAAGTAAGTCCTGTAAAATTAATTGCTATCTATAGCAACTTGCCAAAATTAGTCCCTAAGGTTTAAGTATCATTACAAAGTAAGTCCTTTGAAGCCAATCCCGCTGCAACGCGCGGGTTTCCACACTCGTATATACTATTGAGCGGGGCATCACTCCCTCACACGCCATTTGTCAAAAGGAAATTCACTCAACATTAATTGTTAACTTTCGCAAATTGGCAAAAATAGTCCCTGAGGTTCAAGTGGCGCTGCAAAATAAGTCCTGCATCATTAATTACAATCTATAGCAACCTGACAAAAATAGTCCCTAAGGTTTAAGCGACGTTGCAAGGTAAGTCCTGTAACATTAATTGCTAACTATAGCAACCTGGCAAAATTAGTCCCTAAGGTTTAAGTGTCGCTACAAAGTAAGTCCTTTTAAGCCAATCCCGCTGCATCGCGCGGGTTTCCACTCGTTTATTATATTGGAATTGTGCGCGAATAGTACCTCGTCTTTTCTTTTCTTCTTTCCCTTCTTGCCCGTCGAACCGAAATAACCACATGACAATGTTAATTGTTTATATATAATTCAAACTTTCATAGAATTATACGTCTTTTGCTCATGTTGTTTCTTTGCTTCTTCCCAAAATAGATGACTACAAACTCTAAGGTAGATTCTAAAGTTATTAAGTAGGTTAAGCGTGTGTTTCGAAAGTTCTTTTTTTTTCTTTCAACAATATATATATCAAACTTTAATTTTTTTTAATAAAATCATACATATCTCAAAAGCATGTCAATATTGGGTTGTTCGAAATCCAGATGCCTTTTCATCTGAATTTTTTATTAGAGAAATCGCTAGATATTTGATAAATAAAATGTGTTATATAAAAAAGTCGCAAATAGCAAAAAGTTTCAGGTAGTTTTCGTATGTCCTTGCATAGTCTGGGGCTGTATTGTAAATGTTTCAGTTTTTACCACAAAACAACGTCGCATGAAACGATAAATGACATATAGCCTAATTGTATATGCATTTCTACATATACTTTTTGACTATTGTTTTGTTATTTTTCTTTCACGTATGTAAAACGGTAACCTTTTTTTAGATGATTAAAATACAAATTTTTGAACATAAGACTTATATATTACATTTCATTTTATTTTTTTTATTATTAGTTTTGGTTTATCTAACTAAAAAAATCATAGCTTGATGCAAAATGAACATGACTAACATAACACTAAGTGAGTAGCAACTTGAAAACAAAGAAAAAGATAAACGAAAGCTTAAAACAACACCAATTCATCAAAATAATGTTATACTGAATAATATTTTAGCATCGACATACTGTTAAAACATTAGTATAGGTGTGTTATGATACATTAGTATAGGTAAGTGAAGCCTAGGGTAGGTCTTAGCCAACCCAAAAGTTTTATTATATGCATGTGTATTTTATTGCTATATCTTGATTAACTTGTTTTTGACCCACCTATTAATAGACTAATTGGCCCATCCAAGTTAACATTTAAAATTTATGATATTCGATTGAAAATTTGAAATGAAGAAAGAAAGGGAGTTTGCCTTCGTGTGTTACGGCGGAGCTTTTAGGTCTTGATATATGCGTCGTTTGAGTGACGAATTTTATATATTTATTTGTTTTGTATTTATGTCTTACTTATTTATTTTGTGGATGAGTAATTTGTGTTTTTTTATTGTTTTTATTTTATTTTATTTATAATTAGACTAAAATACACCGTTGGTCCCTAAACTTAGCTCGAAGGATCGCGATGAGACGAAACTCGCCTTTTTCATCGTCGGGGGTCTCTATTTCAAGGTTTTCACTCGCTACAAGTCCTTTGACCAAGTCAACATCTGATTTTTGTTTTGTAGTCGAGGGTATTTTAGTCCATACACATTTATACTTTTATAACACATTTATATTTTACCCCTTCATCTTTCATCCTCTTCATCATCTACCCAAATCATTCATTTCCCCAACAATCATCATCTCCCCAAATTTCAAACACCCCCATCTTGCCTTACAAACCTGTAACGAGTACGAGTGCTAAATAATCATTTGTTTGAATATTTGAATCAATTCCATTTGTTTGAATATTGGAAGCTCAGACTTTTTGAGAAGGCCAACTAGCAAAATGGTATTTATAAGTTACTCCATTTTCTTATATTTTACCTGCTTTAATAAAACTACGATGACTGATTTTAATTATGATATAATGATGTTAATGACTTATCAAGTGTCTTAATGGTATTGAATTACTGTATTGCCTTGTGGTAGCTTCCATTTCGATAATCCAACTGCTTGTGATTGTTATGATATCTTTGATGCAAGATCTATAATCAAATCTTCGTAGTCAATTTGCTCCAACATAAACTTATTTTATTAATGAGCGAATGAAATTACGTTTGATGATAAAGAATAAAAGAAAGTTGTATAACTGTATCACACGTTCTAAAATTGTAATGTTTTTGTTTCATAATTTTTAAATTGGCTTAGCTCACAAAATCACATGGAGAGACCAAAAAAAAAGGTTATTTGATGAAAAAGTTGATAAAATTGATAAGATAATAGAAGAGAGTATCAGATAGTGGGTGTTTGTACGTCCATTTTAGAGTTGTTTTTGTGGCTTTGAGAATTAGAATTGGGGGATTTTTAAAAGGTAGGATAATCATGTGTTGTCACGAGTCTTCCATTGCACTTAAGTATTGGGAACGGTGATAATCACTAAAACAAACTTGGTAAGGACCTAGTTGTGTGCACCCTTTTTTCAGATTGTAATATTCCAACCCACAATGCCTAAGGTTACAGTAAATCTATGGTTTGATAAAGCAGTACTCAAGCTTCTAGCCACAAGAATGAGAGCAAAAACATAGAGCTTGTTAATGGTTGTGTTTTACCTAAGACCAAAAAATGTGTTTTATCAAGCTGGTTGTGGGAAACCTGGTTCCAACCATTTTGATTGGTTGGTTTTGGCAGGTAAAGCGGTTAAATTGGTAGGCGGGAAAATTTCTGCCAACTAACTGCAATGGAGTATGGAAAACGTTTAGGTTTTGGTGCTCTGCCTCTAGACCTTGCAAGGGGGTGCAACTCCCTTGATATTCGCCATTTCTTGTGACCAGAATCAGTTTAGAGTATATGAATGTACAGTCCACATTTCGTAACCCTTTCTAATATTAAAGTATCATGTCTGCTAGTTTGGATGCCTGTGGAAAATTGTGACAACTCGCAATTTCAGGTCATTTCTCAAAACAATTCATGCTTCACAATTTCATCATTTATCGTAAACTAGGTTTGCGTGTTCCAAATTCGCGTAACCTTAATGGTTTAGCGGCGAATTCATGATCATATCATCACGGACATTTCATATAGACTAAGTTTAGTCTACACATCATTAACATCATTTCCATCATGTTAGTTCATTCATGATTTTGCATTTCACATTAAACGCGTAAATTTCATATTAAATAAACGCTATCGCGTAAGTTATTATTTTGAACATTTAATCCGATACTTCCAAAAATGATCCCGATATATTTTTATACTTACATTTAGTTTATAAAAATAATATTATGAGTTTACTTAGTGTTTTAAATCTATTTGGTATATAAATTGTTAAATTTATATTATTACGACGCTTTTCTTAAAAACTACACGATAATTACTATATCACTCAAATTTTACAAGAATTATATTTTTACAATTTATATGATCTCAATATACTTTACTTTGATCCATTAAAGTTTATTTTTAAACAATACTACCCTAAATACTCAAATGTATATACAATTTACAAGTTACCTTAACTTATATTTAGTTTACATACAACTACTTACACATTTATATATACAATTACATACATTATAAAAAAAAAATATGTATTTTATAGATGCAAGCCCCCTTGGCCGACCAAGGGGGGGTGCTTCATTTATGAGTTGGTAACATTTTCTTACTTAGTTATATCTACACTCCAACTTACTCTTACACTTCATTCATTCAACAATAATACAAGTTCAAGTCAATGTTTTCTTTCTCTTTTCCTTCTTCAAAACCGGCCACAAAGGGGAAGCAAGAAGAAATCATCAAAGTTTTTCCAAATCAAGTTTTTAACAATCTAGTTACACTCTTAATCAAGGTTTTGAAATAAAAACCTAGGGTGTTTAGGTTTAATCCTTTGTTCTAGTCACCTCATCAAGTAAACTAGTAAGCATATCATTTTCATTTTTACATCTTTCATTATCATTTCATATTTTTTTCATCATTTTTGAGCAAAGCATGCAAGACTTATGGATGTTTATACCATTTTTACATTGTTTTTAGAGTTATACATATATAAGTCATCCTATAAATTATCCCTTGGTATATATTAGTTTTGGTGATGTCTAGGAACCCATGACACCCTAAGAAGGTGTATGGTAGGATTAGAATAGCTTCGGAGTTGTTTTGAAGGGATTGGAATAGGTTTAGCACGAGAAAAACTCTTTTCGACAAGTTTTATAAAGGGTCTGATCTTATTTTGTAATTCTGGAAAATCCGACAGTAGACATAAATTTTTGGCCTAGATATTTTGAAAATAAACTTTAAAACGAAACCGTGGCCGCTTGAACGGATTAAAACGGAGCTATAACGAAGAAGTTATGAATTTTTCAAGTTTGACGACGAAATATATATATCCTGAAAATTTCAGCAAACTATTTTTGTTTTGTACGAGTCAAAAACGAGTCTTAAGCGTTATAAATTATTTCGACTTATCAAAAATATATTAGTTTACTTTGATACGAAGCTAAGGACGTATAATACGTAGAAAACGGATTTGTAACGACTAAAATATACACGTTTTCACAAAATTGCCGTAATTTTATTATTTACGAAAAACTATATTATTTTTATTTGACAAGTGTTACGGTAAACAAGTAACCATATTGAAGGCTATTTTTAACGTTGACGTAGAACTTTTTGTAAAGAGATGTCTTCTAATAAAAGTGAGATCACCAAGCATATTTTTCAAAATGACCAACCGTTTGTATAGCGGAGTTGTAATGAATTAACTACGGTTGCTTAAACTTTGCCGAAATTCATTTTTAAACTACATTTTGGACAAAATCACCCTACTTAACCTATATTTTTCTTTATGAACGAGACCTCTAGGATAAAAACTTAAATGACAAAACTTTGAGATTATGATACAAGCTTTCCAAAACCGTTGAGTTCGTTTCCTAACGTTCGACGTACACCATTTTACGACTAGCTTTTCGAGACCATTTTTGTCACTTTCATGAAATTTCCAACGACATTATTTTACGACGAAAAGTTAAAATTTCACAATAAATCATTAAGAAACTATTGTAGGATGACATTTTGACGTAAATACTTGTAAAGTAATTTAAGAATGGTCAAGACGTCAAAAGAGTATTTTTCGACGATAAGTATTATTTTCAAAACTCACAAATGGTATAAATAACATACGAAATGCATGCATAACATTACATCATAACTCATTACATATCATATCATTCACAATAGGTCAAGGTTAAAGTATCACGCTACATTTCAGTGTATCCACTTTTGTCATCATAATCATTGCAACAGGTGAGTTTTCATAGCCCCGATTTATTCAAGTTTTTACTTTATTTCAAACCTACGGGGGAGAATACATTGCACACCATTTTTATTACGCTACCAAGTATGTCAAATTCATTATATTGCTTAAGTTACCGCATTGCCAGTTAAATGTCCCCATTTCATAAGCATGAACCGTTAATTTCCTAGAAGCGTGGGTGAGTGGATAGATCTATCGAGGGTGACACCTCCATCCGGGTTGGTGGATCCCAACTAGTCATACGGATGCATTTCATTTCATAAACATTATTTGAGTTGTTTGGCAAGACACTCTGTTGGGGCGAACATCAGTCAGAGCTTCGGTGTCATGCGCTTAAGCAATTGTAACATCATTTTGTGACATCATTGTCATACATAATTTATACTTGTGGTAGTCGTATTAACATTTACATAAACTCTATGAACTCACTCAACCATTGTGTTGACACTTTTAGCAATGTATTTTCAGGTAACTAAGACATACACTTCATGGCATGCATGTGGACACATCTTAGAGTCGCGGTGACGACGCGTCTCACTTGGGTTTTACGCACTTTAAAACATCGTTTGAATTGTAACAAACTTATTTCCGCACAAGTTGATTTTCATTTGGGACCTATACTTTGTAAACTCTGATTGTTTTATTAAATCAAACGATGTTCTTTTCAAACGACACTTTAGGTCGTTCAATATAACTGTGATTGTGATGCTATGACAGTCAATCCCCAGGAATTCCATTCCGCTGCAAAACAGGTAATTTGGGGGTGTGACAGATTGGCATAAGAGCTTCGGTTATAGAGAACTAGGTTGCATCATTGACCCTAGACTATAACTACATCATCATAGCATCTCATCATTTCATCATAAGTGCATATTCACTTTACATGTGGTTTATACGTACATTTTTCGAATTTTTTACTTTCATTTCATATCGATTGTCACATGGATGCCTTTAAATACCCATCCCATTATCCTTTCCTCATACTCTAATGTGGTGAATGCTTTGTCATTCCCTATCGCAATTTTAATAACAGTTGACTCATCACCGATAACATTGAATGCCGAGATAAACCTTTAAGTACGGCAAAGTCACTCTCACTCCTTTGTTGCACCACTGACATGTCGAGTTACACGTTATTAACACATTAAGTCACTAAACCATTATACATTTGAAGCACTTACGACATCTCATAACCCATTTCTTAGGAAACCGTCGATCATTTTGAAAAATAACCTCAAACTTATCATTTCTTATCACATCTCTTTGGAGCGTTTATTATTGACATCGGACTTTGCTACATCTCACCTTTCCTTTTATTTTGAAGAAGATATGGCGCCGAAGAAAGCTGCACCCGAATTGACACAAGCGGCTATTCAAAAGTTAGTAAGGGATAGCATAGCCGATGCTTTAAGGATTGAAAGGGAAACGGTGGCTGCTGCTGCTGCTGAGGCCGCGGCTGCTGCTGAAGCCGCTAGGCTTGCTGCTGAAGCCGCTAGGCTTGCTGCTGCTGCAGGAAATGCAGGAGGTTCCGGAGTTAAAAGCTGTTCGTATAAGGACTTCAAAAGTGGAGATCCCACTAAGTTTAGAGGTACCGAAGGAGCCACTGCCATGGTTAGATGGTTCGAGAAAATGGAGTCCGTGTTTTTGTTATGTAATTGCCCGGATGATAGCAAGGTTAAGTTTGCTATGAGTACACTACTTGATGGGGCGTTGTCGTGGTGGAACTCTTATGCTCAGCCGATGGGAATGGAAAATGCTTTCAATCTCACTTGGGAGCAATTCAAAGGTTTGGTAACAAAGAAGTTTTGTCCTCGTACGGAAGTGAAGAAGTTGGAGACCGAATTCTATGAGTTGGTAACTATTGGGTATGACATTGATACTTACATTCGAAGGTTTCAAGAATTGGCCGTGTTATGCCCATCTATGGTTTCGGATAATGAGAAGCTACTGGAGGCTTTCATTGAAGGACTTCCCGAGATTATTCAAGGTGATGTGACTTCTTTTGATCCACAAACGATTGAGGAATCTATTAGAGTGACTCAGAAGCTTATGGCACAAGTAGTAAAGAGAGGAAATATCACCAACACCAACCGTAACAACAATACCAACAACCGCACCAACTACAACAATAACCAAAACAACAACAACAACAACGACGATAACCAAATCAACAACAACAAAAGAAAATGGGAAAATGACCAAGGAGGTTATAATAACAACAACCAAAACCGTAACACTAACCATCACCAACAACAGAATAGAAGGCAAGAAGCTGCTATGGTTTATGTTGCTGCACCAATAGAAGGCAGAGGTTATGCCGGAACACACCCACTATGTAATCGATGTAATTTTCATCACTCGGGTCCTTGCCCTGCCAAGTGCCACAAATGCCAAAAACCGGGACATCTAGCCAAGGATTGTAAAGGTACAGCCGTAGTCACATGCTTCGGATGTGGGGAACAAGGACACTATCGGAACCAATGTCCCCAAAACAAAGGGCAACAAGTTGAAGGAGCTCATGGGAATGCATACATGTTAGGAGGAGGAGAAGCTCGTCAAGGTATCAACGACGCGGAAGACTGAAGAAGTTCGGAAACTAACAGTCTTATTTTCCTTATGTAATATGTCGTACTAAGTTTATGTTTCCATCGTATCCGAATCTTTATAACTTGAAGATGTACTACTTTTGATAAACCACTCGTTGTAAAATATTCTCATCTATCGTACTTTATTTTCTTTCCGATTTGTTATTACTCACGAGAATTTTAATTCCTTTTACTTTAACTATCATTTTAACGACACGGTTTAAATCCTTGTAAGCATTGAGAGTTATAACAACTAAACCGAACGTCACGTCATCGTTCCTTAATTATACATAGCCTAGCTAACTATGTCTAATTCTGGAGGGATCATGTTATGTTGGGAGCGGTTACTTATAAATCTTAGTGCAAGCAAAAATTTCACATGTTCCAATTCAAAGTGTTACTTATGAGAGATTCATCCGATATTTTCTCTACTATGATGTTTTATACACTCTCAATCATCGATAACCGTAACGACACTTCTCCATGTCTTCTCTCCTCGTTATTCATCACAAACTCAAAAATTCGATAGACTAACACGAACTGAATTCAGGGACTGAATTCCTTTTTGGATGGGCGAATGTGACAACTCGCAATTTCAGGTCATTTCTCAAAACAATGCATGCTTCACAATTTCATCATTTATCGTAAACTAGGTTTGCGTGTTCCAAATTCGCGTAACCTTAATGGTTTAGCGGCGAATTCATGATCATATCATCACGGACATTTCATATAGACTAAGTTTAGTCTACACATCATTAACATCATTTCCATCATGTTAGTTCATTCATGATTTTGCATTTCACATTAAACGCGTAAATTTCATATTAAATAAACGCTATCGCGTAAGTTATTATTTTGAACATTTAATCCGATACTTCCAAAAATGATCCCGATATATTTTTATACTTACATTTAGTTTATAAAAATAATATTATGAGTTTACTTAGTGTTTTAAATTTATTTGGTATATAAATTGTTAAATTTATATTATTACGACGCTTTTCTTAAAAACTACACGATAATTACTATATCACTCAAATTTTACAAGAATTATATTTTTACAATTTATATGATCTCAATATACTTTACTTTGATCCATTAAAGTTTATTTTTAAACAATACTACCCTAAATACTCAAATGTATATACAATTTACAAGTTACCTTAACTTATATTTAGTTTACATACAACTACTTACACATTTATATATACAATTACATACATTATAAAAAAAAATATGTATTTTATAGATGCAAGCCCCCTTGGCCGACCAAGGGGGGGTGCTTCATTTATGAGTTGGTAACATTTTCTTACTTAGTTATATCTACACTCCAACTTACTCTTACACTTCATTCATTCAACAATAATACAAGTTCAAGTCAATGTTTTCTTTCTCTTTTCCTTCTTCAAAACCGGCCACAAAGGGGAAGCAAGAAGAAATCATCAAAGTTTTTCCAAATCAAGTTTTTAACAATCTAGTTACACTCTTAATCAAGGTTTTGAAATAAAAACCTAGGGTGTTTAGGTTTAATCCTTTGTTCTAGTCACCTCATCAAGTAAACTAGTAAGCATATCATTTTCATTTTTACATCTTTCATTATCATTTCATATTTTTTTCATCATTTTTGAGCAAAGCATGCAAGACTTATGGATGTTTATACCATTTTTACATTGTTTTTAGAGTTATACATATATAAGTCATCCTATAAATTATTCCTTGTTATATATTAGTTTTGGTGATGTCTAGGAACCCATGACACCCTAAGAAGGTGTATGGTAGGATTAGAATAGCTTCGGAGTTGTTTTGAAGGGATTGGAATAGGTTTAGCACGAGAAAAACTCTTTTCGACAAGTCTTATAAAGGGTCTGATCTTATTTTGTAATTCTGGAAAATCCGACAGTAGACATAAATTTTTGGCCTAGATATTTTGAAAATAAACTTTAAAACGAAACCGTGGCCGCTTGAACGGATTAAAACGGAGCTATAACGAAGAAGTTATGAATTTTTCAAGTTTGACGACGAAATATATATATCCTGAAAATTTCAGCAAACTATTTTTGTTTTGTACGAGTCAAAAACGAGTCTTAAGCGTTATAAATTATTTCGACTTATCAAAAATATATTAGTTTACTTTGATACGAAGCTAAGGACGTATAATACGTAGAAAACGGATTTGTAACGACTAAAATATACACGTTTTCACAAAATTGCCGTAACTTTATTATTTACGAAAAACTATATTATTTTTATTTGACAAGTGTTACGGTAAACAAGTAACCATATTGAAGGCTATTTTTAACGTTGACGTAGAACTTTTTGTAAAGAGATGTCTTCTAATAAAAGTGAGATCACCAAGCATATTTTTCAAAATGACCAACCGTTTGTATAGCGGAGTTGTAATGAATTAACTACGGTTGCTTAAACTTTGCCGAAATTCATTTTTAAACTACATTTTGGACAAAATCACCCTACTTAACCTATATTTTTCTTTATGAACGAGACCTCTAGGATAAAAACTTAAATGACAAAACTTTGAGATTATGATACAAGCTTTCCAAAACCGTTGAGTTCGTTTCCTAACGTTCGACGTACACCATTTTACGACTAGCTTTTCGAGACCATTTTTGTCACTTTCATGAAATTTCCAACGACATTATTTTACGACGAAAAGTTAAAATTTCACAATAAATCATTAAGAAACTATTGTAGGATGACATTTTGACGTAAATACTTGTAAAGTAATTTAAGAATGGTCAAGACGTCAAAAGAGTATTTTTCGACGATAAGTATTATTTTCAAAACTCACAAATGGTATAAATAACATACGAAATGCATGCATAACATTACATCATAACTCATTACATATCATATCATTCACAATAGGTCAAGGTTAAAGTATCACGCTACATTTCAGTGTATCCACTTTTGTCATCATAATCATTGCAACAGGTGAGTTTTCATAGCCCCGATTTATTCAAGTTTTTACTTTATTTCAAACCTACGGGGGAGAATACATTGCACACCATTTTTATTACGCTACCAAGTATGTCAAATTCATTATATTGCTTAAGTTACCGCATTGCCAGTTAAATGTCCCCATTTCATAAGCATGAACCGTTAATTTCCTAGAAGCGTGGGTGAGTGGATAGATCTATCGAGGGTGACACCTCCATCCGGGTTGGTGGATCCCAACTAGTCATACGGATGCATTTCATTTCATAAACATTATTTGAGTTGTTTGGCAAGACACTCTGTTGGGGCGAACATCAGTCAGAGCTTCGGTGTCATGCGCTTAAGCAATTGTAACATCATTTTGTGACATCATTGTCATACATAATTTATACTTGTGGTAGTCGTATTAACATTTACATAAACTCTATGAACTCACTCAACCATTGTGTTGACACTTTTAGCAATGTATTTTCAGGTAACTAAGACATACACTTCATGGCATGCATGTGGACACATCTTAGAGTCGCGGTGACGACGCGTCTCACTTGGGTTTTACGCACTTTAAAACATCGTTTGAATTGTAACAAACTTATTTCCGCACAAGTTGATTTTCATTTGGGACCTATACTTTGTAAACTCTGATTGTTTTATTAAATCAAACGATGTTCTTTTCAAACGACACTTTAGGTCGTTCAATATAACTGTGATTGTGATGCTATGACAGTCAATCCCCAGGAATTCCATTCCGCTGCAAAACAGGTAATTTGGGGGTGTGACAAAAATGTATAGCTAAGTATGTTAATAAACAATCTATGTTGGATAATGTGGAAGGCTCTTTGATCATGGCAAGCAGTCCTGCAGACAACTTTTTCTCCCCTTCTGATGAATCTATGATAAGTTCTTTAGTCTCAAAAACAGGCATTTTATACTGCTTAGAAGCTGTTAAGTATTATGACGATTCAATCCTAAATACCATTGACGAGGTTAGCGTTATGATCTTATGATCAATATATTATTTTTACGTTTACATTTGATTCTATAAGCTTATAAGGTACTTATATGTTTTGCAGGAACTTCAAAATATCTTCAAAGCGTTGAACTTCGATCCTGGATTTACATTCAATAAAGTTGCGTCTTTATTTGATTTTCTAAATCGAGTAAGAGGAGAAGAGCTACTACTTACATCTTTGGGGCTATGGGATGTCCCTCATCCATCGTTAAACCTCTGCGTGCCAAGATCACGAATAATGGATTTTAATCAAGGTGTTTTTGTCGATATTGTTAAAAATCAAAGCCAGAGTGCAGGGCCATTTCTTGTCTACACACTTAACCGAAAAAAGTAAGTAATTAACATCTAAAGAAATTATAACCTTTAAGGGGTGTTTGATAAATAATGCTTATCAACAAGTTCAAATGTTTACAGCTTATTTCACTCAAAAAATCCGTTCCTATGAATGAGCCTACAACAATAAGCAAAGCCTAAACACCCCCTTAATCTCCCAATTGTTTTGTGCTAGTTTTCTGACATATAGTATGTCTTGAAAATATTCAGGTGGGATGATAGAATGTCGGTCGTTATACCAGAAGACAATGACGATATTTTCTACCACGTAGCATTACTAAACTCGGCTGGGGGAACCACTGATCCGGCGGTCATCGACAAACAAAATAACGATATTCTAGAATACTGTAAAAAGAATGGGATCATGATCAAGCAATACTTACCACATTACAAAAAGAAAGAAGAATGGATGAAACATTTTGGCAACAAATGGAGTGTCTTTAAGGAGAGGAAAGAACAGTTTGATCCTAAAATGATATTGTCTCCTGGACAAGGAATTTTTAATTATGAATGAAGTTTTTATTTGTAATGTATAGCTAAGTATGTTAATAAACAATCTATGTTGGATTTATGTATAAAAGTAATCTTATTAGGCACTTCACATAATTATGTATTCGGATACTTCCCAGAGAATGAGTCAAATCCGAATGGTAAAATCTTCGAGGGGGCCATTTTGACATATGCTCATAAATCAGGTTCGGGCCAGTTTGACATCTGTTCATCAACAGATTTTTTCCAGGATGATGTTGGGGGAGATGATGATAGTTGGGGAGATGAATGATTTTGGTAGATGATGAAGAGGATGAAAGATGAAGGGGTAAAATATAAATGTGTTATAAAAATATAAATGTGTATGGACTAAAATACCCTCGACTACAAAACAAAAATCAGATGTTGACTTGGTCAAAGGACTTGTAGCGAGTGAAAACCTTGAAATAGGGACCCCGACGATGAAAAGGGCGAGTTTCGTCTCATCGCGATCCTTCGAGCCAAATTTAGAGACCAACGGTGTATTTTAGTCTTATAATTATGTTGTTTTAGATACATGATAGGTTGAATGTTTTATTTTCGTTTTCTGCTAACATTTTTTAATATATTGTTATATGTATTATTAGGATAGATTGTATGTCTATTATTATATATCTTTTTTTATGTAATTATTTTTTTGGATAATGGGCTATGAGCCAATGTGATACGTCTATTATTTCCTGCCTAATCCTCTTGTTCAAAATTTTTATTTATACCTATTATGATAGTTAGTATACATTGTATGTCTATTAGTATATTTATGTTTTTTTTGTGTAATTTTTGTTTTGCTGTTATAACATTTTTTTGTTTGTATAATGAGCTGTGAGTCCAATATTTGTTGCCTCTTATAACAAAAAATAATCAAATATGTAAAGAGAACATGCGCGAAAATGTTTTTCATTTAGATACAAAACTAAATAATATAAAAGACGGCGATTGATGTTTTTATTCATGTGCCTTTAAGACTACAATATCTATCTATATCTATATACTCCCTCCGTCCCATATTGACTGTCCACTTTGAATTTTCAAAGTCTTTCATTTCTAACTTTGATTTTAAATATTTTTAATTGTGTTATATAATACTTGATGCAAAATATATGAATAGATTGAGTTTTAAATGTACTTTTTATTGGTATAATTTTTATTATATATTATATAACACAAATAAAAATATTTAAAGTCAAAGTTAAGAAAGAAAGACTTAAAAAGTCAAAACATGACAATTAATATGGGACGGAGGTAGTATATAATAAACAAAGGTTTTTTTGAAAATTTTGACAACTCATTAAAGCCACATGGACACTTTGCCACATCAAGAAAGCCAGCTCATTTAATCCACGTATGCACAAGTTCAGTTTTGACAACCCAGTCTTTTGGCATTGTTTCTCTGTCATTATCAAACGACACTTTAATACCTATTACATCTAATTTTAATTATTAAATTTTAAGGTTTCTTCATCTCAAAATTGCATAAGGTATGTAATGTTTTTATAATTCGTGTTTAATTGTTTGTGTTAACCGGATTCCAACAACTCATTAATTTGGATCGGATTCATGTTATTGATAGATTTAGGGATTTACTTGATGAATTGTAATTTCAAAATCCAATATTAGGGCTTTAATTAATATTGCATATTTCTTTTATGTTTCTTCAAGAATTTTGGGTATTTTATGTTTCTTCAAGAATTTTGGGTATTTTGTTTTTGCCTAGATGTGTGTTAAAAGAAGTAATTTATAAACCTGGTTTCCCACTGTCACTTTAACTTTCTGCTAAACCTTTGAGATCCACAAACTCCATACTTCTTTGAACTCATTGATTCAGAAGCAGATTCATTCGATTCTTCTTAAGATGATTCTGAAAATGATCCATCTTTCGACTTGCTCAAAGAGACTCGATCAAAGCTATCGACTCTCTCCGTCAAGAAAAACCCAAGTATCGGTGATTCTTTTTATACCCTTTTTAATATACTCTTACAAAATCTATAAATTTTATTCCAATTTTTAGTTTATATTTTTTCCCGCTTTTTTAGCGTTCCAGTTGAAGTAGACGAGGACGGCTGAGGTTGCCACGCCTGAGTTTGATGCGAATGACCAAAACAGTTATGAGGCTGTTCAAAAGATGATTGAATGTAAGTTTTGGATTGTTAAAACGAGAAACACGAATATATATAGTTATGTTTTGAATGGTTTTGTTTAGTTGTTTTTTGCGTTGTTTATGGGTAGGTGGTCAAGTGGAGAAACTGAAAGTGGAACAATGTAAGCTGTATTTGCGAAAACATGGGTTCAGATTAATGGAAACAAAAGATGTTCTAATTAGCCGCATTAAGGAGCACATTAGTTATACTTGGTTATTTGACTAATGTATTAGTTAATTGGGCATTTGGTTAAATTAGTACTACTGTAATTGTGATGATATTGGATTTTAATTTGTCATTTCAGTATTGTGAATGGAGAAGGGGAACTTAAATACCTTGTATCGAGTTTTGTTATGAATTTCAAAGGTATAACAAATAGGTAAATGTATGTACATTAAGTACCGAGTAGATCCTATACATGAATTCAAGCTTCAGGTCAACGTTGAGTTTATAAATGAAGTAGGCGCGGATGTCTTTTATGCATCTTAAAGCGACCATTGTTGCTGTTAGCTAAGTTAACCCCATAAACTATACATAATTGAGCGCAATTTGTGTTTAGATTGGGTAAAAAAATGTACCAATAAGACATAGTTTATGGAACCCTTTTTATCATACAGGTGAACAAATGAACCAATAAATTATATCTCTTTCATGTAGGTTTGGGAAGGAGAAGGTGTGATTAAATATGGACGTAAACTTCTTGGAGCCACAGATCCACAAATATCAGAACCGGAACGATCATGGGTGATTTGGCTGTTGTTGAAAGGTACGACTCTTAAAAACTACCAGCTGTTATCTCTTTATGTTTTGCATCAGTAGTCTTAAAATGTATAATGTTAGTATCTATAGTCACACATTCTAGAGAAAGATATGTAATCCATTAAGCCTATTATGATTGTTTCCATACAAAATTTGGTCCAACAAGTCATAAATGGTAAAAATGAGCAACTACGTTAGATGATAGATCAAACATGGTTTGCATTGGAGGTTGGTATTGTTTACTATGGCTCTAAATCATGTCATCCGAAAACTAAAGTAAGAACACAACTTTTGTTAAGTAAAAACAAGAAAAAAGAACTTACGAATCCGTTTTCATGCTGAGAAATGTTTGAGTTTCTCATTGAATCAGGTCTTTTTTTACTGTAAGGGGTATTTTCCTGGATTATTATCTTATTGTTTTTGGGTATTGAAAAATTGCCTAAAACTTTTTTCAATACACGATTCGATATTGCTTATTTCAAATTGATAATCTTGGTGGCATCAAAATCACAAGTTAACACTTAAAGCAACATTACGTTGTTTTCTGTAGGCATGAGATATTTAAATAAGCAAATACCATACACCCCCCTAAGCATGAGATTTTTAAAGATGTTTTACAAATCAAGATTTCACAAAAAAAAAAATCGTTACAGTTTAAACAATATTGGTGTCTGATTTTTAGTTGCATATTACTCAATCGTCGGGTAGGACATTTTGCTATTCTCTCATAGCTGTCAAATTCCTTATATGTGTATAACAACTATTTAGTCAAATTTTGTGTATATGTATAACAACCTTTGACTTGATCTTTTTTATATATTTGCATAATTTATATCACACTGAACTGACATCACATTTCACAGTTGCATAAATTGTAAAATAATAAATAAACATTTCTCAAATGGGTTTTATTTTTTTTTTCTAATTTACTCAGTTTTTCAACATTGACAAGCTTTGGAACGAGACTCGAAGGTATGAACTTTCAGCTACGTTTATGGTTATGTTTCTCCACAAGAGTAACATTTAATAGTCATGATGGTGGAAGCTCTCAACTAGATTAAACTTCAACCATTATACAGGTATCTTTTAAGAACTATTTCATTAATGTGTTTAATATGCTTCTAATGGCATACAAGTCATTGATTTAATGACATGGTTGCCAAAAATGATCAGAGAAAAGACCATTCTATACAAATTTGTTTTGGTAAGTAAATTTCGTCAGTACCTTATTGATTTGAGTTGGTCTTTGGCCGAATTTGTTAGATGTGATAAATGCAGGATCATGGGCGGATGTGTGCTTTTACATATATCGTGAAATTGGTCCGGTCGATGGCCTGATGTGCTTAAACTGGATAAATATTAAAAAACTTATGTGCAAGGGCTTGTCACCAACATTTTGTTGTTTAACATGGTCAATTGTGTTCATGAGGTTAGTATAAGTTTGGGCTAATGGCATAACATATAACATTTGAATATATTTCCATAAACTTAAGAACATGTTAAACTTGAAATTTGAAAATGGTTGGGGGTTGGCCTTACTATACTTTCTCCGTTTTATTAGTTTGTTGAATTGAATTTAGTATCGTCTTTTTAATTTACTCACAAAATCAAAATGGTCCGTCGGTGGGGGTGAGCCATTGTTTTCCACCTCGAAACTTATAGTGACGTAAAATGTCACGCCGTTTACGATGCTGTTTTCCCCTTTACCTAACATAATGGACATAATTGTTTCATTCTTATGCTCTTTTTACGTTATTTGACTATTATACATTCTCATCTAATATTATTTTGGTTTATATTTCCAGGTAAGTTGAACATTCTACATGTTCTAAAGCTTACAAACTTAATTTACATGCACAAGGTTTACAGGATACCGAATGAAAGCAAATTGTGGTGCCCTTTTGCTTGGCATGAATGTTAAAAAGACAATGGCTGATGTACGTAGTTAATTCACGATCATGTTATATAAATTATATTTGATGACCATCATATGAACCATTTTTTAACATTTAACATTTGACATTTAATATATCATAATGTTCTAATCTCTTGACATTTAAATATTCTTTTTAGACTCACTGAATTATCATGTATGCATATATATTGTGTTGAGTAAAGAGTTAAGTTATATGGACAATCAATAGTAATATGCATAAGCGTGTCATTTTCTTTAAATTGTAATATCCATTTACAATTATGAAATTGCATGTCTATAATTGCAGCCCTTAAAATTACAAGTCCATGCAAATTTTCGCTTTTTGTTTCAAGATCAACATCTTTTACATAGTGCAACAATGTTTATTTCATACTTTTTATAAGTTACCCGTGATTTATCACGGGTTTATAGGCTAGTAATATTAATACAGTTGTGTATGTATAAGACTATAGTATAATATTAACGTATGTATATGTGTGCATGCATACATGTTTGTATAAGAACGAGTTGTATGAACCCGCCGCAAAGTTTGCAATATATTTTTTTTTTGTTTTTTTTGTTTTTCCGGTTGATAATAGTATTGTTGTTTTGTCCAAATCCGGTGTGCGAGAATGCTGTATACGGCTATTTTTTTGGTGTTTTTACCTTTTTTTTTGTGTGGCGGTTCAATTTTTGTGGGAACGCGGTCATTTTACGATAGATAATTTTTTTTTAATAACGGTTTTGGGGGGTAATATCCTTTTTTTTTGGTTTCTCTTATAGTGCATCTTTTATTTTGGTTTTTAGTTTATTCATTTACATTCTGTCCCTGTCCACCAAATGCTTTTAACCTAATCGTTTAGGGATTATAAGGAAATCCGGTCTTTTTTGTATCATTTCCACAGAAATTTCCATATCTTGTTACGGTATTTGAAGATGAGTGCTATGCCGAATATTGATGAGATTAAGGCCGCCAGTGGATCCGACCGGCTGCCATCAGCTTTCAAGTTTCTTTTTAATACTGAGGTTGCTGAGGATCAGGCGTTTGCGCTGCGTATGGAGAGGGAGCGACAACAATTGGGTAGTAAGATTGAGAAGCGTGCCAGGACAATTATAGAAACTCAGTGGTATGGGTCATTTGATGCCGATGTTGTTCATGGTTTGCAGGGGCTTATCGAGCTTCGGCGGATGGATCGACAGACTTTGGCGGCATTTGATGCTTTTATTGATGGGATATGTGGTGGTGTAGCGACGAAGGAGGAGCAACTTAGTTTCATGGAGGTGAATGAGTAGTCGTCTGGTGATTAGCGCTATTGGAGCCAGGTTTTGTAGGTCTTTTGCGCGACTTGCTTATGCTAGTGGTAATTAGTGGTGGTCGTCTAGTGTATTTCGTACTTTAGACTTTGTATGTATTTGTGGACAGTTAAGTGGTGGTTGTAGCCTATAGTAGGTTACAGTTTTGTCACCTTTACCACTTGTATAATGTTGGATGGACAATGATGTATTAACCATATTATTAATTTATAAGATTATGTTATGTTCCTGGTAAGGCTGTGAGCTGTTTCTTGTTTATTATGGATGTTGCTTCAGTAATGCTGCCGTAACTGTATTGTATATGGCTCCGATTTGCGCGATGAAACATGTTCACAACGTTTTTTTGCATATATGCTCTAATGTATCAATTACAGGGATATTGTTATAGCTAATAGTTTGTTAATGGGAAATGATGTTATAAAAATATGCTATGTCATTCATGTCGTCTGTGTTGTATTTTAGGCATCGTTATTCGTCGTATTTTGGATATTGTGTGTGCTTAATGTTTGAATTCTTATTGGTTGTATGAGAGGGAAGAATATCCTGTGTAGTTCACTGCTTCATAAGTCTTTTCAGTAATCGTTTTTTGGTATATATCGAAATTAAAGGGTTAATTATTATACTGCAGGAAGTTTTAATAGGATGCAATTTCCATTGCATAGAAGTTTCTTTCCTTTTGGATTTCCGCCAGTGTGAGTGGTTGGTTGTTTTTTTTGTGTAAGAATGCTGATGCAGGTAGATTATAGAAAAACCTGGTTTTCATTAAAGGTAACACTACAAAATCATGCAGTTAAAGCTGCACTTTCGTCATCCTGCAGTTATATACCTGCAGCATGTACCACGTTTAGGTATGTACTTGTGCCGGTCATAACCGGGCCAAAACTGTGCAGGTTGTGCTGCACTTTCCATGTGCATATGATATGCTAGGTCAGGCCGTTCTACGACTACTTACTGTACATATCGTTACCTACTTTAGAGTACATTAACTACTACATTTTATATTGAAAGCATCTGTTTATAAGGGCTCGACATCCTTGTTGGTCCAGCATCAATCGATCTTAGGTTTCTTGGCAGCTTGCGAAGGCAATTCTTCTTCGGTTGTCTCAAACAACTTCCTTCTAACGGTAGTTGATTGGATTTCGGATGGCTCCCTTTTCTTTTCTGCAGGCTCATCTGAATGTGGAGGCGGGGTTATAATACCAACTCCTGTATCTGTGATGGTTACGGGTTCCTGCTCGGTCTCTGCAGGTGCAAATGAACTTGCTCCTTCAGTATCTGCGGGGATTGGTGGTAGTGCTGGTGGCTGCATATTTTCAACACCATCTAGAATAAACCTTGGAAAACCTCTGCGGCTGCCTTTTGCAAGGTGGACATGGAATACGTGTGTCGTGTTTTCAAGTTGCTCTATTATTGGTGGAAATACATTTGGATCTGGTTCTGGGATGTAGCTCAGTAGGTCTGTCACTTTCACTGCAAGGAATGAGTCCGCCTCTGGACTGAAGAAAGTAACCAAAACATCCCCTGTTGAGTCTGAAAGGAATGCTCTGAAGCAATAGCTGTATTAAAAGTTGTTTGTGTTAGCATGGTGTTGTTGGCAATATTTATGGAGTATATTTGATACAATATGTATAATGGGAACTTTTTGGCTGTTACCGGAAGTTGTATATGCATACGGTATTTACATACCTGTAGTTCGGCATTGGCTTTATACCCGGCTGCTGGAAATGACGTTGTGGCATTGTTTCAGCAATTTTGTTGCCGCAAACTCTGCATCTATTGAAATACCAACCTGACTGCTCATCAATTTTTGTGATGGTTGCTTCGATAGTAAACTGTTGCTGCAAATGTGAATAGAAGAAATTTAGTAGGATGAAGATTTCTTTGAATGTTTATATTTTTGTATGAGTTGTACCGACCGTGACACTCTCTGGGCTTGCCTGCATCAGCGTGCTTATTGGAGTTAGTCTGTGTGTAGGTGGCTGGCTGTTTGCTGCATATCAGTAGCCGGCAACTGCAATGGTTCAGCTATAAGTCCCATTTGCTTATACTTGTACCAAGAAAATCAGTAACATGTATTTTGTTATCTTGTTGTTTTTGAGAAACATGTTTTCAGGAAACTTACAGCTGGCGAATATGGTCTGCTTCTTGAATCCGTGGATTCAGATAATAGTATGTTGCGGGTGTGTCAGACAACTGTAGGCCTCCTGTTTGTGAAACAATGCGTGATGATAAGCGGGTCATTTTTATATCCTTATTTGTATTGTTTGCGCAAGAGCACGCAACATACCTGAAAACCTTTTTGCCCAGCAAGAGCTGACAGCAAGGATTACGGGTTGATCCAGTTGGGGTAGCATCTGTACAGGGAAATTATTAGCCATTTCATTCCATATTGTGAAGGTAGCAACATTTCCACTGTGTAAAAAGGCTTATCTGTGATTACTGTATTGAGAATTCGTTATTTTAAGTGATATTTTTGGAACTTACTGCAGATTCTGGATGTCTATGTTCCTGCGCGTAATCCTGTTTGTTGCAGCGTCGCCAAATTCTCTTATGGGGCCAATATTTATGATAATACCGATGTAATCTGTTTGAAAGAAAGGTAATGCTTATTGTATACTGTGTGTAAAATAATGTTAATATAATGTATATTACCTGTCAGTGTGTAGTCTCGCGCATCTGCTCATTGGCCCAACTCATTATATGCCACAAAGTCGAACTAATGGTCTGGGAAGCCTTCATCTTCGGCAAGAGTAATCTGAGTGTATTTTCCAAACAGTAGTGTCATGGGGTTATTCAAGGTGCGCTGCCAGTTCTCTGTCTTTTTGGAACCAAATCGCTCAATCTTGTAGCAACACCCAGTTTCAAGCTTTGTGTCAAACAACCGCATGTCCCAAAGTTGTACGTTAGCTTTGATAGCTCCTCCCTGCAAAAATGATGGTAAGCGGAGTTTACAATATTTGTCTTTAGTATCGTAGGTTTTAAAAGCATCGAATGTCAACCTTTTTATCCAAAAGGATAAAGCAAAGGCCAGTAGGATTTGGATCTGGCACATTCTTTGAAAACCATTTTCTATAGACTTTGACATGGAGTGGTTTGTCAAAATCCATAGGTTTTAGGTTCATGAGGTCAGGACTCTCCATTTCAACTGCAGGTGCTTTGCCTTTGTCTAAAGAACGCGCCGGTGTCACTTCTTTAGGTTGTTGCTTCTCGGGTTCGTCAACATTTGGAGCGACGTCTTTGCCTTTATCTGTCATGTCTCTGAAATTTGCATCAAATGTTATTAGTAATCATTGTTTAGGATATAGCCGGTGACAGATTGGCTATGCATGTCACCAATAAGAGCAACGCATCTAGTTTGTAGTAATGTGTTTAGATACAATGATACAGAACAACCATTTGAAATGTGTGTATGAGACATATGATAGTCGCCAATGTAACATAGCAATAAAAAGGAATGACGGCAAATGTAGAGAATACAATAAGTTTGCTGGTATGTTTAGTAACATAAAGTAGAGGTCGTATGCATAGTCACACATATTATGCAACAAATACTAAGCAACGTCAAAAGTATCTAAATCTATATGGACCGTCAGATGACCTTACCCGTCGTTTCAATAACACTTTTGTGGTGGCATCAGTAGTGGGCAGGTGGTACTCATAGGTTATAGAAAATTACGATGGCGTAGTGTTATAGGCATGAATAAGTATAGTCGTTAGTCTTAGTTCCATGTAACGGTACGTGCCAGTAATACGTATCTGGAACCGTATGTATGACATCACTGTAAGTAACAGTAGTAATGAGATTTTTGTACTAATTGAATGCAGGTATTTTTATTGATGTGATAGGATTTAATACGAACAATAATGATAACCTATGTCAAATTTCTTCGGCCAAGAATAAGTGAATAGTACAGTTTGTCTATGTAAGTAATGCATCACTTATATGTCTATCAATTAAAGTGGCTGTAAAGTACCAACAATATCAGTGAAACACAGACGCGAAAAATGTGGTACTAAATATGCACGTATACATAGTAATATGAGGCTGCTAATTGATGAATGTTGGTTTTTATATCTGCCAGTATGCCTGAGACATAACCTAATTCCATTCGTGTTATTAGAACGTAGAAGGCTAATGACTGTGAGGAATAAATGCATGTAATATAGTAGCCATTTACGAAAAAAAAATATGCCTATAACCTGTGTGGCACTGATTTTCTTTAAAAAGTCTGTATAGACTATATTTTTCGTAGCGTTACGTTGGTTACCCTGAGCTGTTTCAATGACCATCTTCAGGCAATCCGGTGATGTAGCTCGCGAAAGTGCCACATATAATTGTCCATGACCAAAAACTGGTTTAGGAAGATAGATACCAATTTTTTTTAATGACTGGCCCTGGCTTTTGTTGATGGTCATTGCATAGCAGACCTTGGTAGGAAATTGGCGCCTTTTAAAAATAAAGGGTAGTTTTTCATCGTTAGATGTTAACATTATCCTAGGTATGAATACCTTCTGCGCCACACGTGTGCCATTAATGATCTTTGCCTCGATAACTTTTGTAAGTAACTGACTGACAATCATCCTTGTACCATTACATAGTCCCCCTGCTAAATTAAGGTTTCGCAACAAAATTACGGGTGTCCCAATCTTCAGTTCCAATGTATGGGGAGGGAAACCCGCAAAAGTTAGCGAATTCAAATACTCAACTGGATACAGGAGCTCGGTTGCGCCACCATCATTTCCTCGTGGCACCACTTCATCAACGCTGCTATAAAATGTACTAACGCCCTCTACCATTCCCATAACCTGTTTATTTATTGTGTTAGCCGTTTCATTTTTTGGGCACACTATTGCCCTGTCCTACAATGTTTCTGCACATGGTTGGAGTAATATCATGCTGTCATATATAAAGCTGATAAGCTGCAGTTTCCCTTCATCAGTTGATGGAAAACAGAATTTGTCAGGGATGTGGATCAACGAACAGTCCTCTGGATTGTTAGTATCTGGCTCACCAATTACACCGTCCCCTATATCGAGTAACCATTTGGAAAATTCTATTGCCTGTTGCTGCTGCTCAGGAGTATTTGCGAGTGCGTGTACACGCATATTCTGATGGAGGGGAAAAACCGTGAAATGCTGCCAAAGATATGATTCGGGAACCGTTGAGGCTATAATATCATTTTTTGTTTCGTTTTTTTAACTGGCAGGGTTTGCCTAAAGTCCCCTCCGAGCATTATGCTTCTGTTTCCAAAGATAGCATTTGGTAGATCAAAGATGTCTCTTAAGGTGCGGTCTAATGCTTCAAAGCATCGTCTGTCGTTCATCGGTGCTTCATCCCAAATGATGAGGTCTGTTTGTTTTAACAGATGGGCGAGCTGAGTAGTTTTCTTGAAGCTGCAAACGGATTCATCCGTTAGCTGAAGTGGGAGCTTGAATCGCGAATGTGCTGTCCGGCCCGACGGTAAAAGCAGCGATGCTATTCCGGAAGAAGCCACTGCAAGAACGATCCTGCCTTCTGATCTAAGAGTAGTAATAATTGTTTTCCACAAAAAGGTTTTCCCAGTACCACCGTGGCCGTAGACAAAAATCATCTCCTGTTTTTGCTCAATTATTGCTTGAACAATGATGTCAAATATATGCCGTTGTTCAGCGTTTAGTTTCGGGATAAGTGTGTCTCTCTCGCGTGCCAGCTCTGATCGATTGTAGCTTCTCTCTTCCATTATACTACGATTTCTCAAAACATTTAATAAATTGTCTGGAGGCATCGGTATACCATAGTCTCCCAACGATTTACCGTGGTGAGCAAGCGTTGCCTGAAGCTCGTAAAGAACACCACCCCTTAGATGTGGCTCATCTATGTGCATAAATTGGACATCGTGGATGGAAGACAATATTCTTGGGATATCATCGGACATGCATTGCCAAAAAGAATTCCACAGATACAGGGGATCTGTAACATTACAAAAAACCAGTATCTGCACAAACAGCACTCTTAGTTCCGAGGCACTGGCGGTTGCTGCCACTTCCTGAAGTGCTATGAACCATTCACCGTCATTTTGAAGGAGACCCAACGCCTCTGCTGCAGCTCTATATGTTGGATAAACACGATTGTTAACTGTCTTTATACCCGGAAAAGAAGTACAACCTCGCTGATGACATAAGAGAAGTCGTTGGTAGAACAAATCTCCAGAGCTTGGATGAACATATGTCAGTCGGCCTATAGACGGCTTGTTCGTGTTCTGTCTTGGAAACCATTGCCTATCTTTTTTTGACCAAACAAATTCTGAAGGAAAATGTAAATATGTCAATTGTCTACCGAAAGTGTAGAACCTGTTAAACTGCAACCATTCAGTAAGTGTTGTTCGTTGAAGCCAGTCATTGTCCACTATTGATTGTAGTTGTTGCATATTTCTGAATGTCACATGCTGCATATTTTCAGGATGAACTGATAATATCTGGACCGCCGGATCCCGACTATGTATATCGAATCCTAAGATATGCCAACACGCTTCATGATGGCCAATATAACGTGCATCCATGAAGTTTTTTATTTCGTCAACTACTGGGGGTGGACCTGCGGTGGTTGAAGTAGCAGCACTTGAACCTGTCCTTTCATCATTTAATGCACTATGCGGCCTTGTTATCCTTGCTACAATTCTGTCCGTGCCTTTAGATATGTATTTGAATAGGTACTTAATTAGCATCGTCCAACCACAACACTCGACGTTTATGTGCGCATAAAATGCCATACATAAAGCTCGGTTGTAAGGAACCACATACCCATTATCTAGCCGAACATTGTGACGGGTAACGTTGATATGAAGGTCTCTTCGCCGGTAATGCACATACCCTGCATCATCGATGAATGTCTGTGGACAGTAGTCTTTCGGAAAAAAGAAATTTTGCATGTCGTACGTTCACGCATACATGGGGCAGCAGGAAATGCTAGACCACAAGGTCCATGCATCATGAATTCGCTAACGACTCTGAATGCCTCTGGATCACCAAGACTGTCTGGTAATTCTGCAGATACACATCTGTCAATATCTGTGGGTGTCATTGTCCTGGAGCCGCTGTTGTTCCATAACAATATGTGGCAATGAGGTAAACCCCTTTTCTGAAACTCGACAGTGTACAACACTGCAAATAGGAATACTGTTAGCAAACACAAAGTTGCAAAACAGTAGACACGGTATGTAAATCTTTATAAGAAACTGAAGTATCAGATAGTATAAATAACTGAGTAAAAGAATGTATATAAGTTGCTAGAAATTAGCAATTGTTATTACCCGCAATCACGGGACCAAATGGTTTCCGATCCCTCATGAATTTGATCAGCTCGTGTATTTTGCGCTCAAAGATCCTGTCAACTACATTTGGTCTATCTGCCGTAGTCAGGAGCGAAAACGACCGCATATAGTCTTCTATTTCTGGCCAGTTGACATTGCATGTTAAAGTCACAAAGAACGCCGGATTCCCATGCACACGAAAAATTGCAAGTGCGTCCAAATAATGGCTGTACATGTATCTTGGGCCACCAGTAAATGATGCCGGAAGTATAATTCTGGAGCCCACTTGCGAACCATCACGATCGCCCCTGGCAACAGCATCATGCAAACCCGATAAATATTCACCTCTAATATCCGACTGCTTCTGCCTTACAAAATCCATCCTGTTTTGTTCAATGGAACAATAAGCCATAACCACATATTGTTGAAAGAGTCGCCCACCTCTTGTAAGGAGCCCTGATCTATTAACGCGGTCATGTATCTGGTAAGCATAGTATGCGTGCATTTTCAATCTCTTATCGGCCTGCGGTTCTGCAGTAGCCACATCTACCAATCTGAGGCCGGTGTGGTACCCTTGTTCACCATAAATGAAAAGCAGCGGCATTTGGAATGCCATGTAGCATGGATGCAACTTGTTAACTCTTTGTGCCTCCCCTGAGTGAGGCTGAATAACTATATCAAATTCAGATTCACTTTGGGGACCATCCTGGTACACTATAGCGCCTATGGAGTCCGCCGTTGGTAGTTCATGCTGCACTGACCCCACAACATTATATAACCTGACCTTAAACTCGGGGATGTCATCTTGTGCCAACTTGTCTCTGGCACACCTGAATAGCTGCACTATCACGTTGTGTTCATCCAACACCCTTATCAAGCCTTCTACTATATCCTCTCTAAGGCGATTCCCATCCCCACTCCTAAAGTGAGCAAGCCTGTTGTGAACCTCATGTTCCGTGTCATAGATGTATAGCTGAAGGAACCGCGTATCTTCGCCCACCTCTGGACACAGTTTCCCAATGTGATGATATATCTGGCCCGACACCTTAAAAACATAAGGCCCCCTACCAGTGTTTATACTTTCGTCAATTGTTGCGCCCAGTGATGTCATGGAATACATCTGATTATAAGCACGGATATTTGACATGAAATGCCAGTCGCTGAAAAGCTGCTCTATATATAACGGATACACTCGCGGTGTCAATAGCTTGACACCCCCACCCTTGCAGCATCGGTTATATAAGGGACCTGATCTTCGAGTTGATATACTTAAGCGCTCTTCAAACCAGAAACGGGCATGACAGTTTGAACAGACGCAATTGCAAGGACCGTATGGCTTGTATTCTGATGGTGGGCCTGCAAATTAACTTATGTTAATTGAAAGTTGAATAATTTGGTTTCCGTGTACCATGAACTGTTATGTAAATCAATTTATTTGAATGGAACAACCCTAACCATTATGCCTTGCGTGTACTGGTCGTGGTACTGATTGCTGACCATTATGGCTCGTCGATGGAGCATGTACACGACCGGATGTGTCAGGTGCTCGATCTTTACGTCTATGAACAGCTATACAAAAACAGACAAACGAAGATCATAAATAACTTGTTACAAAAAACAAAGTAACTGACAATCACCTAAGAACATCGGCGCCACATAAGTATAACTCACATTCTCTGGCAGCCGATGGCCTGGACTGAAAACCATCAGGTATAGCATGATGGTCAGTATTTGAAGATGATTCCATCTGTGAGTGTGCCAATGGCGGTAGCACATCTGACATGCATGATCGAAGGTTTGCTGATGCGTGTGCATCCAAAACCACCGGCTGTCGTATACACAAACCTGTAAGGTTACATACGCACATGATATCCAACAGACATTAACAAATACCATTAGAAAGTGTAAGCAACTGACGTTCGCTGAATCGCCAATCAGTTTGAATATTTGTATGTAACAAACCTGCAGTTGCAGATGTACGTTGAACTGATACGGCGAAACCTGGCCCTCCTAAAGCCTGAGAAGGCTGAAAGCTGTCAACAACTGCACTTACAGGTCGGTGCGCCCTTTTTGGCCGACGTGATTGCATCCCAATTATTTCTGATAATGGAAAAGAAAATGCAACAACTGGTTTATATAGATGCAGGAAATTAAAAGCATCCACATGGCATGTAATATGTTAAAGACATTAAAAATGACTAACTATAACAACACGAACCCACCTTCAATAGGCTGTTTCCTTTTAATAAAATCTTGGGCCCTTTCTGAAGAAGCTGTTGGCAGAAACTGATGAGAAGGCGAACCATGGTATGCCATTTCAGATTCGCAGGCACTATTTCCTTGGCCAAGGAGCTGCACATTTCCTGTCTAAAAGTCCAATACCAAAGGGCCCCTGTAGACACCTACATAGAGCAACGTTATCGTCATAAGAAAAGGAAAAGGTGTTGACAAATGAAAACATCAATATGTTGACATAACTGAAAGTCAAAAACAAAACACAACACAAACCTTCATCAAAACCAACTGGAGAACGAAGCTGCGATGAAAAAGTTTCATGTCTAAAGAATGGATTTGCAGCCACGGGATGGGACACGCAAGATTCCAAGGTCAAAGCATGTGCCTCTAAAGGTACACGCGTATGCTGCTGTTGCAATTAGAAAGCAATCTCAGTCAATCTTGAAAGCACAATATGTATGCCAATACAAAAAGAACCTGCGTAAAGAATTAACCTGAGATGAAGATTCAGATGCATGCTTATAAGTGGAGACGTTCTCATGGACGTGCCTCTTAGCAGGGCGAGTAACCACAGCTTCCAAGGCAGGATGCGCAGATCTTTTTGAAGGCAAACGATGTGCACACACAGAAGAGAACATACAATCATCTGACGACGACATACTTTTAGGCCTCGGAAGACATTCCGTGGATGACATATGACTAACGGACTCAACATCGCCAACATGCATAGGACTGGTAAAACCGCTAACAGCCTGACAAACCTGCACAGACCAGCAACCATACGACCATCACATGCATGGTAAAATAACAAACGTACGAACCTACAAATACAACATCCAACTTACCTGAGCACCGGTTTTCGCCGCACACATAGAGACCGTTCGAACCTCCCTGTTAGAACTCTCAAGACCTTCCTGAATAAAACAAGAGGCATTGTCGACACATTTCCTTTTCAACCCCTCACTGACTACTTTCTCAAGCAACCTACGCTTACACTTCCGTTTCCTGTCCACATCATATGACACACCTCGATAAACCACAGTCTCCGGCACGTGAGGAAAACTATCGGGCGCAGCAGACATATTTACCAACGGCGAATCACGACGACCATCCAACCCATCGCCTGTAACGAAACCATCTCCTCCAACCTCTGAACCACCAATAGTTGTAGCAGATGTAACCACAACAGGTATAGGCACGTTTTTCTTTTGAGTTTGCATGGCTTATGTAAACACGAAACACGTAGCAAGTAGCACAATACACATACAAAATGGAAACAGAAATTTTGCAAAACAATTATGGGGATAAACTATCAGGATCATGATGGCAAAACAAATC
The DNA here is from genome assembly GCA_019973895.1 of Chrysanthemum seticuspe. Lineage (NCBI taxonomy): Eukaryota > Viridiplantae > Streptophyta > Magnoliopsida > Asterales > Asteraceae > Chrysanthemum > Chrysanthemum seticuspe. The sequence continues at coordinate 281,678,109 of BPTQ01000006.1, read as the reverse complement.
GAATTAGTCAGTAACTTATAAACCGATGAAACAAATGAAACAGCCATGCAACGTTCCAACAAACAGTGAAACAACTTAATTAACATGGTAACTGAAACAAAAAACATAAACAGACAAAGTGAAGGTAATACACAACACATGCAGCAGTGATACACTTGAATAAAGAAAACAATAGGCTAAAAACATGCCACGTGGTTGAATCCATAGTACATGCATGATCAAGAGTGACAATCATTCAAAAAGAAGTATACAACAGGCAGTAAAAGCAGGCATGCAGAAAAGGATAAACCTATCGTTTTAGATCTGAAAACCCTACCTACAGCTTTAGTCGGTTGCTTCTGGAGAAAGGCAGGTGGTATGAGAAGACGAAACGGTCTTAGCAGGTTAATATAGGAAAAATGGAAGGGCCAACGAAACATGGATGGGCAGATTGCATCTAGACAACGCAGGTTAGGCCCAATAAAATAAGCCTGCATGACCCGGCACTGAACCGGATCATAAACATAAATGTGTCCTTTACATATGAACCGGGTAGCTGTAGAAACATGCGTTACCTTTTAGCAGCTGCTTAGGAAAGCGGGCTAAAAAAAAGTACCACTATAACAGCGCAAGGAACAAATGGCATTTGCAATAGACCACAGGAAACTAATATTTTAAGCATTGGTATGCGAGTCTTCACCCCTTGTTTTATACTCCCTCCGTCTCAAAACTATTGTCACTAGACAAGATTCACACAATTTAATAAAAGTGGGGCCACTTTAATTTCAACCATTCAAAAGGAATATTCCTCCACTAAATTCTCTTTCCTTTACTATAAAAGGAAAGTGGACAATAATTTTGAGACATTCAAAAAAGGAAATGTGGACAATTATATTGAGACGGAGGGAGTATAAGATAATACAATATAATATTAACATAAACTTGGACAATGTGGTGCTAAACTTTTTGCGTTGTCTGTCTCTAGTTGAATACCAAGGCAACCCTTGTGGGGATTTCCTACGCCGTATACCTCCCTACTACTCTTTTTCTCGTCTCTTACGCGATCCGAACCAACCATCATAATGAAACTTCATATGTTTTGTACGCGAATAGTCTCTCGTCTTTTCTTTTCTTCTTTTCCTTCGTGCCCGTCGAACCGAACTAACCACATGACAATGTCAATTGTTTATATATAATTCAAACTTTCATAGAACTATACGTCTTTTGGCCTATATAGACAACTACAAACTCTAAGGTAGTTTTTAAAGTTATTAGGTAGGTTAAAGGCATGTTTTAAAAGATCCTTTTTTCAAGAATATATATCAAACTTCAATATTTTTTTTAATAAAATTGCTCGTATCTCAAAAGAATATCAATATTTGGCTCGCTTTGTTTGAAATTCTGAGGCCTTTTCATCTGTTTTTTTATTAAAGAAATCGCTAGATATTTGTTAGATATTTGACAAATAAAGTTTGTTATATAAAAAAGTCGTAAATATCAAAAAGTTTCAGATAGTTTTGTAATTCCTTGCATAGTCTGGGGGCCTGTTATGTTAATTTTTCATTTTTTTTACCACAAAACGATGTCGTGGGGTTTCAAGGTACTAAACGTCATTGTTTCATCAATTACAAAATTTACAACCATCAAACGACATCGTATCGAATGGTAATTGATATATAGTACAATTGTATAGGCATTGACTACATAAATTTAAGAAACCACTTGCTCGTATTTTATCTATTCTACATGATGACGTATAACATGTATAGCAGGTCCACTGGGCCTAATTCGTGCTATACACATACTGGGTCCAGGCCCAACAACGAGAATAACAACGAACACTGGACCAACAGTAAGCCCAATAACGAAATTGGCTATAGTCCAGACTAAAAGACGCACGCAGGATACTTAGCAGACCGAACCTCCGGCGGCGGAAGGTATCTTGTGTCCGCATCCGCGATTAACACGGAACCTTGTCGGACAAGGGTCCGTCTCCGGCAGCTAATGACTATATGCGAGTAACCAGAAAACCATAGCGGTAAACCTCGCCTATAAAAGGGGCTCTAATCCTCATACGAGGTAAAACTTTCTCTCTCATAATTCACACACATACTCTTACCTCTCTGACAAGAATGTGTACTTACTCTCACGCCGGAGTCTAATCGTGGGGTCCGTCCCCACGGTAAGGCTAACGGTTTACTCTTCTTGTGCAGAGAATTGATGAGTGCTTATTCACTTATCATTTTAGGTCAAATCTGAACTGCAAAACATCTAAAAACACTCCGAAATGCATCAAAATACTAGAAATATCTCAAAATTGTGTTTTATATGTTTCAGATGCAAAATTATCAAAAACAAATGAAAAACGAGCAAAGTTTGCATAATTGGCAGTTTCAGTCCCCCGATTTTCAAAAATTGACAGAAATAGTCCCTGAGCACGTATTTTAAAAAGGAAAAGTCACCAAAGGTCCTTTTGAAATCATAAGTTGTCATAATTAGTCCTTTGGTGAAAAATTTCAAAAGTTTGAGAAATTACAGTTTTGATCCCTGGATTTTTAAAATTGTCAAGTTTAGTCCTTGGAATTTCACAATTGGCAAAAATGGTCCTCAACTTATTTGAGATTCACAAGTTTGACCCTTGGATCAATTTTCAGAAATACATGAGTGGTCCTTGGATTTTCGGATGTTACACCTTTGGTCCCTTAAATACTATACGGATTCAATACTAATCCTAGTCCAATAACTACATCATAAACCCAACCCAAGCCCAATCCAAACCCTTACCCGGTCTAATACCCACCCAACCTTTGACCTGAGATAAACCCAACCCCTACCTTTCTTCTTCCCTGTTTTTCCCGCCCACACAAACCTTTACCAATCCCCCATGAACCCTAATCCCTATTCCCTTTTCCTTCTCCCCAAACACTCAACCCACCTTCAACCTTTTACCCAGCTGCACCTTTACCCAAACCTCCCTTAATCTCTATTATCCAGTTAACCTCTAATCCCAATCCCACTATCCTATTCCACTTCCCCCAAGACCTGCCACCATGGCAATCCATGGGCATAAAGCTTCAACCAATGGCTCAGATGAAATCTCAAGTGTACCTACTTAATCAAGGGCTTGGATTGAATTCAAGAAAGCACATTTGGTCTTTGGCTTGACTGCTCACTCAGGAGAAGCACAAGAGAATGAAGACCTTGAAGACCTAGTGATAGTATAAATAGTTGATGTAAGCCAATGTATAAGGCACCCTTTAATTTAGTTTTAAAAATTAGTTTTATGTTTTTAAAGTCTTTTGTAATGTATTTTCTCAATTAATGAAAAGTTTTTTTTTTACATCTGAGTTCTCTTTAGTTGTTTAATGTTTCTAGGTTTAATGTTAATCTCAATTCCAAGTTCGTAAAAGAGGGGTCAAAGATCAGTTGAAAAAAGTATTTTATTTAGGATTGTTTGGTTTATGGGTCAAAATGGGTCAAGAGGGAGCTTTGTTTCATCTTGGTTCAAAAATCGGTTTAGCACAAGCATTTGAGTCACTTGTTTAAGTTGGAAAAGACTTTACACAGTCTAGCAAAATTTTGAAAATTAAGTCTGCAAAAATTTTTTTTTTAAGATAATGAGTTTCTTCAGTTCTTCCATAGCAGTTTAAGCACAATTTTGCTCAAGTCAAAAATTATAAAAAATAAAAATCACGAGGTTGCTAGCTAGTTTATCTTTGGTCAAAAGGAAAAAATTCACAAAATTGTTTTACTAGGTCTGCTTATGGGTTGAAGTGAGTGGGTTAGCCAGTTTAATGCTCTGTTCATAGCCTGTTTTACTCTTTTTTGCAGCTTATTTAAAAGCTGTATTCAGCTTATGTTGGATCAGATAAGGGGGCAAAAGATAGCTAGCCAGGTGTTTTTGAATTTTCCAGAAGCTCAGGATCTAACTCCTTCTCTAGCTTATCTCAAATAAGCTTGAACAGGTCCCCCCCTAGGCTGGTTGGCACTGCAGAATCAGCTTACACAAGTACTTTTTTTTCCTTCATTCTTTCGCTTAGCAGTAGATAACTTCAGTTGATAGAAGCTTGTGAGATAGAATAGGATTAGATCATCTTGTTTACTGCCTAGTTGGTGCTATTGTGTAGTATGCTTTGCTTATTTGAGTTTTAGTTTAGGAAACTCCTTAAGTTAGCTTAACTTAATTGCCTACTTCAGAATTTGGTTTAATAGGACATTCGATTTGATGCAAACTCTTAGTCCAGCTTAACTTGTGATGATAAGTACCTTCAGGAGTGTTTGGATGTGCTCTTCGAAATAGAGCAATTTTGAGTTCACGGAATCCAGGTGTCCATCTTTAGATTTTAGTATTTTGGTGGTGGATACTTAAATTGGGTCATGTCTCTTTAGCTGTTAAGATTTGGGTGTGTTTAGTTCGTAAAATCGTTTATACTTAGACATCCCCTTCAAGTTTCCAAAAGCAACTTAAACATAGTTTAGCCAACTGCTTTTTGCCTATTTGATGCCAACAGTGGCTAAGGGGGTGTTTGTTTTGGTACCTTTTTCATATCAGTGGGTATAAGCTGATCTAACAGCTTATTGGGTACTTTTTTAAAAGTCAAGTTTCTACAAAAATTGTTGATTGTTACTGTGTCTTTAATCTCCAATAAGAAAAGATCCAAAAAAAAATAACAAAAGGGTCACCCATGGGATTCGAACACTAGACCTGCAGTCCCCATTCCAACGCTCCACACAGGCGCTCACAAACCAGTTGCCCTTGGGACTTCTTTGTTTCTTTATTTGCACATTTAAAACTTTAACTAGTGCAGGCAGTTTTGCTTTTAAGCTATTTTAGCTTATTTGGTGGCTTATTTCAATAACAACCAACTATTTTCACAATTTTATTAGATTCATTGATACTTAAAGTACTTTTAGTGAAATTTCCAGATTTTTCTATATTAGTTTACTGTTTTTAATCATTTAATTAGTGTTAATTAGTTTTTAATTCGTAGTAATTAATTTAAAAGTCAAAAAAATATTCCGCTTTTTCCTAAAATTATTTTTAGTCAAATAGATCGTAGGAAAATTGATTTCACACCCGTAGCCCTTAAATTGAAAAATTTTTACGTTTATGGCTCGGGTTGTTTTCCCGTTTTTACGTTTTTACGTTTTTGCACCCTAGGACTTAGTGTAGCTTCGTTTTATCATTTCTTAGGCTTAGTAGTAGTTAGTTTGTAGTTTTTTAGGGTTCCCTTTCCTTAATTACTTTCCCGTTTATTAAAGTGTAGAATACGTAATCAAATCCAAAATCATTAAAATCCAATTCAAGTTCAAATCACGAAACTCAACGAATCCTTCCATTCACACCTCGTTGGGACACGACCCGGGAAATCACTTTTCCGGTATCACTTTTATCACACCCGTGAGATTTGATACGTTGACCTTTTTCCTAAAGGGTTAATTTGTCGAATTTTACGATTATTTGGTTATACGTTGATATTGTGTTTTTCACCACTCACTTCACAACGAATCAAATTTTGGCGCCGCTGCCGGGGAGGTGTGTTGCGACAATATCATGAAGTTTTTGCGATTAGTGACTTGAAGAACCTTCCTCGTGAAGTTATTGTTTTTTATAAAAATACAAAAATACAAAAATATTTTTCTTTTCTTTGTATATATGTAAAAGATTAAAAATACAAAAAGATTTTCCTTGTTGTTTTAAATAAATAGAAGACACAATCAATATAACATACTTAACTGAGGTGTTATCATTATAAGTTCCCGAACAAAAGATTTAAAATTTGCCTTTGTGTCGCTCGTGTTTTGGTTTACTTTTATCGGTTTAACAAACTGTGTGAGGGGTATAAGGACGGCCTGACATTAAATTGCGGCTGAAAAGAGACGGGTTTTTAATAAGCTTCACGCTGACCTACAAAGTCTCTCCGCTCCTTTGTGCGTTTTACTTATAGAAGTGATCATTTCACGTGGGATTATTGGTTTAAGTTCACTGTTGTTTTGCCTCGATATTGTTTTAATTGGATTTGTTATTATAAAACCCAAAAAGATTCTTCGTTCCCCATTTTCATAATTCTCTTGTTTCCTCGAGTTACGTCTAGTGCATGCGCACTCGTTCTTCTAGATCATTGAGCCCTTTTCGTGATCTAGTAGAAATTCCTAGAAGACGTTCTCATAGACGTGCTGCCCGAATAGTCGAACCCGAGATTCGTACTATTCCAAACAACAATATGGCAGACGAACGAACTATGGCAGAGATGCTCCAGGCACCCACCGAGGGTTATGGAGATGCAATCGTTAACCCAATCCAATAAGCGACACTGACACCTATTACAACCCGTCACACTTTTTGTACTAACAAGTTGGCGCCATTCGTGGGAACCAGTACTCAACTGCGTTCTTGAAAAATGCTCACCATAGGCACTCGGTCTGATCCAACTCCCGCACCCGTATCTGTGGTACGGAACACGGTGGGAAAGGGAAACAATGTAGCTCTGGTGGATGCCCACTAATGTAAAGACATACGACGGGAGCGAAGATCCGGAAGACCACCTAAAAATCTTTCAAGCAGCGGCAAAAGTGGAACGTTGGGCCATGCCAACCTGGTGCCACATGTTCAATTCCACTCTCACTGGATCCGCTAGGGTGTGGTTTGACGATCTTCCGCCAGAATCGGTAGATAGCTATGACGAGCTGAAAGAAGTATTTATAGCGAATTTCCTTCAACAAAAGAAATGCATAAAGGATCCTGTGGAACTCCACCACATTAAACAGAAAGAAGGAGAAACCACGGAAGACTTTGTGAAGAGGTTCAAGGCAGAAAGCAGGGATGTCAAAGGAGCCCTAGAAGTCATGAAAATCTCCAGCTTCATGCATGGGATTACTAACCCCGAGTTAATTAAAAGGTTGCATGACAAGATACCCAAGTCGGTAGATGAGATGATGAGGGTAACCGCATCCTTCTAATGAGGGGAAGTGGCCGCAGGCAACCACGAAAACAAGAGATCCCTTCCCCAAGTGCCATGGAAATCACATGAACCTGGGCAGAAACAAGGCTTCAAAAAAGGATACAGAAACCAGCTCAGGAGGGAAAGGAAGCAAGATAGGTTTACTCTCCTCTCCAAGACACCAAAGGGAATACTGGCATTGGAAAAAGCAAAATTCAAAACTCCTCCACCAATGCTCACGCTGATTGAAAAAAGAAATGCCAACAAATATTGTGAGTACCACGGAGAGGTGGGACACAATACAGATGAATGCATGCATCTGAAGAGACAGATAGAGGAATTGCTAAGAACTGGGAAGCTGTCAAACGTAATAAAGGAATTAAAACAAAACAGTGGCAAGGATCAGTCCAAAACGTCCAAAAAAGGAGAAACATCAGGAAAAGATAAACCTCTCGTAATCCTAATGGTGCAAACTCAGCAACGAGTAACACGACAAAGGGTTACACAAAGCTTTTCCCCCAGCCCGAATATCTCATTCCCACCGCTAACTAAAGAAGAAGGAAATGATGGGCCAATGATTATTGAAGCAGAAATAGGAGGGCACTTCATACACCGCATGTACATTGATGGAGGTTCCGCGTCAGAAATCGTATATAAACACTATTTCAAAAGCGTCCGGCTCGAAATAAGAAAACAAATGATGCCTGCCACAACCCCCTTATTAGGTTTACTAGAGAGGTAATATGGCCGATAGGACAGATATCGTTGTTAATTAAAATCGGTGATGACGAGCACTCAGCGTCAGCATGGATTAACTTTGTAACCGTAAGATCCCAGACGCCATATAATGGAATTATAGGAAGACCGGGGTGCGAAAACTGCAAGCGATACCTTCAACAGCGCATGGAATGGTAAAGGTCCCGGTAGAAGGAGGAGTGCTGACAATACGAAGCAGTCGAATGATTTCGTTGGAATGCACTATGGTTTCCGAACCAGTACCACAAGCTGCAGCAGAAAAACAACAAGTAGAGCAACGAATACACGTAGCAATACATCCAGAGCATCCAGAGCAAACCATAGCCATCGATACACCTTGTCAATAGAAGACGTAAGAAGCTGTGCGACCTGCTGAAGTAGAACTTAGACATATTCGCCTGGTGCCAGGCGGATATGACGGGCGTTCCAAGACACATAGCAGAGCACAACTTAGACATACGTGAGGGATACACTCCAATAAGGCAAAAGAAAAGAGGCCAGGCACCAGAGAGAAACAAGGTGATCCAAGAAGAAGTAGAAAAACTCGTGGATGTAGGAATCATGAAAGAAGTACATTACCACATCTTTTTGGCCAACCCTGTGATGGTAACAAAATACGACGGAAGTTGGAGGATGTGCGTTGACTTCAAAGACCTCAACAAAGCATGCCCAAAAGATGGTTACCCATTACCGGAGATAGATTGGAAAGTCGAATCACTCTGCGGATATCCCTTCAAATGCTTTCTGGGCACATATAAGGGTTATCACCAAATACAAATGGCAAAGGAAGATGAGGAAGAACAGCATTCATCACAAGTCAAGGAATATTTTGTTATACCAAAATGCCGTTCGGAATCAAGAATGCAGGAGCAACATATCAGCGACTGGTATATAAAGCTTTCAACAAGCAAATTGGCAGAAACCTAGAAGTGTATGTTGATGACCTGGTAATAAAAAGCCGCTCGGAGGAAGAAATACTAAGGGACATAGCACAAACCTTTAAAACCTTAAGAGAAATAAACATGAAGCTGAACCCAAAGAAATGCACCTTCGGAGTGGAAGAGAGAATGTTCCTGGGATACACCATAAATATTAAAGGAATCAAGGTATGCCCAGACAAAGCGGAAGCAGTATTAAACCTCCCATCCCCAAAGTGCCTCAAGGACATTCAAAAACTAAATGGGAAGCTGGAAAGCTTAAATAGGTTCCTGGCTAAATCCGCCGAAAAGTCACTACCTTTCTTTAAAACACTCAAGAAGTGTACAAAAAAGAGTGACTTCCAAGGGACAAAAGAAGCGGATGAAGCTTTTAAGCAGATGAAGAAAATGATAGCAAACCTCCCAACCTTCACAGCGCCTCAGGAAAAGGAGGAGGTCATAATATACCTTGCGGCAGCAAAAGAAACAGTCAGTGCAGCCTTAATGACAGAAAGGGAAGACATGCAAACACCAATATACTTTGTGAGCCAAGCCCTGCGTGAACCAGAAATCAACTACACACCGATGGAAAACACTACAAAACGCTTGAAGAGATACTTCCAAGCGCACACAGCCATGGTTATCACGGATCAGCCAATAAAGCAAATACTGTCAAAGCCAGAGGTCGCAGGCAGACTGCAAAAATGGATCATCGAGCTAGGAGAATATGATATACAATACATTCCAAGGATATCAATCAAAGGACATATTTTGACAGATTTCATAGTAGAACGACCAAAGGACGATCAAAGAAGACGAACCAATGGAAGAAGAAGAACTTCAGCAACCATGGATCTTGTTCACAGATGGTTCATCTTGCATAGATGGCTGCGGAGCTGGGCTAATACTGACAGACCCTCAGGGGACGGAATTCACTTATGCCTTAAGGTTAAGCTTTGGAGCAACAAATAACGAAGCTGAATATGAGGCCTTAATAGCTGGGTTAAGGATAGCAGAACAAATGGGAGTTAAGAATTTACAAGCAAACGTAGACTCAAAACTGGTCCCAAACCAAGTCAATGGAACATACGTCGCAAAAGAATCAGAGATGATTCAATACCTAGAAAGGGTAAAGGAACTCCTGAAAAACTTCCGAATATTCTCAATCAAACAAGTTCCTAGAAGTGAAAACAAAAAGGCAGACGCCTTGAGTAAAATGGCGTCTACCAGCTTCGCACATCTGAAAAAGCAAGTGCTAGTGGAGGAGTTAAGCCAAAAGTCAATAGAGGAAGCACCGATGGTAGCAATAACGGAAGAAGAGGGGTACACGTGGATGATCCCAATATATGAGTACCTGGCCAAGGAAATACTTCCAGCTGAAGAAAAGAAAGCAAGAGAAATTAGAAGAAAATCACAAAGATTTACAGTAATCAATGGGACACTTTACAAGAAGTCCTTTCTTGGACCCTGGTTACGGTGCGTAGGATGCCTTCAAGCAAATTATGTGCTAAGGGAAATCCATGAAGGATCTTGCAGCATGCACGCCAGAATAATATACGTAGTGGCCAGAGCCCTGCATACCGGATCCAACTGGCCTACTATGCACGAAGATCCTCGGAAGCTAATCCAAGCATGTAAAAACTGTTAAGTACACATGCCAGTCCTGAGGCATCCGCAAGAAAGGCTAACACCGATCACTTCCCCATGGCCATTCTACAAATAGGGAATCGACATCGCAGGACCTCTTCCGGAAGGGCCTGGAAAAGTCAGGTTCCTCATAGTAGCAATAGACTACTTCACAAAATGGATAAAAGTAAAGCCAGTTGCCACTATCACGGAAAACCAATTCAAAAACTTTGTATGAGAAAACATCGTATGTAGATTCGGACTCCTAGGAGAAATAATATCTGACAACAGAAAACAATTCCGAGACAACCCATTCAAAGATTGGTACGAAAAAATGAATATAAAACAACACTTTGCTTCAGTCAAACATCCACAAGCAAATGGACAAGTAGAAAAAGCAAATAGGAGCCTAGGGGAAGGAATAAAAGCCCGGTTGGAGAAAAAAAGCAAGAACTGGCTGGATGAGCTATCACATGCCCTATAGGCATACCGCACGATGATAAAATCTAGCAAAGGAGACACTCCATTCTCATTGACATATGGAACGGAAGCTGTTATCCCAGCCGAGATAGGAATGCCCACATGGAGCACAGCGGAAGCAAACATAGAAGAAAATGATGAAGCCTTGGAAATGAACTTGGATCTCCTTGAAGAAAGAAGGGAATAAGCAGTAATACGTGAAGCAAAAAGCAAGGCACAAATGGAGAAGTATTATAATTTAAGAGTTCGCAACACAAGCTTCAAACCAGGAGACTTGGTGTACCGCAAAAATGATGCAAGCCATGCCGAAGAAGGAGGGAAATTGGGACCCAAGTGGGAATGACCTTACGAGGTCATGGAAGCATTAGGAAAAGGCGCGTACAAGCTAAAGGACCGTGTAGGAAACCTAATTCCACGAACATGGAACGTCTGCAATCTCAAAAGATGTTACATACATCAATTGTAAGCAACCCATCCCTTGCGGACTCCGTAGAGGAGGGTCGATGTCGCAACTTATCTTTCTATATTGTAATATTTTTATCTTGAATGAAAAAAGGTGAAGCTTAGCTACCTTCACCAACTTTAACTTTAAAATTTTCTGATTATTTACTTAAAAAAGAAATATCAACATATGTAAATAAGACGCGCATACATTTAGGCAGGACCCATACAACATTATTCCGAATAACAGAAGGTTGAGTAACCTCCAAATTAACTCAAGATACGTAAGAGATATTGCAAGTCCAGTATCGGTCGAATAACCCACAAGTATTCAGCCAAGACTATTATGATAAGCACACCAGTGTGAGGATTAAAATAGCAAAAACTAAAATGTTTTGAAACAAAAAAACGTGCATACGATAGACTGTCTACAAAAACAAAAGTGTCGCGCTTCGGCAGGCCACAAAACAGGTAAAATAAAAAGCATTATACAATAACCACAAACTAAACTTGGTCGGAAGTTTCCAGAAGTGGGTCCGTACCAGACTGCTTAAAAGCATCCGCACCTATGTCACCAGCATCACCACTCTGATCAAGCACATTTGATACTTCATAATCAGACACAGAAAGATGAACAGAACCATACATACAAGCTGTACCCACCAAAGATCCCACAGACAAAGGGATAACCCAGAAATACCATGTATCTGCAAGAGCCAACCAGTCCTGAAGAGAACCTTCCCTTGCCTTTCCGGCTCTCTCAAAGCAATCTTTAACGGAAGCGGATAGAGGAGACTCACTTACCACAGAAGGACTCTCAGAATAATGAACAGGAACGGTTAGCCGCTCCAAGTAAAACTAAGTGTTAATAGCAGAAGAATCAGCAGCGGAAGCTCCAGGGTAAAGTAAACGCATAACGTCTTTAGCAGTAGAGTCCTTAAGAGCCTCCAATGAAGACATCAAAGGGAATTGAACATCACAAAGCACTTGAAGAGCATTCTCATAATCAGCCTTGGCAGAAGAATTAAAAGCTTCAACACTAGAAAAAGGTATGCCAGCCGTGCCATGACAATGCCCGGCAACAAGCCCATCTTACATTCTCCTCTCAATAGCACGATTGATGGCTGCACTTAAAGCACCAAGATAATCTGGAGAATGGCAGCACCTGGACACTGCAAGTCTAAAACCCTCAGACAGCAACCAACGGCGGACCGACACAGCAGCAAGCAAACAGGGATGTAGCTTCTCCTCCAAATAAAGAGCAACCTTCAGAAAGAGCTCCCTCAAACGGACAAGCTCTAAGGCACGAGGACGAAGGTCCAAACATTCACTCTCCAAAAATTGCACCTGGAAGCAACAAAACCTCATATATATATATATATATATATATATATATATATATATATATATATATATATATATATATATATATATATATATATATATATATATATATATATATATATATATATATATATATATATATATATATATATATAAAGAGAGAGAGAGAGAAGAGAAGAGAAGAGGAAAGGAGAGAGAAAAACCTGCTTAACAAGCTTAGCATTGCGGGATTCGAGAGAAGAGTTTACACACCGTAGCTGCCCAAGCTCGTTATCTTTGTCAAAAATAGAGGACTCAAGTTCCTTAACCTTGGCACGTAATACTGTTGGAATCACTCCTAAACCTAATTCAAGTGTTAATGATTCATATGTAATAGTTAGCTTAATTATGGCCTTTATGTTTGTTATTAGCTTAGGCTTATGTAGAAGGCCCATAAGCCTAGGCCCAAGTCCACTAAGGAAAGGAAGGGACTAGGAGTTTTGCCCTAGCTCCCTCTCTTATAAATACCTTGTAATACCCCTCACTTGAGGGTTGGTTGTTCAATTTACTCTTTCATTCATAATCTACGCATAACCTTTCTATACATATACGGTGTGTGTGTTTGGCTAGTTGTTCAACCGATCTATTCTCTTCTCTATTTCTTATATTAATGCTTGTGTTACTAATATAGTGACCTAACAGTGGTATCATTCACCAAATAGTTAGGTGAACATATTTGTTTTTGAAGGTTTTTTGTTTTGGTCGTACGCGTAAAAACAGTCAAAACTTTGGTTCGCTTAAAAACACATTTTTTACACTTTTTAATCCAAGATTCTTGTACTTTCAACGTTTTAAGGTGTTAAAATAACTGTTTTTGGCAAAAAGTTTCAACCTTTACGTGTGGATCATTGTTTTTGAGCTTGGTTTTTACGTGGTAGCTGTTCTACGCGTAACCGTTTTAGACGCTTTGGATCATCAAATTTCACATTTTTGTGTTATTTTGGTGATATTGAAGCTATTTCATCACAAAAATCTGGTTTAGAAACATCTTTTGGCAAAAGTCATTTTACGAGTAGTTTTACGCGTATCAAAACCCTAAAACTACGCGTAACTTGTTCCTTGGTTTGATCTTCAGTTTTCATGGGTTACTCCGTGTTTTCTTGCTTGGATAAGCCTGAAAATACGTCAACTTTGGATATCTTTTGCACTGTGATAGTGTAAAAGATCACTTGGGCAAAAACCCTAAAATTACGCATAAGCATAAGCTTACGCGTAGAATTTTCTTTACGCATAAGATTTATCTTACGCCTAAGCTTTGTCTTACGCATAAGTTAATCCTACGCCTAAGTTTTCGACGCCTAACTTACTGTTTACGCATAACTTTAGTGCTTTTCTCCTTACTTACGCGTAAGCTAAACCTACGCGTAACTTTTGATGTTACGCGTAACTTTGGTGTTTTTACGCATAAGTGCTACTTGGCTTTATTGTGATTTCTACGCCTAAGGATACTTCATAAACAAAGGTTCATTCGACTACAAAGATCCATTTAACGAAACACGTTTTCAACATGTCACAACCACCATACTCTAACTATTACCCTTATACTTATAATCAACAACAACAACAACAACAACAACAACAACAACTAAGTCCACAACATCAACAATGGAATCAACAACAAGCAATTTATCAACAACAATTTAATCAACAACATACTCCATAACTTGCAGCAATCCCACAACCTCAAATGGTTCAACCACCACCAAGTCTTCAAGTACAACCTTACACAAACGTCTACAATCAACATCCATCCAGGAATACTATGAAGGAACCGGCATGGTTTGGCAAGATGTGTGAAGCCTTAAGTAGCCAACAATCAATTCATGAAGCTGGCTCACTTGATAGACCTCCAATGCTCACTCCCGGAAATTATGATCAATGGGTGATAAGGTTCTTTAGGTTTTGTGATCTAAAGAAGCCACATGGAAAATTCTTAAAGAAGGTCATTATAGAAGGTCCATTTCAGATGCCTACTACTGTCACACCCGCAGATCCAGATGCTAATCCACCAAGAGATGCTGTCACCAACATTGCTACTATTTCAGACCTCACTGGTGATCAACTTCTACACTTTGAAGCCGATGAACTTACAATGCAATACATTCTTTTAGGACTACCAAATCCAATCCTTTGAAGTGTTGATGCTCAAAAGACTGCAAAAGCAATGTGGGAACATATTCATCTTCTTATGGAAGGCACAACACTCAATCAGGAAGACATGGAATCCAAAATTTACTTGGCTTATGAACACTTCATGATTGAACCAGGAGAGACATTAGAATCATATCACCATCGCTTTTCAGACATCATTAATGATTTGGACAAACACAACATAATCATGCCTCGAATTGCTGTCAACACAAAGTTCCTAAGTAGTCTTGGTCCTGAATGGGAAAAGTATGTCATTTTCCTCGGTCATGCGAAGACTATGCATCATGCTACCTACGGATTGTTGTACGATTATTTGAAGCCTCATAAAAAAGAAGTTGATAAGGAAAGGATTATCCGTGGCCAAACTGCTTCACCATCACTTCCGGACAATCAACAACTTGCTTTATGGGCTCAAACAAGTGTTACTCCTCAACAAGCTCCTCAACCCGCTCCTCAACCAACTGCAACCATCACAACTTATGATCCGTCACAGCAACAACCTCAACAAAATCAATTGGTTCCATACAACCACAACACTGCTCAAGCTCTTTACAGTGAAGCTGATGAGGACTCTGATGCCTTCGATGAATTGCAACAAGGATTTGTTATGATTGCCAAAGCATTCGGCCGGTACACAAACAAATCCAACAATTGCATTCGTTCCTCATCCAATACAAGAAATCAGGCTGTTGTGAACAATGGACGCGTTGAAGTTCAAAATCGTGGTTATGGTCGTCAGATGGGAGGTGGTCAAGGGTTCAATGCTGTGGGAAGGAATAACATGGCTGCTCCGCAACAGCAAAGGGCTCAAGTCGTTGAACAGGGGAATGCTTAGAATGGGGTTAATGGTCTTCGCTGTTATAACTGTAATGAGAAGGGTCATCTGGCTAATGCATGTCCTAAGCCGAGGACAAGAGGCAGTGCTTATTTCAAAGAGGCTATGCTCTTGGCTTTTAAGGATGAAGCTGGTAGAACTCTCTCCAACAAGGAACAAAGCTTTATGGCAGATGCAGACTCAGATGATGATATGGAGGACTTGCAGGCTAATGCAGCAGTGATGTTGATGGCACAAATGCAAGCTCTACACATGAGTGACACAGGCCCAGTGTATGACACTGACGGCTTGTCTCAGGTACCTGAACAAACAATTATCATCAATAATCTAATATCCCCGCCACTTTCTCCATCTGAGAAGGATCAGAGTGTTCAACATGAGTCTTCCACATCTCATTCCGATGATTTTCAAATAGATCCTATAGTTATATTTGATGATCAAGAAACCCTTATGGTTAATATTGATAATCAAGTTGACTCCGTAGTTATATTTTAGGATCTAAATAATGATCATGTTGAGACTCACGTTGAACAAAATGAGCTTTTGTCCGACAGAGAAACTGAGCTCCTGACCCTAATTAAAGACCAAAATTCTCGTTTGGAAATTTTCACGAAATTAAAAGATAAAAATGCATGCTTAACTCGACAAATCAATTTTTTTCAAACTCAAGAAAAACGTGAAAAAGGTTTTGAAGTCGCTTTTGCTAAATCTTATCAAAACGAAAAATCTTTAGAACGACATATACGTGATCTAGCCGCATCGAAGAATGCCTTGTTGTCTCAAATAGAACAACTGAAACATGAACATAAAAAACAACTTAACTCTCTTACTTTGGAAACTCAAAAAGCCAAGGCTGAGTTGTTAACTTGTCAAAAACAGTTCTCTGAGTACAAACAGCATTCCACGAAACGAATAGATACTTATCTTGAAGAAATTGTCGACTTACAACACAAAATCAAAGAGTTTCGAAATGTCATTTATAAACATGGTGAGTCAATCACAACTATTCAAAAGTTTACTTTTAAACCAAATCCAAATGGATATGGTCCGATTCTTGCTGATTACAAACCTAAGTTTTGAAATAGAGCATTCAAACTAAATCCTAGAGTTTACAGTGCAGAACATAGAATTGATGATTCAATTATGACTGTTGTGGAATATAATCGCATGGAAGAATTAGATGCAGATGACGAGAGTCGGTCAAAAATGGAAAATGTTGTTTATAACAAACCATTTAACTATTCAAAAGCCGTAAATTTTGTCACACAACAAGATACTTTAAACACACTTTTGGTTGTCACACCAGTTTCTGAAGTTAGTCCCCAACACAATGGTGCACAAATTAATGGTCCTTTACCTTCACTTAGTGAAGTAAAAACTAAAGCCGAAAGTTGTCGTGTTATCAAATATTTTGACACTTTCTTATCTGACATCAAACTTTTGGAACGTGAGATTGAAATTCATTCTGAAATAAAAGTTGAACTTTTTCAATCGCCGTTGGCGCGAGAACAAAGAGACATTTTTCAGAAAAGAATTTTACCCCATGTCAAAAATTTGAAAAACTGTGCACTATATTGGGAAAGGGATTTTCACAAGGAACTTGGTCTCATGAAAATAGTTTTCGAGAAAACCGAAACATCGATTTCAAATACTAAACGTAAAAAGAAATTGTTGCAAAAAGATGTTGATCAACTCTTGGAAAATGTTATCTGTGCTGATATCAATAATCTTGTGTTATTACAATCTGTTACATATGCATCTGATACTGTTGATTCTGTTGACATTGTTATGAATATTGATAATGTGCATCAGATCGAGTCTTTAAAAGCTGAAAATGAACGACTGTTAAACAAAGTTTCAAATTCTAAACGTCGTCTTCAATGGTGTCAAAAAGATTGTCAAAATCGTGAACTTGCTTTGCAAAACAAAATCCACCAGTTGCAATAAAAAACGTTTAATCCTAAAATTAAGCAACTGGATGATCAAAACGTGTCTTTGAAATGTCAAATCTCAAAATATGAACAAGAACTTGCAAACGTTAAAAAGGAATATGGTGTCATATTTGATTTACTCAAACAGACTCGTAATGAAGCATCAAACGAACTTGATCATTATCTTGCACACACTAAAGAAGTCATGAATTTTTCTGGAAATCTTCGTTCTGAAAATCAAGAGCTAGTGCACACTATCTTTAATATAAGGGAAATGTTAGGAAAGTATGAACAAGTTCAGCCTAGCATTATTAAGAGAATTGCACATGTAACACTTAGTAAACATGAACCTAGAATGTTTACTGACAAAACACAAGTTACTAATGTGCTTCCCTCTACTGAAACAGGAATAGTTGCCTCTTTTCCTAACGTCCGCACTTCACAGCCTAGGAACAATACAAGGAAGAATAGGAAGTTGTGACCTAAGAAAAGACAAATAAAGAATGCTGAAGTAGAAGAACACCGTAGGACTTTGAATAAGATCCCTGTTGCACCCACTTTAGATATTGCGTCTAGCAAATGTAATGGAAAAAGTGTTGTAACTAATGCTGAACCTTTAAGTACTTTTGATATTCAATCTGATGCTTCTTGTGTTATTTGTCGTAAAAGTATGCGTTCTGATTGTCATGATAAGTGTGTTGCTAAGGCTATCTTGTCTCGTTTACGGAATCCTAAGATTCAGAATACCTCTAGGCCCACTACTGCTTCTAAGTCTGTGCTTGGTAAACCGCCCTCTTTAGATTCTAAGAAATGCATTAAAGTCACTGTAGCTCCAGTATCACCTCCAAGAAATGTAGTACCACCTAGCACATTCACTAAGACCAAAGCTAAGACTAGTTGGAGATGGCAGAAATGGATACATAACACCCTAGGATTTAAATGGATACCTAAACTCATTGATGAGTGTATGTCAACTATAACTGCTTCGGAACCCTCTAACTCTTCGGGTTCCACATCTACTTCTATTCCATCTGTGTCGTCTGTGTGTAATGCAGGTGATACAGATCATCCTTTGGATTGTTGATAGCGGATGTTCCCGACACATGACAGGCAACCTTAAACTGTTATCAAATTTTGTTGCAAGGTTCATTGGCACTGTCAGATTCGGGAACGATCACTTCGCAGCTATCATGGGCTACGGAGATTACATCAATGGAAACATCGAAATTAGCAGGGTTTATTATGTGGAAGGCCTCGGTCACAATCTCTTTTCTGTTGGTTAATTCTGTGATGGAGATTTGGAAGTTGCTTTTAGGGAAAAAACTTGTTTCATTCGTGATCTACAAGGAAATGATCTTATGTCTGGCCAACGCTCATCCAGTCTCTACATTATCTCCATGCAAGACATGATCGCTTCATCTCCCATCTGTCTTCTCTCAAAGGCTACATCTACAAAATCTTGGCTATGGCACCGTCGTCTCTCACATCTAAACTTTCAAACCATAACCAACCTTGCTCGACACAAACTTGTTGAAGGTCTCCCGAGATTCCGGTATTCTAAAGATCACCTATGTTCAGCTTGTGAACAAGGGAAAATCACTCGTGCTCATTTTCCTTCAAAGGTGGAACACAGCACTCAGCATGTGCTTCATCTTCTTCACATGGATTTGTGTGGCCCGATGCGCGTGCAAATGATTAATGGCAAACGCTACATCTTAGTAATTGTTGATGACTACTCACGATGGACTTGGGTTTATTTTCTTCGAAGTAAAGATCAAGCTCCACAGATGATCATCACCTTTCTCACGAAAATTCAAATTCAGCTCCGAAACACCGTCAGACAAATTCGCAAAGACAAAGGAACTGAATTTGTGAATCAAACTCTTCGGGAATATTATGAGAAAGTGGGAATTGAGCATCAAACATCTATTGCCCGCACACCAGAACAAAACGGAGTTGTTGAAAGACGAAACCGTACGTTAGTGGAAGCTGCCAGAACGATGTTAATCAATGCTAAACTTCCAGATTACTTGTGGGCTGAAGCTGTTTCAACTGCATGCTACACTCAGAATCGCTCAATGATTACAAAACGCCACAACAAAACACCATTTGAACTTCTCCACAACCGAAAATCGAATCTTAAACACTTTCATGTATTTGGATCCCTTTGCTATCTGAATAATGATCGTGATGACTTTGGAAAGCTCAAAGCCAAAGCTGACATTGGAGTCTTTTTTGGATATTGTGAGAATTCTAAAGGTTACCGGATCTGGAATCTTCGTACAAAGCAAGTTATGGAAACGATTCATGCTCATTTTGATGAACTCACTGAGATGGCTTCTGAGCATAACAGCTTGGAACCCGGTCACAACCGCTTAAACTTCCCCCAAATCCCATCATCAGCTGAACTAAGCCCCCAGCTTACACGTCAACAAATGGAAAGGCTATTTGCTCCTCTGTTCAGTGACGATATTGATGAACGTGCTCCAGGTGTATCGGCTGTTTCCGCTGCTCAACCTGATAATACTCTTATACCTGATACACCTGCTACAACAACTACTGTTGAAGAAGCACCACCAGTTGACTCTACAACAACAGTTGAACAAACTGCTTCCAACGACGCTGAACCAGCTGCTGATGTTCTTAATCAAGTACCCCCACCTGCAGACTTTGATCCAAATGCGTTCTTTAATCTGTTTGCGAATGAAACTGCTGCACCTGATGTCGCGGAATCATCAACAAACCATTTGAATCCTCAAAATCTGCATAATGTATATCAACATCAACCCTCTACACATCGCTGGACAAAAGACCATCCTCTTGAGAACATTATTGGCAACCCGAATCAACCAGTCGTAACGAGACAATGTCTTTACACAGATGGTGAACACTGCATTTATGCTCTCGCTGTCTGCCAATCTGAACCTAAAAACATTAAAGATGCAATGACAAAAGACAATTGGATTGAATCCATGCAAGAAGAACTCAACCAATTCAAACGTCTTGAAGTATGGGAAATGGTTGAAAGACCAACAGGGGTCTACGTCATTGGTCTCAAATGGATTTGGAAGAACAAATTAGATGCTGAAGGAAACGTAATCAGAAATAAGTCACGTCTGGTGGCTAAGAGTTATAGACAGGAAGAGGGTATTGACTTTGAAGAATCATTTGCTTCGGTTGCTCGTCTTGAGGCTATTCGGATTTTTCTCGCGTTCGCGGCTCATATGAACATAACGGTCTTTCAAATGGACGTCAAAACTGCTTTTCTGAATGGGCAACTGAAAGAAACAGTTTATGTCAGCCAGCCAGAAGGATTCGTTGATCCCGAGTTCCCGAACCATGTCTACAAACTGAATAAAGCTCTGTATGGTCTCAAACAAGCTCCTCGGGCGTGGTACGATAAGTTATCATCCTTCCTCATTGCCAATAAATTCACCAAAGGTTCGGTCGATCCCACACTTTTCATACAATATCATGGGGCTCACATCTTAATCGTTCAAATCTATGTGGATGACATCATTTTTGGGTCAACACATTTAAAATACTCAAATGCTTTTGCAAAATTAATGACAAAACATTTTGAAATGTCAATGATGGGTGAACTCACATTCTTTCTAGGAATGCAAGTTCATCAATCACCCCGTGGTATTTTCTTAAATCAGTCCAAATATGCCCTTGAATTGTTAAACAAATTTGGAATGCAAAACTGTGACACCTATGCCACACCAATGGCTCATACCAAGAAGCTAGATGCTGATTTACATGGGAAATTGGTGGACCATACCAAATATCGTAGTATTATTGGGTCCCTCATGTATCTAACAGCTAGCAGGCCTGATATTGTTCTTGCCGTATATCTTTGCTCCCGTTATCAGTCGCGACCAACTGAAACCCACCTCTCTGAGGCTAAGAGAATCCTCTGATACATCAAGGGAACCATTAATTTAGGGATCTGGTATCCGAAGGATTCTGGTTTTGAACTAATAGCTTTTTCAGACGCTGACCACGCAGGATGCTTAGACTCACAGAAAAGTACTTCAGGAGCGTTACAATTTCTTGGTGACAAACTGGTGTCATGGCAATCGAAGAAGCAGGATTGTACATCGCTGTCCTCAACCGAAGCAGAATATGTAGCCATGTCGGCGTGTTGTGCTCAAGTCATTTGGATGAGAACACAACTCAAAGACTATGGTTACGTATTTGACAGAATCCTGGTGTACTGCGACAATCGGAGTGCTATTGCAATCTCGTGCAACTCAGTTCAGCATTCAAAATCAAAGCACATCGATCTTCAATATCATTTCATCAAGGACCATGTGGAGCAGGGTACCGTTGAATTATACTTTGTGGGTACTGAATACCAATTGGCAGATCTACTCACCAAAGCTTTAGCTCCTGCTAGGTTTAATGAGTTGGTCCACCGGATTGGTATGCGGTGTTTGACTCAAGAGGAACTGGATGAACTCTTAAAATATTCTTAAAAACCAGTCAAACACCAAAACCTCTTTTGTAAATATTTTTTCAAAAACAAAATACAAAAATATAAAACCTGATAAAACAACAAAAATATTCTTCTATCTATATTTCTTCAAACATGGCAAGTACCTTTCTTCCGTCAACACTCAAATCTTTCAAAATTCAGTATTTTTCCGATCAAGTGTTGAGGGGGAGAAAATAAATTCTTCACTGTTTCAAAATAACCGTGTACTTGCATGTTATCTATTCCCGGTTGTTTCTTTAAATACTGATGGTAACATTTCTAGTTTTCCGATACTCATCGGACTAAAATTTATAAACTTTCATTATTTCTTAAGTCAAGGGGGAGTGTCGTCAAAATTATTTCCAAATATTCTTCGTTTGATAACCAAAATGGAAGTTAAAGGCATTGGATGAAAATGGAAAAGGTGGAGGGGCTAAAACTGTCAAAACCTTAAAGTTATTTTTCATAAAACTCTCCACCTAATTCATTTAATACATCACATTTATTATTTCACCAAACTCATCCTACGCCTAAAATTCAATCTCTCAATCCGGTCTCTTGATCCTCATTTTGTAAGTGTTTTCGTAATCTTTACGTATTTACAAATAAGGGTTTTGAATTTTTTGCAAATCCAACGGCTAAAACGTGTGTTATGATGATCTTTGTGTTCTACGTGTAAGCATAAGAACACAAGATCATCATGTGTGTGTTTTTTAATGATGTAATGGTGTTAAAATGTTCATAACCATGTACTAAAACCATTTTCATCAATCTAATTCACCCAGATACACGAATTGTCTGTTTTTCAAAATTAGGGTTCATGAGTCGATTTGGGTGTTTTCAAATGAGAACGTTTTTGGTGATAAATATTGTTGTATAAGGTTGTTTTCAAGTTAAATTGATCATATCTACGCCCAGAAACTACCCAGAAACACTAATGATTCACAAACTGAAAACTAGGGTTTATGTTCATAAGAATTGGGTATTCTTGATTGACCTTGAATTTGATGTTAAAACTTGGATAGGACAACTTACTATGCCTCTAATACCTTCCAGAATCAATTTAGTGCAAATCCTATGGCTAGATTTCATACGCGTAAATCTTGAACTTTAGGGTTTTAGGCTACGCATAACACATGTTCTACGCCTAACTGTTTGATATGTATTCATGCCATGATCTGTTATAGAATGAATGTTTGTGTTAATATTGATGCTATGATGATTTTATTTCAGGTTTGCAACACGTAAAAATCAGAATCAAGGTTGTTAGACATCTACGCATAAGGATCACCTTACGCGTAGCATGTTATGCGTAAGAGAAATCTTACGCGTAGCATTTACGCGTAAGGTTCTACATAAGGGACTACGCGTATCCTGTGAAGGATATGCGTAAACAGTGACCTCTACGCATAAGGTCTACTCTTACGAGTAAGCCTTACGCGTAAGGTTTATATATGCTTACGCGTAAGCTTTACGCATAAGGTCTTATTTTTCCTACGCGTAATATTTCTTACGCGTAAGACAAGGTCCTACGCATAAGCTTGCGCCTTTATGCGTATAACTCCTGTTTACGCATAAGCTACCATTTCTACGCCTAAGCCTTGATTAAACCTTCATCATGAATTGTTACGCGTGCAAACTTGTAAATAAATAAATCATAACGTCACGAAACCAATAATGTCACTAATAAGCTTAAACGTTTGATATGTTGTGAAAAATAAGTGATAACATAAACTTTAAAACTTAAAGTTAACTAACTCACGAAACTTATCACGACTTAATTAGACTATTGGACAAACAAGTGACTTTGGACTCGTAACAATCATTGACATATCACATTCAATAAGTAGACGATAAAACCATCTGTTGACTAACATAATGTCTTTCGATACGTTGGTTCTGTTGGCTAAATATCTTTCAGATCACGACATGGATGCTCAAATGAATGTGGATGCACCAAATGTTCTCACCGTTGCTGATATCTTCCCTAATGGCTATCCGATGAAGATTGGAAAGAACAACCTTCGTGTTGACTTTGAAACTCTCACCTGCTCAGAGTCCTCTTGCTTGATTGCTGTGGATATTCTGAAGAATCATCCTTAGCAGAATATGCTCTCCAACTCTGCTACTGTTCCAGAGATCTACATTCATCAGTTCTGGAATACAATGCAAAAGATCAAAGGACAGAATGTTGTGACTGTGACTCTCAACCACAAACAAGTCACCATCACACCTGCAGACTTACGGGCTGTTCTTCTCATTTCGATCATCGAGCCAACCGAACTCAATGCCACACCAACTGAAGAGACTGTTCTACAGTTCCTGATCGATATTGGTTATGACGAATCTACAGGAGTACTCACTAAGCATTTACATGTGGATCTTAAGAATATTCCTCAACCTTGGAGAACTCTCTACATCATCATCACCAAATCTGTTTCTGGTCGTGACAGTGGCTATGAGCATCCCAAGCTCATGGAACTGCAAATCTTTTGGGCTTTGGTCAACATGAAGCACATTGAAGTCGAAGCTCTAATATGGGACGACATGATGACATTCCTCAAGAAGCTTGGCTCAAAGATCCCTTATATTAGATATACAAAACTATTGATTCAAAGAGCACTTGGGCTTAATCCTGATATCCCCAAGAGACTCAATGACCCCAACAATCACGACATGTTGTATGAACATACTCTAACAGTCATATTTAAGGAATCAAAAACCAAGAAACAAGGTGTTGTGTTACCGGATCACCTTCTCTCTGATGAAATCAAACAGCTTTACTCATACAAAAGGTATCTAGTAGCAGTTGATGAAGGCAAAGTTGGTCTTCTCGATGACAAGTATTCTGGTACACCTTCTAGGAAAACCAGAAGAGGAAGTGCAGGAAGTGCCGCAACCACTGAAAGTCCAAGAAAGTTTCCTAAAAGAAAACCTGGACGTAAGAGGACAGTTCCTTCAAAGAAAGCTATCCCTATTCCCAAATCTGAACCACAACGAAAGCTAAAGGATGAAAGCTCTGAGAAAACTGAATCAGAAGAAGAAGTAACTTACTCTGAAACAGTCAAAGATGACACTCAAACAGCCACAAAGCCTTCAAGTCCCAAAGGTGATAAAGGAAAGACTCCAGTGATTGAGCACGAAGAAGAAAGCTCTGATGAAGAGCCTCTGGATACTGATTACAGGAAGAAGTTCAAATTCGTTAGACTCCAACACGTTGCGAAAGAGTTTGCAAAGGATCAGATGGGTGGCCCCGGAGGGTCAAGTGGTGATGTTCAATCCACACCACTTCCTGATGCGGTTAATCAACCCGATAAGGGAACTAGTGCCACCACTCTTGAGCAACAAAAAACGCAACAGGAGGATTCTATTGAGTATGACATTGAGGAACTAGAAACTGAAAAGTCAGAGAAGGAAAAATCTGATAAAGAAACTGCAGCTCAAGCTAAAGTTTATGAAGAGGCCGCAGCTTAAGCTAACGCAGATGAAGATGCTAGGTTTCAGGCTGAAGAACAGACCAAAACTGATAAAGATGACGAAGTAAACTACGATGATTATCTTCTCAACAGTCCAACTCATTCCAAGGAGAAAACTTCTGAAACTCCTAAGGACCCTGAACCTCCTCATGACTCTTCATCATCAGATTCATCCTCTCACTCTTCACCACCACCATCCATAAGATCAACCAGATCCACATCCAAATTAGTGAAGAAGCCAACTGCATCCTGGATCTCTCAAGCTAAGACACGAATCGTTAAAGCTGTCAAGCAGGTCAGAAAGAAAGACGTGTTGTACAAGAAGCTAAATTTTCTTGCTGACCAGGTACAGTATCTTCATGATGAGAATGACAAGAGGCAAGTTGAAAGGGAATATGTCCAGAAGCTCATGAAAGATGATCTTCAAGGGAAAATGAACGAGATGATCAAAGGTTACACTCACAAGTACCTTCTTGACATCGTTCCTGGAGTTACAAAGGATATGTTTACCAAACAACTCTATCCGAATCTATTACACTTGGCCAAGCAAACTATGAGATCAACACCAATGCATGTCAACATCAACCCAGTTGATCCCATAATATTCTCAGATGCTGAATTGGTTTCCAGGCTCGTAGCTCAAATGTCTAAACGATCTGCAACATTTGCCTCTTACGAAGGTAAACTGTTTGAAGCATTGCTAGAATACCAACTTAAATCAGCATGCAGAGAAGAAGCTGAGAGGCCCAAGCGTCCAAGAGACGATGAAGATAAGGATAAAGATAAAGAGCCGAAACGCCCAAAGATTTCTGGTGAATCATCCTCCATGAAACCTCCACCCCAAAGGACTCCAGCTCAACCACGATCTCCTCCTCGCTCTTTAACTGAAAAACCTCAGGATTCTGAGTTACCACCCCAGACTTAGAAAACTGGTGATCACTTTGAGTATATGGGTGGTGACGATAAGGAAGTCCTTGAGCCCCAACAACAACCCTTCTCTCCCAGCACAACAAAGGAACCAACATCCTCCTCTAAGCCTAAGAAGAAGAAGAAGAAGAAGAAGAAGAAGAAGACTAATGCTGATGTCGTTTCATGGCTAGACGACGATGACACCGAATACGAATGGTTTTCCACACTTGTTGATGTTACACCCGCCTTAACTGAAGACCAAGATATAGTAGGAAGTAGTACATTGGAGCATGCAAAGGTATTGCAAGAGAAGTTTCGAGTGAAGAAGATGACGAAATCAGAGTTGAAACGAATCAAGAATGAAGCTTTTCAAATACTCAAAGACAGCTCAGAAAGTGCTATTGAAGTTGAATATCACCTTGAAAACATAGCACGAGCCATGTCTAACAACATTGATTGGCTCAACCCTGAAGCAAACATTGACTACACCAGAAAAGACAATGCTCCATACTACACAGATTGGACCAAACCTCTACCTACCATTGGTCGACCAGATCAACCTCAGATTCCATTTCGATACTTCTTCAACAACGACCTGGAATTTCTTCTACATGGTAGCGATGTGTCAAAGAAATACGCTACATCACTTACAATTCCGTTCTCGACAGCCATATACTCTAACTGCATAGCCATCGAGGAAAAGGCTACCCACATGTTCAACAACAGAGTGGAAGAGTATGACATCGATGCAATGTACGGGATTCACCATTCTACTACAGAAGCTACCAGGTTAGAAGGTCTCAACATGAAGTGTATAGTACACAAGGGATCGTTGCTGTCAAGCATGTCACTTTCTCGTCTAAATGGGACTACACATTTCTCAAGACAATCGTGGTCAAAAGACAAGACGAAGAGGACTATGAATTTTGTGAAGCGGACTTTCAGAACTTGTCTCTCAATGATATTGAAGATCTGTATCTTGCCAAAGTACAGGGAAGAATGAGACAATTCTCGACTGAAATTCAACGTGAATACTTCAAGTCCCTGCTCATCTTCATCAGAAGCATAGTGATCCAGGAACGTGTAGAAGATTTGCAACTTGCTGTTGAGTCATATCAGACTCGTGTAAACTTCACCAAACCTAAGCTAGAACTTCCTGACATCAACCATCTCCCTCAATTCACTCTCATCAGCAAACCCTTTGGAGTAGTCTACCGCAGTGCACTTCACTGCAACTGCTTGATGGCATGTAATGAGCTTCATAAGTTTGGAGATTCAACATTGAAGCATGTCAGAGACGGGCTAGCATATAGGTTAAAAGCGATTCAACAAGGCATTGGGTCACAAAAGAGATGGGATTCAAAGGAAAGACGGGATGTAAAGAGAATCATCAAGATGATTGATGAAAGGTTGTTTCGAAGGGATCAGTTCAGAACATTGGAAAGCTTCGTAGGTGGTCGTCAACGCATCAATCTCACAGGCTATCAATGACCAGTTCGCATTCCTGGAGTTCTTGCTGACCTACCTGATATTCCTGGTACCCCTTAAATTGCTTCAATTCATTATTTTGAATGTGTGATTATTAACTGACAATGGCTTGTGCACACATAACAGTGTACAACCCGTTCTTGTAATGAAAGGACTCTGTGGTACGCTTCAGTGCCACAATCCTATAAAAGGAGCGAAAGCTTCTTACTTTTGAGTAAAACCTATCAAACCTTTCATTTTTCAAAGGTTTTGCTCAAAAGAACAAGTACTTCCCCTTATAATTTTTTAAACAACCTCAACCGTTTATATCACTTGTTGAGGGGGAGTATTTGCCTTAAAAACTTTGTTCACAAAAAGTTCTTTGTGTAATCTTCCCACTAAATTCAAAATGGTCATATTTATTCTCAACATTTCTTCAAAAATAACATTTATATGCCATTTTTGAGGGGGAGAAAATATGTGATAAGAAATATGTTGTATTAATGCTATTGATTCCTCGTGTGAAAAGACTTCAACCCATGAATTGACGGGATCTGAACAGTCATACATTGAAAGGATTTGTCTTCCAAGACATATCCAAGTAAATTGTACCCATTCGAGAAGCTCTTGATAGACATGAACTTTGACGGGTTTGACAACCTTTCGAGGTTGTCCACATCTTCAAGGTAGTTATTAGAGCTAGTTGTCACCTAAAAGCTGACAATGTATCTCTTTAACTATGCAACGTAATCGTGTCTCACAAGGAATTGTGTATCTTGAGTCGATCAATTCAAAAAGTGCGAACTCTTTCCTCACTGTGCAGATTTCCGTAAAAACTCTTAAGCACATGTGGAGGGGGAGTATTTCTGAAAATCTAAAACTCTTGAAGTGTTCAAACATGTTTTTCATTCACAAACACTTTGAGAGATTTTCATGAAAATGGTTTTATGGCAATGGAGTTATAAGGCGATTAAGGTTAGGAATAACCATCCTATGATCCGCCAGAGCCGGAGGGATCTACCCAAGGACACTACCAATAGTTAGAATTAGAAGTCCTTAGGTATGATTATAAAAAGGAGAAAATGAGAATCGGAGAAAGAAGGAGTTGAAGAATTAAAAAGAAATGCAAAGAAAAGGGTGAAAAGAAATAGCCCTCCAAATTATTTAACTTAGGGCAGACACCGGGTTCAATTCATATGCTACTGGTTGTCACTTAGTGACACCGGTATTGAAGTTTAAAAGTCGTCATGGACCCAGTGACGCATGCACTAAACCTTCTTAGCCACTCAAGTTTCTCTCAACAGAAGCTTGTTTCATTCTCACAGGGAACCTTACGTAAACTATCAGCTTTCTCTTAGAGATTGCTGGTATTGAAGAAGGAGACCCTCTCCCTAGTCTCTGCTCAGGAAAACCAAAACGCACTATTGAGTCTAGAGCCACGAGATTCATCAAAAGATTTCTTAGGTACACTTGACATTTCATCACTTTTTGTTCAACAATAAGAACAACAGTGGTGCGTTATCGAGTCCTTCACAGATCTTAGCAATCTGTCGAGAACATTTATGAGAGGTTCACATCTGTGATCCTCAGTGATTGAATGGATACTCCTGCCAGGGTCAACATCAAACAGCCCTGACAGCAGGTCGCTTCGGTAACTCCTCGTGGATTACGCTTAGTGGTCTCAAACGGTCTACAGTCGTGAGGTGATACTTCGGTGTACCTAAGCGACTCATCTGAATCGTAGGTGTACTTTGGTACATCGTGTTATCTCACTTGTGGGACTCCGGTTCAAGAACGGCCTTTGTGAGAATTAGAGTTGTGTTTTCACACTATGCTGTTAACACTCTCGAAGTTCAAACTTGTAAGTGCCGGAAACCACTTATTACTAACCTTTCTTATGTTTACTTCTTATGGAAGCTCTGGAGCGGACTGATCGTGCACATTCTCCACATGCTTATGCCAACAACATCACTTATGGAAGTTCTCTCATAATCAAAGGCAACACAAAGTCAGCATGATTCTTCAAAGAATCTACAAAGTTTAAAGACTTAAAGAACTTCATCAACTGAAATCCAATGTTAAAGAGCATGTGAGCATGTTGGAGAAAGACGTGGAGACACTGGAGCAGCGAAGCAGACCTGATGCAGACAACAACAACATACTATCACTACCATCACAAAGAACAATGATCAAAGAACAAAGATAAAGATGACGTCAAAGCAGAACTGATGAAAGAAAACAATTTCTCTACACTGGGGAGATTGTTCAAATCAAGGTAATTCTTCTCACAAGAAAGAAGAATGTCAGAAGACGTCAAAGCTTCTATTACATCAGCACCTTCACCGTTTATATTCATTCATCACCAACACTTAAGGAGCGATTGTTGGAATCACTCCTAAACCTAATTCAAGTGTTAATGATTCATATGTAATAGTTAGCTTAATTATGGCCTTTATGTTTGTTATTAGCTTAGGCTTATGTAGAAGGCCCATAAGCCTAGGCCTAAGTCCACTAAGGAAAGGAAGGTACTAGGAGTGTTGCTCTAGCTCCCTCTCTTATAAATACCTTGTAATAACCCTCACTTGAGGGTTGGTTGTTCAATTTACTCTTTTATTCATACTCTACGCATAACCTTTCTATACATATACGTGTGTGTGTGTGTGTTTGGCTAGTTGTTCAACCGATCTATTCTCTTCTCTATTTCTTATATTAATGCTTGTGTTACTAATATGGTGACCTAACAAATACCTCATTTTCTCTGCTAGCTACCTCAAGAAAAGATACTTGACCATGAAGAAAAAGCCTCTCAGAAGCTTCAGATTCAGTCTGAGCCAATCGGGACTTTAGTCTATAAATCATGTCAGCCTGGAGACTACACCTATTAGACAACCTTTCCTTCTCCTGCAAATCACGCTTCGCATGCATCCGAACCACAGAACCAAAGCACATATGACGAGCTGACAAGACGTCAAAACCCGAAAGAAACTGATCAGAACTCATCTCGCGGAGTGAGGAAAAAAGTCTGCGAGGGGCAACCCCATCCATAACTTCACGGAAGTCTAAGGGACTATCAAGAAGAGACCCATTGGACACCTTCCAATCCGGAAGATAGCGCTCCTGTGACCGGAAAGGGTCAAACCCAATAGCAATCCGAGTATCATCAGCCAAGGGCTAACTAGAAGAAGGACCAGGAAGATCTCTGAAATTTCAGTCGGCACCTTTGCCTGAGGGCGAGCTACTTAAGAAAGGGGAGACATTCCTTAATACTAGAACAAGAGCAGAAATATTTGTCACAACAGTAGTGGCAACAACACCTAAAACAGTTTCAGACCTGGTACAAGAAGTAACCTCAGCTCCAGCAACAGAGGTACTAGAATCAGAAGAAGAATCGGAGGAAATAACCAACCTTTGAAGAGGACCGATAAAAGGCTCGCGCCTGATGGAGGAATCAACAGAAAACCCAACCTCGCACTCTGGAGTAGTTGAAATAGAAGATGTAATAAAAGGCACAGTGTGGGGAGCCGTGTTACCTAACTCAGCCTCCAAGACGCTACTATTCAACAAAGCCTGAAAACTACCAGCAGGAACACTACCGCAGACGGACCTTGAGAGAAGTCATGACGGAACCTCTTAGCAGGACTAGAAAGTTCACCAATACTCAGTGAAGGATTCTCCTTCCTCTTCAATGAAGGACCGGAAGTAGCAGGATCAACATCATAATTAGTAGCCTCGAGGGCTGATCCACTCCCGATATTGACATCGATACCTTCAGGACCAAAAACACATTAATATCAGCCTCCAACTCATTCTCAGAAAGAGGAGGAGCAATGGGAAGAAGCGGCATTGTACGATGAACAACAACCTCCAAAAGGCTAGCCTCCCCCTTACGACGAGGACGCGCAACCATTCTGAGTTTAAGAGGATCCGGAGACTGACTCATCACTACACAAAAAGAAAAACAGATCAAAATATGGATGCATAAAGAAGAGTGTAAAAAAAATAAAAAATAAAAAAAATTCACCCGTTCCATCATCATGGAGAAACTCAGGGTACACGTCCTCACCCAAAGCATAGTGGCGGCTCAAACTAACCCAACAAAGAAAGGCTTCAGGGAATACCCGAAAAGGAGAAGGATTGGCAGCAAGAGTAGCATAATGATCAGCATTATACTCATCAGCACGAGGAACAGGATCCTTCAAACACTTCTTATTGGAACTCCAGGAAAACAAAGCAGGACAAGCAAAGTCATCAACCCAGAAAAACGGGCGTTCTAACTTCTCACAGAATCAAGGGCTTTAGTATAAACCACCGGAACACCATCACGCTTACTAAAAGAGAACCACCCTTTGGCCTTCGTATTAACATAAAAACGGCGAAACAAACCAACAGTAGGCGTAATTCCATGAGCACGACACAAGATCTCAAACTGCGAAATCTTGCATGCACCAAAGATTGAAAGTTGGGAAATATTGATGCGATAATGCCTCATCAAATCGACAAGAAAAATCGACAACGGCAGATGAAAATTCGCAAGGTCGAAAAAGCGGGTGTATAAGCCAATATTTTAGGGAGGATGCTCATGCATCGTACAATTACGAGAAGGGTGCTCCAGATGAACCTTGGAAGGAATATGGTATTTCCCAAGAAAGGAGTCAAACATCTCTGGAGGGGTACCACACTGTATGTCAACAATCAAACTCATAGCGAACGGATAGAATCAAAATCCAAGACAGACAACTGAAGGGATTCTCTTCTCCAAAAGATAAAACCAAGTGGCGATGGCAAAAATACAAACAGAAGAAGAAAACTGAAATTAATAAAAATAAGGGCTGTATTTATACTAAGAAGATACCTAAATTTGGATGATGGCACGTGGTAAAGAAAATCGGAATAAATGATCAAGATCAAAAGTAAAAAGATAAGAATAACAGGAGCGCATAGGGCATCAGGTCAAATCAAAGCAGAAAACAAAAAGTCGACAAACGTCCACGTCGCACGAAACACTTCCCAAGAAAGGGAAGTGTCAGAAAGACGCGTCAAAAAAGCGCGGAAAGTAAACATTGCTCAGTCAACTTAAGTCTAGTAACATTCACCGCACGCGACAATATCCGCATGCAATGAACCCACTAGACTGGGGGGACTTGATGACATATAGCTCGTATAGCAGGTCCAGTGGGCCTAATTCGTGCTATACACATACTAGGCCCAGGCCCAACAATGAGAATAACTACGAACACTAGACAAACAGTAAGCCCAATAACGAAATAGGCTATAGTCCAGACTAAAAGACGCACGCATGATACTTAGCAGAAAGAACCTCCGGCCGCAGAAGGTATCATGTGTCCGCATCCGCGATTAACACGGAATCTTGTCCGACAAGGGTCCGGCTCCGACAACTAACGGCTATATGCGAGTAACAAAAAAACCCTAGCGGTAAACCTCACCTATAAAAGGGCTCTAATCCCCATACAAGGTACAACTTTCTCACTCATAATTACACACACATACTCTTACTTCTCTGACAAGAATGTGTAATTACTCTCACGCCGGAGTCTAATCGTGGGGTCTGTCTCCACGGTAAGGCTAACGGTTTACTCTTCTTGTGCAGGGAATTCAATCAAAATACTTGGATTAGTACAAGATCGGCCCACTAACAGCTTGTTAACCCAATCCAACAAGCGACACTGACACCCATTACAACCCGTCACACTTTTTATACTAACATTACATATACACTTTGACTATTGTTTTGTTATTACTGTTTCACGTATGTAAAACGGTAATTTCTTTTAGATGATTAAAATGAAAATTTTGAACATAAGACATGTATATTACATTCCAATTTTTTTTTCTATTATTAGTTTTAGCTTACCCTACTAAAAAATCCTTGCTTCGTTCCTGATGCACAATGAACATGAGGACTACTATAACACCAAGTGAGTAGCAACTTGAAAGCAAATAAAAAAAAAGGAAAAAAGAAGAAGCTTAAAACAACACCAACTCATCAAAATAGAAAACGTTACACTGAAAATATTTTGTGAAATTTTTTTAAACAAACCATAACCATTACCTATTTACGACATTAGACGTCGCACAAGTTTTTTACGAAAATGAACTTTTGAATCTCATCCGTTAGATTAATTTGAATAAAAAAAATTCGACCCTACACGTCTCTTTTGCGACCTTCTACGCGACGGAATTTTTTAAAAATGCGACATCTCACGCGACACAAGTTTGTTATTTCGATGATAACAAAGTAAAACGCGAAACATGTAAACGCGACTCACAAAATTTAAACACGATAAAGTAAAAGTGCGTGTAACACCCCAACCCGACAAGGGCAAAGATGTCACAAATACAGTTTCATATCAGAACTTTAAGTACTATACAAAAGCGAAAGCCTTTACAAAACTTACAAAAAAAAATATAAATAACTTAATATTCAAAATAAATCTAAGATCCCTACTTCCACATCTTGCTCTCAACTCTACTCTCAACCCAGATCAGCTATCCCATAAGCTCATCTTGAATTCTTAATACCTGCCGCAGAAAAAGAAATGCGGTTGAGCTTACAAAGCCCAGTGAACAGATATAACGAAACAAAAACTAAACAAAACAGAAATACAAAATTGAAACAAAGAAACGAATAACAAAGTCGTAGCGGAATGAGATTCAATGAATCATGGAGGATTCTGCGGAAACACAATTACACAGAAATCCAGAATAACAAATAAGAACAAACACATAGCACATTGCTGACACAAATGCAAACACATTAAAATAACAAGACATTAACTAAATCAAGAAATTCGAGTGCATATAAGCCAAACGAAATATCAAAACTAGCAGAACAGTTAACAAGAAGAAAAGCATGGCATTCACACAAGTCAAGTAATCACATTTAATAACTTACTCCGTATCGTAACAGTGGAAACAATAGCAGTCAAAGTCATGGCAGTCACACATACAAATAGGAAATACAATTTAGAAACTATAATTAATGGACTAGAGACATAGCAAAGCAATTAGCAAATTAACAATTCAGGCATCATAAGTTGAATCATTTCCCCAGGTCAAACCTTAGTATAATCAGAACTTATCATGGCAGGTCAAATATAAGCAGATAGATACACTAACGGATAGGCAAAGTTCACAAAATTAACTGAACAAATTATACATACTAAACTTACAGAACAATTGATTACCACTAACTTAGTCATCACACAGATCAACGAGTTCACATAATGGTAACTAACATATAATCAGATGGCAACATGCGGATCACATTTAAACATATTAATCATATCCTAGCATGGTAAACGGTAGTCACATAAACATGTAAAAGCATAAACACATTCGATAAACATATAATAACTCAGTATGTAAATGGAAGTATTGACAAATACGGAATCATAAACAGAATAACTAACACAGGAATAACAGATACAGATTTAGTTATCTACCACGAGCCCAGAACATATCATATCAGAAGTAACTTTCTTATTCAGAGGGGTGACCTCGGAATACCTTATATAATATGAGGGGAGACCTCAATAACAAATGGAGTAGCTAGCTCCCAGAATTTGTGAAGACGCGTATTACACACGACATCATTCACCAGACAAATCATATCAGATAACAAATCAGATCTAGGATGCATCCATACGCCCCAACAGACAGATAGTGGCCATACTATCAATAAACAGATAACAGAAAGGGACGTGGTAGAACATCACTCTACTGCCCTAGAGTCATGTCAGCGGTGCATCACTGACACGGACATGGAACCCCCATGACTAGTGAAATATTGGCTCGGGTGTCAAACTAACTTAGGTCAAACAGATTGTCATAAATGACACAGATCATAATTCATCATAAAGGTCAACAGATATATATATCAGAGGTTTCATATCATAAAGTCCAAATCAGATATTTCATGGTTCACTAAACAGAAGTTTCAGATAAACAACGGATCAACAAATCAGAAAGGGTTCATAACAAATGTTCAGAAGTCAAAGGTTCATATCTCAGTCATATATCATGCATTCATAAGCGGAAGTTCATAATCAAATGTTCTAATCAGAAGTTCATAATCTTAAATTCAAATCAGATACATCAAGATTCAACATACAGAGGTTCAGACAAACAGAGATTCACATAAACAGAAGGGAGTCATAGCAATGGCATAGGAGATCATAATAAGCATAAGAGAAATGACAAAGAAAGGAAATCATGAGAAACCTTTACTGAAAAGGTCAGAATATATGTACCTTAATGCCAATGAAAAGAAGCAAACGAACGAATGAACACGAAGACACAACGCCACGTATCCTTCAACGAATCTACACGGATTATGATTTGTTTAATACTTATTAGCATCATTAAAGTTATAACGGATTAATCTCATTAATATTCTTAGAGTTATTAAGCATATTCTCATTTTTAGTGACGGACGGAATTACAACATTTTAGAGTATTAATCATTCATTAGCCAAACTTATGGGTTACAAATGATAAATGGTAAACATAAGGGTTTAATAAGACAAATATCCTATTTAAAAGCTTTATTAGATCATACTTCAAAGTATAGGGTTCGCATGGTAAATATCTCAAAGTTTAGGGTTATTAGTGACAAGTATATTGAAATTAAAACTCAATATTATTATGTTGATACTCTAGGGTGTAATGCATCATTTTATAATAGTGCAAGGTTTGCATGCGACACTTACCAATGATTAAAGTTCGAAATGTAAATAACTTAAACATATATAAAATATACTCAAAATGGTCATATACAGATTTTAAGATATGCTTCATATTTCATTATTCATGTACATGTTCGATCAATATTCAAGCTCGCTCGCGGTTCAAATGACTAATATTTACGACCATATAATCATACTTTACGACTAACACCCGACCCAACTATCCCGACATGCTTTCAAAACTCCAAACGACCATAGCAATAATCCCGCGATCACCCTTAAACTTACCCCACAAGACCATTATACTATTTTGATTTGATAATAACAGTATGCATAGTTAAATGGATCACATGCAAAATTACTAACCAAGAATTCATGCAAACACTTACTATTTCACATGTACCCTTCATGAACTAATATGAATATTACTCAAGATAGTTTTCTGATGTTAAAATGACAATCATAACGTATAACATGCATCAACCTAATATCTTTCGCACATGCATAAACAAACCAAAACTCATTCTTTTTAACCAATGATATTACGTGTAGGTACATATGTAAAAAGTAACTGTATTCGACTATGATCTATTTAAACATTATCGACTCAAAATCATCTAAACATACTCGTATATATATATACGTGCCATTTTAACTCGATACCTATTAAATAGACATGAGTAAGGGTCGAATGGTCATTGGTCGAACAGATTCACAAATGATTTTTATATAGGAGTCGATTACATGGTCTTTCATTATATATTCATGTGATAAAAGTTATGATTCCATGTGGCAAACTTGTGATTTTATGTGGAGTTTCTTATCATTGAAATACATGTATTACTTTAGATGATGATTCATTCATGTAAAGCATTCAAAAAAAAAAAAAAGGACAAAACACACGACCACAAACAGAAACAAAGAAAGAAATTAAACTGAGTTTGGAGGATACCAATCCTAGGCGTACGAGTGGAAGATACCAAGCAGCATGAAAGATCAAAACAAATCTTCCAACCCACCCCTTCGACCTAGAGGATCCACGACAGCAGCACAACACCCACGACTAGTAGCCTCCGAACCAGGAATCCATGACCTCCTTGCAGCATCTTCTGAATTTCCTTTGTTTGTTGTTGAGATCGAGTGGAGGAGGGAACAAGGACAGCTTGCCGTCACATTTGTTTTAGGGTTTAGCGTCTTATAAGAATTATGGGACGTAAGGTTTTAATAAAAAAAAAATAAAAGGGATATAAGTGATGTTCGGTTATGCCGAGCTTAAGGAGGGAAAACAATGGGCCAAATCCAATCTTAGATGGGCTTGAGTTAAGTCGGCTTGAACAAGAAAACGACCCAAGGTTCATGTTGGGTATTCGGCTTCCAAAAGCAAACGAGGCCCAAAAATGGTTCTAGGTGACAATCGGCTCACAAAGGAAGCGAGGCCCAAATTTGTTTTATACGCGTGACTTTTATTTTCGTAGTACCAAACGTCGATAGTTTAATATATACGTTAGGTTCTTAAAATAATTATAAGTTAGGGTTTAATTTCATTTAATGAGCGTTATTATATCTTATGCTTATTAGGATTTTGTCTATTTTAAGGGTAAAATAGTCTTTTAACATTTTCCGTATTTTTAGGGTTTTACAGTGCGACTAAAAATTTATTTAGCCAATTGATAACTAAAGTAAAACGCGACCCACCAAACTACATGCTTTTTTCATTTCATCAAAAACGCGACCCACTTCAGGACCAAAATTTATTTAGCAAAGTCAAATATAGTGTACTGCTTGGGCTATGACTACCTATCTATCAAGTTAAATCACTGCAGGACATTGTTGATAGTTTTTCTTTTTTCAACTCGCTTTTATTTCAAGTAATTTGAAGATAAAGAGCAGCTTGAAAAGAGGAAAAAGAAAAAAAAGAAAAAAAAAAACCTATTTTAATTTTTCACTTGAAAAAAGGGTTGCTTGAACAAAGTGGGTTACCTATCTTTTATATAATAAAGGAATTACGTCATTTCGGAGTGATTTTGTCAATTCATTCTTATTGCAAAAAAAATGGGCCAATAGGAGAGCTTGATTTTGCCACGTAAGCAAAATCAAGCTCTCCTATATTTGGTGGAGAAATTTGGTTGAGAAGAAAAACACATACAAACATAGGTGTCAAATTTGTGAAAACAAAAACTTAAAAAAAGAGGGGGTAATTAATAAAACTTTAGTGGTTAAATTTTTAAAAATTGTAGTTAAGTGTAATATTATAAATTTCCATGTTTTTTTGTAACTTTAGAAATTAAACAAATACACCCTTATACTTTATACCCCCTATACTTTATAACTTAAAAATACAATATGTATGTTGTTTTAAAACTCCAACATATAAATATACATAAGATTATAAATATCATTTTTTTTACTATTTATGTTTACTAAGGACTCATTTATTTCGTATTAAAAGTATGACAAATGTGTACACGAATTTGAATATTAAATACGGCTAAATTATTGAAAACGGGAATATAATTATCAAATTGTAAGTACGAGCTACTGTAATATGAAAAAAAACGTGATTGTACTTATAACAACTACTCATGTAATTTTTATTTATTTATATAAAGATATGTATAAAAACATTTTAAAAAACTTTAAGGAGTATATTTTAACTTCATCAACGTTTATTATGTGCAACTAAACTCGCATCTTGTGTACATCATAATATCAATAGTGAAATTTAAATAGGAACATCAACATATATATCAGCTAAATATAGTTGAATCTTGAGTTGTCTAACAAAACTCTTTTACAAAATTTGATTCTATAAAATTCTAATGGATATTAATGGATAATGAAAAAACTCATGCATAAGTATATAATTATAATTGATACAAAATAAATTTTTCGTGCACAGGTATTATAACTAGTTATATATATGCTAAAAGTAGTAATTAAATGTTAAAACTATTTCACCTTTGCTGTACTTATTTTTTTATTTTTTTTTTTATCTTTTTGTCTTTCTTCTGTAATAACATCATAACTATGAAAAAAAATTGAGTAAGAGACATCCAAGTAATAAAGATAACAAGAGAGTATATATATTATAAACATACACATACATGGCCACAAATAAAATGAGCTCCTCCTTGAGCTTCAACATCCCAAGGGCTTTGCCTTCAGTTCCTCAGTGCAAATTTCATCCTCTCTCCACCCCATTCAATAAAAAACAACCCCATGTCTCCAAGCCACACAAGTATTCTGTAAGTTTATCTATCATTTTAACAAAACATGCTAAACTACTAATAAAAATTGTTAGACCTATTCATTCATACAAGATGCTGTCGCAAAACATTGCTTATTTCTTTCGGATCATTACAGAAACAACAGCACCAGCATCAGCAACAGCATCAGCACAATCTATTTTTGCCAAACATAGCCTAAGTGTGTCACTAATAATGTATAAAAAAACTTTGCATGTCACTTAAAATGTATAGCAAAATAAAATGTCAAAAAACATAGTGGGTCACTAAAAATATATTATAAAATTATGTGTCAAAAATATTAATGTATCATCACAAATATAACCAAAAATTTATTGTGATTTAAAAAACTGAGGTATCAATGGTATCATTAAATTTTTTTGAGCAAAGAGAGTTAAATTAAATAATAAATAATTTTTAATTTAAATAACAAATGAAAAAGTGATGCACCAAAAAGTACGGACAAAAAAAAAAAAAAAAAAAAAAAAAAAAACGGCACTTGAGACATTACCAATTTAACTCTTATTTTTCTGGATATTTACAAAACTGCCATCAATACCTATCAATCATTAATTAAATAGTATATGACACATGTCGCTATTTAATTGGTTCCTATTGTTTGTGTTTTAAGGACGGTCATCACAAGAACGCTCCCTTATATATATATACTAGCTTAGAGACTCGTTGACACCGGGTTAGTTTTTAAAGAAATAGATAAATGAGATGATAATAAAAGTAATAACGTAAATTTGTTAAATTTAAAATATGTTTGAGTCAGAATCGATTTAAAACCATCGCGTTGCCAATCTAAAATAGATTGACTTGAACATAAAATGATGTGTGATTTCAATGATCAATCGAGTTGCTAACAAACCTTGTAACATTATTCATGGGTGTCCCGGGACACCCCCTGGTTCCGTCCCTGCTTCCCGGTCAATCCATATACATTCCCAACCTCATTCTCAACCTGCATTGAATATCATTGAAGTGTAATTATAAATTCACCTTTTGCTTATACAGAACAAACATAATCAGATCTTAAATTTGGATAAACACCAGATTAGCCATAAACACTTACTACCAGTTATAAGCAAAACATAACCGAATGAGTATATCAATCACACTTTCCCACATGTCTCATTTATTAAGTTTATATATCACCTGAGGTTTTGCTTATATAGAACACACATACAACTACAACAAACTCTTATCTTGTGAACTCACATATATAATGTTTTACATTGATTTGGTATTTTTACTAACTGTTTTGTAATCATTTTTTTTAACAAAAGTGAACAAAAAAGTCTCGATGAATTGTCAGTTGTCATTGCTCGTTTTAAACAACATAAATAATTATCCATTTAAACCGATTACCAACAACACCCATTTCACCCCCTCTAATGATCAATCAAAAGCCATCATAAATAATTTTTGTTACGGATTTAGTAACTACCTTTTAATAGTTATTCAATTGCCACAAAGTCGTCATAACCCCTTTAGTAGAGAAACACATGAAATCCCATGCAGTAAAAAAACTAAAAGCTTTGACGCTCAAAATTTAATTTAGTTTTCATCAGCTTTTACCCATTACCACTTTAATTTTCATCCTAAAACTCAAATACCTAAAATTTAGCTGGCTTTCAAATACTGTGACCGACAATGAATCTAAAAAAACATGCTTTTGAATGTAAATCTTAAAATAGCTATAATATTCCAAACATTTCTGATTATGTGATCATTAAAGTAATTTTACATGTAAATCTTAAAATTGCTTTAAGCTTTATAAAAATTAAATTTACTTTTGTCGTTAACAAAACTTAGGTAAAGATAAAAAATATAAATAACGTTTAATGACGATATTTGTATTAACAGATTTTATAAAAACAAAAAAATGTAAGTATACGATTTCCAATCGTATTAGAGACTAACATTTAACTAATCCATGGTCGATTGATGAGAATATGAGAGTAAAGAATCTATTAATCGACAAAGAATATTTTTTAGGAACACATCGTTATCGATATATATAGCAGTTAAAATCACTTAATCACTCCTACAACCCATTTCATTATAGTTAAATATCTTACCTTATATTCAAAATCACTTAATCACTCCTACAACCTGTTTTAGTGCTGTTAAATATCTTACACTTATATTCAAAATAACTTAATCACTCCTACAACCCGTTTCATTTTAGGTGTTTACCATCTCCTACAACCCGTTTCATTAAAGTTAAATATCTTACGCTTATATTCTAAATCATTTAATCACTCCTACAACCCGTTTCATTACAGTTAAATATCTTACGCTTATATTCAAAATTAGTTAATCACTCTTACAACCCGTTTCATTAGGGTTAAATATCTTACGCTTATAATTAAAATCACTTAATCACTCCTACAACATGTTTCATTGCAGTTAAATATCTTACGCATATATTCAAAATCACTTAATCACCCCTACAACCCGTTTCATTTTAGGTGTTTACCATCTCCTACAACCCGATTCATTACAGTTAAATATCTTACGCTTATATTCTAAATCATTTAACCACTCCTACAACCCATTTTATTACAGTTATATATCTTACACTTATATTCAAAATCAGTTAATCACTCCTACAACCTATTTCATTAGGGTTAAAGACCTCTACATGTTCTAAAGTTTATATTATAACCATTATTGATTAAGGAAAGGAAAACAAATCATAGATGCATATGCTTTAATGCTCAATAATTAAAGGTTAAAATCTTGTTTTCTCATCTATATACCTTGCAATAAATGGTAAATCTTGAAGTAAATGTTTTGCTTAATGAATTACGGAGTAATAACAATGTTGTATATTTATTTCTAATAATGAATTGTCTATTCTACTTATTAGCATTCCAGCTTTGTTCTCATCTAATAGATGCACTTTTTAAACACCTATGTAATGTATGTAAAAAACAAAATTAATAACATTGAGTTAAACATCAATATTCATTATTTTAAGTACTCACTATGCAAACAAAAGTAGCAGCAACCAAGTCTAAGGTTGGGCACACTCGTGACCCAGGTCACCCTCGCCACATCAACTTTCTCTCTCTAGCGACCAGACACGACCAAGTTGCCACAGTCGATGACCAAGTTGTTTTTTTTTTGTTTTTTTTTATCAAATAGAACATATTTTTGATGTGTATACTATCGGTTGAAAAATGACCGATAGTCATTTTTTGGGAGCCTCGACCGATGTCACGACCCACACCCACACTCGTGTAGACCGATTTAAATATCGGTCGTGGTATTTTTTTTGCATGACCGACCGAGTTTGGGTAACCCACTGCGTCCAGCCTAATAAACAACCATTTGATCTAAAAAAAGTTGTTGATTCAAGAATATATGACAGTATCTACATCTTAAAAAAATACTCACATTGTAAAAATAACATAAA
The DNA here is from genome assembly GCA_019973895.1 of Chrysanthemum seticuspe. Lineage (NCBI taxonomy): Eukaryota > Viridiplantae > Streptophyta > Magnoliopsida > Asterales > Asteraceae > Chrysanthemum > Chrysanthemum seticuspe. Next base: position 281,634,957 of record BPTQ01000006.1, on the reverse strand, counting down.
AACAATAATATTTTTTTGTGCTAGCCAAAACAATAAAACTCCTTTTAATTTGTTAGAAGTTTCATAGAACCACTTCCTTTATATCTAACCAGTTCACTACATTTACATTAGCTACCAAACGGTATTCATAATATTAAGATTACATGTTACACTCAAATGATTTCAGCATATGAAAAAAGGTAGAAAAATATTGGGTTTTCTAAGTAGTACCTTCATTTGGTCTTGAGTCCAACAAAAGTCCTAATGTTAAAAGCAATGATGGATGATTCAAACACTTCCTTACATTCTTAAAGCAAAGACTATAAAAAAAAGTTATATCATAAAACACCATGTGGAATATCTTCATGTATAAAAATAACCTTCCAATTTTCAGAAAGGCCGGACTAATATGGTCTAACATTAACCCAATTCTAATATTGTTAACAATACTGCTACAAACAAATAACATTACTCGCATGACAATTCCATCCCCAATGGCACCTAAACTCCAAGATCCATTTGAAACATGTTGGCACCATCTGCATGCATGAAAAACGATAGGATGATCCATTGTTGACCTTGTTTGTTTCTTTGCTCAGCTTACTCATGATAAGAAAAAATAGTAGCTTATGAAGAGTTGGATGACCCAAGGATAGAGGACAAATATTCAGTGTGGTTTATCAACATAACTTAAGAAATCATCCAATAAAGTCAAAACTGCGTTTACATCATATGTAAAGCATTTTTTTATCAATTGAAAATGCTCCACAAAAAGCTTCTTCATCAACCATTGATCCTCTACTGCAAATTTAAAAAATAGACCCATTTGACCGGTTCAATTTCAAAATTACTTGGTTATATTCCAAATCTTACGTGTTAGTCTTAGACATTTATTGAACCAAAAATCCCAATTATGCTCTCATTCAAGTAAATGCAGTTTGAATGCGGTAATTGTACATACCTTGTCCATTCTCAGCTTCTCTAGAGATGCCTACATTCATCTTCATGTTGAGATCTCGATTATCGTAACTGAACTAAATGTTAAAGCAACTTTGTTTTCCAAAGTCATGTAGTATTTAAATATAAGATTTGAAGAGGTTCAAACATCACTCCATCTGAGACATATTTCTTACTGACCTGCAAAATACCATAATAACAAACTTTTTAAGCAATATACCAGCCCAATTTTTAAGCAATATATAGTTTAATCCTACATTGCATACATCATTTTGACTATATGGATTCTTTCTATCCACCACATTTCCAAGTGGGCAGGGTGCTTGCTATTGCTTATTAGAACTGCTTGTTTGCTTATTCTTATGTAAAATGAAATAAAGAGTTTGGACATAGGGTGTTTCGGATTGCTAATTTTAGTGTTTCTCTGCTTATGTGCTTATATATTTGTTCAATTTTTTAGTAGATAACAACATTGAGTGCATAGGTAAAGTTGCTTATGTCCTATGCCAGAGAAACTTGTTTAGGTAAAATAAACCCTTAAAAGAAAGCTTAAGGACATAAGCAACTTGAAAGAAGCAATCCCACACACCCCCTAAAGTAACTCAAAACTTTTTATTTAAAAAACATTATGCCTCTTAAACATTTGGATAAGGAATCACATACACTTTCAAGGTTGCCTATTTGTGTTAAAAGCGCAATAAACTGATAAACGGTTATAAGAAGCAGTCCAGCCACCCTCTTCAATTTTGTAATGAGCATAAAAAGATTTGTCATCGTAGACAAAATAACACAAAACTTACCAATTAAGAAAAAGGTCTTGATCTAATTTGTTCCTCACATTGACAGCAACATTTTTTGTTGGTGGTTGAATTAATAGTAGGACCAGGCAATTTCACATAAATTGCATTAACCTACAACATTATAAAAAGTTTAGCAATGTTAATTAGTTAGTATATATAAAAGTCAAAGTAAAAGTCAACACTCAGTTGATGTATAACATCCTTTTCTGTAGATGATTATTACATCAACAAAACAACCTTTTAAAAGTCCATTATCGCACAAATATTACAATTAGTGCTATTAACAATTAATGAGTGGGTTAATAAGAACACATTTTGGTACCTGTTCTACCTGAAAAGAATGCAGACATACCCATAAAGTTGCAAAATATATGTGATACAATTAGTGTTGCTATATGTCCTGCATTTTAAAAGCAATATTATATAGTTCATTAGTGGGAACTTATATTTACGTGTAAACAAAACAATGCAAATTATAACCCACGAGTTCGAACGATAACAAATAATGCATATGACCAATGATAACAGTGCAACCAAGTACACTGGTAAAAACATGATATAAACATGAAGCTACGATAATAGAAAATTAATTTACATACTCTATCACTCTCATCCAAACATCCTCTTAAATATCAAAAGAACTTCCAAATACATTACCTTGATGCACAAATTTCTACCTACCAGTTTTTCATGAATATTTAACAAAATCAATTGAAAAAAATGGCATGAAGAATACATTGATAAAAACTAACTTGCAGCAGACCTTAGGTAAATGCATTCTAATTTATAAGCCTACATGCCATTAGACCAATTATTACCTCTATTTCATAAAACTGAACGCCTACATAGGTTATTCAAGTGAAGCCTTGATTTACAATTAAGCAAAGAAGACCCAAATCAATATAACTTAAATCAATTTACAAAAATTTACCTGTTGTGTAGAAACTCTCAAAATCGCCATCTATGTATCACAACAACCTGAAAAGAAAACACAACAAAAAAAACACCCAAATGAATTGAATAGAAACACAATCATATTAATGATTAGAAAAAACAACACATCAAAATAATGTAATTGGAAGTAGTTAGGGTTTGAAAGACAATTAGATTTAACTATCTAATTGAATGTTGATCTCGAAACTGAAGAGGAGGAGCCTAGCATTGACTTTTGTATAAAGATTGGAATCAATGGAATTGTGGGTATGATATGAACCGATTGTTTTGATATACAGTGTTTAAGGAGGAGCGTGGTTGTTGGAATCAATGTGTTTACTACTTTACAAAAATACAGTAACCAAAAGGTTTTGGCATCTTCATTTTTAAAAACGTCATGCATAAAAGAATTGTACTTAGAAGCTAAATAAGGTAGTGCATTAAACCAATTTTTAATGCAAGGTGCTTAGTAGGCTTGTACAAAAGCTTATCTATCTAATATAATAAACAAGAGTTTTGTACCACCCATTAAAGCACGTAATGCAATTAATATTCTGATGTGTCTCTTCTACTATTGGACAATATTTTTGGTAGGTACAACACTTCTTCATTCTTCAATCAAAAAGTTTCTTTCATACAATTCATAGACCATTTAATGTCAAATTGGCAGTTATGCATGTAACATTTAATGTCAATGCGCTAAACAAATCTTTTCCATAATATGTACAAGATCCTTTTAAAAGCATATCTTCCTCTCCAATTCAAAAAAACACACACAATTGCAAATTAAAACACGAGCATCATTCTCGCTTTCCTCCTAAAGGGTCAATGATGAAAGCCGCTTAAGACTCACGATCAAGATTTTGATATGATTATATCTCGAGTCCATATAAGTTTTTATGCATAATTTCTATGTTTTTTTTTTTTTTTGGTTTTTTAATTTAATTTTGTGCCGATTGATTTTGATATGTGTGATTCAGTTGTTTAAATATTTTTTTCAATTTTATATGCAGGGGTAATTGATATATTGGATATCAGTAAAAGAGAACATTTGAAAGATCCGAACCATGTTTTCCAAGATTTATTGGTTAGTTTGTGTTATGTATTTTTTTTATAATGAACCGCTTTAAAATATTAGGGCCTTTTTATATATGTTTATAGGGTTTTAAAAAATTAGGGCTTTTTTAATATCTGCTTTCGAATCTATCTAATATAATAAACAAGAGTTTTGTACCACCCATTAAAGCACGTAATGCAATTAATATTCTGATGTGTCTCTTTTACTATTGGACAATATTTTTGGTAGGTACAACACTTCTTCATTCTTCAATCAAAAAGCTTCTTCCATACAATTCATAGACCATTTAATGTCAAATTGGCAGTTATGCATGTAACATTTAATGTCAATGCGCTAAACAAATCTTTTCCATAATATGTACATGATCCTTTCAAAAGCATATCTTCCTCTCCAATTCAAAAAAACACACACAATTGCAAATTAAAACACGAGCATCATTCTCGCTTTCCTCCTAAAGGGTTAATGATGAAAGCCGCTTAAGACTCATGATCAAGATTTTGATATGATTATATCTCGAGTCCATATCAGTTTTTATGCATAATTTCTATGTTTTTTTTTGGTTTTTTTCAATTTAATTTTGTGCCGATTGATTTTGATATGTGTGATTCAGTTGTTTAAATATTTTTTTCAATTTGATATGCAAGGGTAATTGATGTATTGGATATCAGTAAAAGAGAACAGTTGAAAGATCCAAAACATGTTTTCCAAGATTTAATGGTTAGTTTGTGTTATTTATTTTTTTTTATAATGAACCGCTTTAAAAAATTAGGGCCTTTTTTATATATGTTTATAGGGTTTTAAAAAATTAGGGCTTTTTTAATATCTGCTTTCGAATATTTGTGTATTTGTCTATTGCATACACTTTATTTGAAGCCCGCATAGAAGATGTTCGATAGAATGTTTAAGAGAAAGGAAAATGTGGGAGGTAATCATTTGTGCATTAATTTAGTAATTTAATCATTTGAGCATTGTTTTAGTATTTTAATCATTTCAGGCTTAGTTTAAGTCGTTCAAGAGGAAAAATCCAACTTGGTGTTAAAAACAGTCTCCTTGGAAGCAAGATATTAGGCTCATTTAAATATAATCTTTTAATATAATGCGATATTGTCACAGGAATTTGATATGCATCGCGTGATGGATGCAATTGCGACCTCAGAACTGCATAAGAGAAAGGTGGCTACAACAAATCATAACTTCAAATTTAAGTGTTGAAAGAATGAGAATGCCAGTGTAGATTGCCATAATATTGTTTCATGCTATCTTGCTTAAATGTACATCCATTACTTGTAGGTTTAATCATTTTTTTATTATTATAAAGATTCAATCCTTTTTGTTTTGATTATGTATATTTTATGTTTTTACAAGAATTGGGTAACTATTGAGATTATGGGGTCAGCGAGCTTTGTGAAACCGTTTAGGGAGGCCGTTGAGGTAGCTTTTTCTATAATTGTAATGAATTTAATTAGGAAAGAGTTAATGTTTTTTTTTTCTTTCAAAAAATGTAATGTAATAGAATTGGTTTTGCATACGAGAGACTTGATGAGGAAGAGAACACGCATATCTGCACACAAGTTGCTGGAATAATGTAAGTTTGAACTTAGCGATGGTTCACAGTAAATGCTATGAAAGATGAGAACTGATAGATAAACCAACACTCAACTCGACCATTAGTTAGCGTACAACATAAGCAAGAACCATAGTAAAGACCAGCGAGTCCATTTGATGATGAAGCTTAAGGTGAAAAAGCGATCAGTCTGAAGTTGTATACACTCACCAGCACAAGTGGTTAGGATGTTAGATAGATGAAAGCTTTCAAAGAAGATATTAGAAAAGGATCAAGCTCTTTAGTAACAGTTATCTCATGGCAAAGGACGAGAGCATCTATAAGTCTCAGGTTGTCATTGTAATTATTTTTTGTATGGCAATTATAAATGGGTGACTAATGGCATGTCATTAGTTATCATTCCCATCTCATGGTATTCCTATTTGTATTGTAAAACTTTTTCTTTTAATATTTATAAAAGTTTACCAGGTTTAAAGTACCTTTACTCGAAAAAAAAAGGATGCAATATGCTAATGTTGAATCAAGACAAATATCAATTCTCTTTTTTGTTGGTTTAGTGAGTACCGATTTGGTTTTTATTAATCGTCAAAATTTAATAAACAAATTTTGACCATTTATTTTTTTCATCGAATTAAAAAAACACTTTCATCATTCTTTTTAAAAGGTAAATACCTCACAAACGTTAATCCTTCATTAATACTTCATTTATAATATCAAATGTGAAGGGGTTTGATAAATCATTTGGGAAAATTTCGGCTTACGTATCCAAAATGGTACGAGTTATTTTCTATTGTGTCATGGTGCTATCGATTGCAATTCAAAAAAGACTTGGCAATCAAGGGAGAGTTGATGTGTGTAAAAGTGTCGGCTTACATTTGCTTATGTCAAAGTATATACATTATAATCTATGATACTGCAATTGTCATGTGAAGAAACAGTTCTCTAAATGTTTGACTACATACCACACTTGATATTTTCAAATCCCTTAAACCGTTATTTGTAATGAATTAGTGCAAGATTTCATAATATAACAATTGAAGTGATATTCTCAATAAAATTATTATATTGATGCTTTTGTATTCTTCATAAATAGCGTATATGCATAAGCAATTAGTTCAGAATTAGTGACTTAGGTGCGATTTTTATCTACTTCAAGTGCATGCCCTTTTGTATATAACTGTAACATATTGTTATTTTCTATGCAGTAGTTGGATCACGGGAATGCAAAATGTGTGTAGTCCATATGTCTTTTTATTAAGATAAATCTAATAGGTTTGGTGCATAAACCTGGGACATAAACTTATACAAGAATTAACTAAATAGTAACTACTATCAAATAAATATATCAACAAACCGAACCAAATTAAATATTCAGCGTTCGGTTCGATCATAGTTTTTGAAAACCGAAAAAATTGCATTTCCTTCAAAAGTATTAAGAAATACTTTTAAAATATGTTTACAACTAGCATAAGAAAGCCGATCTCAAGTAATCAAGTGGTTAGAATCAATTGTTGTGAATGTTTGATGTATAGTGATTAAATCCACGCCAAACACACCATTAAAATATTTGTTGGTGTTAATTTATATGATGTTTCATACAATAAATTTATAGGATTTTCCCGTGTCAAATGTTAGTTTGATATGCAAGTCCCCTTAATTTGTTCCTACAATTGTGGCTTAAGAGCTTATTTATGTTTATAATTACTTTATGAATAACGAAATTGTTTGGGCATGTGGAGAGATGGCGCTAACAATCTGCACTCGAAATGCTGAAAACATTTATTTGATAACACGGGTAGCCTTTAAATATGCTTAAATATTTTAAGAGGACAATTTTACGCCACATATGAAATATTTATTCGAAACCATACCGTACTTAGATAACATTGTGTATGAAATGTACTCAATTGGACGTTGTATTGATGTATTAAAGGTGAATCAGTATAATGGATGAATGATTGGTATACGGAATGGACATTGGCTTATCACTTAATTAACGCACATTACATACATTTTCTTTTCAATACCATCAAAATTGGAGGATCCGATGCATGGACGTTTATCACATTAATAGTTACAAGTATAATAGTTTATAGTATGATTGACTTATTACTTATTATTCTTTTTAAAAAATAATTCAACCTATTCACGTTGAATGTTCTTTCTTACTTTATTCACACACTTAATTCTCGATGCATACTTTTTTTAAAAACCCCGTGATTCCACGGGTCTATAAGCTAGTTTTATTATATATAATAGATATATATATATATATATATATATATATATATATATATATATATATATAGAATCTAGATCAAATAAGATCAAACTTAAAGTTGTTAAAATAAGATACAACTAAAATTTGACAAGCGACACTCTTCTTACAACAAAAATAAATTTTTTATTAACTACAACTAAAATTGTTAAAGTTTCGATAAAATTCTTTTTAAAATTTACGAAACCTAGGTGATACACTTTGATTAGAAGGTAATGTGTATCAGGTTTTTGTATGTGTATCAGATTTTAGAATATTTATTAGTGTAATGTGTATCAAGTGTATCACTAATCTAAACTCATGTATCATTTGGTTATTAGTTGCTAAAATGTTAATTTTTATTAAAATATAATTTTTATGTGTATTATTGCTAAAATTATTATTTATAAATGTTTTAGTGGTTTTTTAGACTTGATCTTATTTTTACAATTTTAAGTTTGATCTTACGTTAACTCTCCCCTATATATATATATATATATATATATATATATATATATATATATATATATATATATATATATATATATATATATATATATATATAGATATAGGGAAGGGATCGGGTGCGGATTGCCTTTTAAGTAGGGATGATGTGGATAATATCACATTAGCTTTTTTTTTTTAAAAATTCAAGAAAATCTGAAAAAATTAAAAAAATAAAGAGGATGATAAATTATTAAGAATCGCTGAACAAAATTTCAAAAAAAAAATCGTTTTCATGATCAAAGGTATTGTGATATTAAGGTCGATTTTGACTTTTTTACAAAAGTCAAGATCTGATCTTAATATCACATAAACCTTTTTTATTTTAATACAAAATGTTAATATCACACTAACTTTTTTTTTGATATCACACTACTTTTTTGTTTTTTACCTAATATTATTAATATCACCGTTACTTTTTTAATAAAAAAATGTTAATATCACGGTTTTTTTTTTTTTAATATCACAGGAACTTTTTTTTTAATATAATTGTTAATATCACCGTAACTATCATACGCTTTTTTAATAAATTTGTTAATATCATAGTAACTATCATATGTTTCTTAATATCACGTTTTAATTTTACATGCAAAAAAACTTAATATCACATTTGGTTTTATAATATCACCATTTTATAGTATCACAACTTCTTAATATCACAGTAGAACTCATAATATCGTTAATATCACGGTAGGACTCATAATCAAAAAACTAAAAAGTGCTCAGAAAAATATGAAAAAATAAAAAAATGAAAGAAGATAACAATAGTAAGGATCCCTCAAAAGGAAAAAAATTAAAAAAAATCGTTTACATGGTCAATTGGTACCGTGAAAATAGCGTAGATCTTGACTTTTTTACAAAAAGTCAAGATCAGATCTGGAATGGGCGGTCCAGATCTATCCGCACATCCGCACGAATTAAAAAAATCCGCACCTGATCCTCACTCTATATATATATATATATATATATATATATATATATATATATATATATATAGGGTGAAGTTAAAATAAAAAGACAAATATCCGTAAAAAGAATAAAAAGATTTTTTTTTCAAAAAAAGTTCACGAAAAATTCCCAAAAAATCCTACAAGATCGGGTATGTTGGTGCATAAAACTTTTGTGAAAACATTTTTTATAATTTTGAGTTTTGATACGTTTTTTTTAATGCACAAAAAACGAATTTTGATGCGCAAAAAAATTTTGATGCACAAAATTTTTAACTTGTTTTAGTTTGATGCGCAATGTTATTTTGATGAAAAAAGTCAAAAGAAGTTGGGTGCAAAAACCAATTTTTGATGCACAAAAAAAAGATTTAATGCGCAAACGTATATTTTCATAATTTTTTTTCGGAAAAAATATCCGCTTTTAGAAAAAAGTTTTTCACAACTTTTTCATGCACCATCATACCCGAT